>JAODKK010084359.1:0-17772 GCA_026774405.1 Petrocephalus microphthalmus | reverse complement strand
TGGGGTGGGGTGGATGCATCAGAAGCTTGAGAAGCTGAACTGTGGATTTGAATAGTTATGACTGTAACTGAGAATTTTGCTTCAGGCCTTTTTGTGAAGGTGATCTATCTCCCTTCAAGAAAAATGCGGTTTTTTTATTATTGTATATTTCCGTACTCTGCTTTGTTATACTCAGATTTTATGATCAACTGAAGCTTATTAGCTGATGCCATGAGTGAGAACTGCTGGGAGGGCAATTCACAAAACCCGCAGAAGTACGATACTGGAAACTCCCTTCAGAATCTCAAGTTTTCCAAGTTTTTTTTTTGTTTATTTGTTTTTGATGTGCATGACCGTTTTTTTTTTTTGAGAGAAGGAGAGGAATGAAGAAACTCCGATAGCACTAAATTGGAGAGCTTCATGGGTTTGTCCGTGTGCTTTTGCACGTTCAGCTGTGGCCTTCAGGGACTCCCCAGGTCCCTCGTTTCCTGCCATTCGTCTCGCATTCAGAAATGAGCATCACAGCTGGACAGGAGCTGCACGGAAGACGATAATGCAGACCTGTGCAAACACTGCGCTGCATCCTGCCACCAGTTTGGAAGGGTGGAAAAGGATCTAAGTCTGTGTCCAAGAAGATGCAGTTTCAGATCTCATGAGGGAAGCTTCTATTGTTTGACCTTAAATAGATTGCAGTGGAGATCATGCAGCATTTGAGCAAGATAAAATTAACTACGAAATTGTAGATGCTGGCTTTCTTTCTTAACTCCCAGGACAATCGAGGAGCAAAATAGTTGCTTCATATTTTTTCTGAAAAAGGGTTTTCCGGTGGCAATAAGCGTCTTTTCAAATATGTGTAACTAAAAACCGATTCATTTGGTGTTTCGATGTGTGCAATTTCAACACTCCTCAAAGCAGACCTTCTGTCCTTGGCCCCTGGACGGACCACTGGGAAATGCAGGCAGGGTCTGTCTGCAGTTTGATGTCATGTGCCATGTGCACAGTGACAGACCCAGACAGTCCTATTAATACACCGACCCCCTGGCACAGATGACAAACGGCAGCGATATTCATAAAACGCGGCGTTTCTGGGCGGCTTTGAGTTTGCATGAGCATGCCTTTGAACTGAGTGAACCCTTCTGCTGAAATATGAGGAAATATTCTTTGTATTTTGAAACCTGTAATATTTTTCTGTGTGAAAATTTTTCGACCCACACAATACCACTCCGGATTAATTTCAGTAAAGCAGATTGTATGGCTGGGCCACTTTATAATTGAGATTTTGCAGCTTGAGTGCCGTGAAAGGCACTGTTACTCAAAACCTAGCTTAGAGTCACGAGTGGACACAGCTGTGTCACATGGTCTAATATAAATTTGCGAGGTATAGAGCAGGAAGTACAGGCTAGTTTGGCATCCTAGCTGCTGTGTACTGTGTCACGTCCGCATATACTGATAAGGGGGCCGTGGGGATGGGGGGCGGGGCTGAGTTGGGAGATGGTGGGTGTAGATCTGGAATGCATAAAATGGTCCTAAAGGAAAACGGGTGCGTGCACCACACAGAGAGGGAGTCAGAGACGGGACGGGAATGTGCACAAGGTCAGGACCTTTCCAAGAAACCCTTCAGATCAGTGCTCCCCGCTAGCCAATGTAACCAGTGCGATTTTAAACCAGTGTGGGGTGAGCTGGCAGTTTTTTTTGTTTACTGCCGCTTTGTGAGTGTTTGTAAGCATTTTCGGCCATTAATCATTTCTGGCGGTAGTGCCAAAAATTCGTTTAAATTAAGGCGGTTTGTGGTGGGGAGGGGATTAGGAAAAGTTGACCAGTGGTTGACCCCCCTGTGGGAGGTGCCGGACGGGCCTTAAGAATGGAGGGCAAGGAAGGTGATGACCAGAATAGACCCCACACAATCCGACAGATGGACAGTTCCGGATGTGCCAGAGATGGAGTCCTGGGATGGTGATCTACCACTAATGTCGCAGAGCAGATGAGATCACTGAATACTTCCTCTTTACTTTGTCCAACTCTCATAGCTATGGTGGGATCAGAGAGAATATATCGTCTGCAAGCCTTGCTGTCTTCCAGACCATGTAAAAGTTCATTATATTCTTGGGAGGAGGTTGTGGTTCAGCTGAGATCTAGTTGAACCTGAAGGTCCCCTAACACTCATGTCAGTAAGGAATAAGCAGACAATCAGATGATACCAGAATAAGGAGCAATATCATCGTAAGGTGAGATGAAGCACATTGAGTGCCAGAGGAATCTCAGCTTTGTAGAGATAGCTAGGCGCCAGGTGTATCGGTGTTATCATATGATTAGACATAGACCCTGATCAACAGCAAACAGGCATTCAGCTTTTTGTGGTGTTGTGTTTCCTTAAGGTAGCTCTATGTTGTGATGGTATATGAAACTTGTATGACTATGAAGATCCATGTATGATCTGTGATTTCAGTAGTATGTCATCTGCACCAGCATGGCAGCATCTCACCTAAATGTGGAATTGATGACAAGTATTTGAACGTATTATGTACTAGTGCTTGTAAAATGCACAATCAAGTGTGCCAAGGCCAGCGGTGATCTCTCAGGTGAATAAATAGCATGTTTGTTGTATTCAAATAGTGAATTGCCTTAAATATAACTCTCAGAAATATATTTTTTCAGGCATTTGAATGGTTTCTTAATACCTACATAAATTAGGTATAAATCACAAAAGAAATCCCCATAATTTATCAGCGTGTCCCATAAAATCCCAGTTTTCTTTGTTAATGCAGAGATAAAATGAACTGGAGAAATCCGTCACTGGCTTTAGGCCAAAGCTAGTGATAAATCCTTTATTTGCCATTTGCTGGAATAAAGGTGCCCTGGAATTCTCCTCCTGCCTCATCTTGCTCCCCATAGCTTGGGGGTCACAGTACTGGGCTTACCAACGTGCAGTGCCCCCGGAGCTCAGCGGTACAACATGTGATCGTTCTGCCGAGGTTTGAACTGGTGACCTTCTGATCACACGCACAGGGGCTTAGCCTGAAAGCTACTCACTGCCGCCCCCCCCCCCCCAAAGCAGCCATCATTACAATCATTGCCAGTTCACATCAGAACAGTATTTATCCCCAGGTCCTCCAAAAGGCTCTTTATAAGACCTGCATTCTCTATAAGCTGTATCACCCTTTCACCTGGACTCTTGCAAGTGTTTGGTGACAAGCATTCCTTCGGTTCTGCACACAGCTTTTCATACCTCCCACCCAGGCTGGTCAGACTTACAGGGGCTCCAGAAGCCTATCCCAAGCAGCATTGAGTAGACTGGGGGACACCCAGGATGGGATACAAGCTCAGCACACATCGGGCAGTCATGGGAATGAACTTCCATCCTTGGAGGTATGAGGTAACAGTTCAGGACACTGTGCCAAATATGCATTTGAGAGAAGGAAAGGCGTGATCAGGACTGGTGAACGTGCGATGTGCATTCACACGCTGGGCTCCCTGGTGTTTCGCGGCAGTCCTGGCCTCCTGGCAGTGGTGACAGATAAACGCTACAGCTGGACGCAAAGGACACGGTGGGTGGCGTGCTGGACAAGTACACAAAATTTCTTTGCCTGCATCCACGGCTGTGCGTCGTGCTGTTGTCCATTCGATAAATAAACTTTATTTTGATTTCTGGACAAGTATGCAAAAACATTGCGTAAGCTTCCTGACCCATCTGCGCTGCGGCAACTGTACGACACAACAAGCATCTAAACGCTTTTCACTTAATCGTTTTAAAACTCTGTGGCTCCTTCCTGCCCAGTCCGTTCCTTCCTGGCCAGTCCATGCTTTCCTGCCCTGCCCTGCCCTGCCCTGACCATTCCTTCCTGTCCTCTCTGTCTCGTGCTCCCAAGCACCCCACGCTAGCAGTCCCAAGACAAGAGAACTCTTTGTGGACTGACACACCCTGCGAGCCCCAGAGCTGCATTGTAAAAAGTCTCAGATCTCAGATGCGTCATTAGTTCCAGAACATTGTATACCGTCAGCTGTGTGACTCTCATGCCGGGGTTCCTCGGGTTCACTTGGCCAGTCTTGCCTGTCACTCAAAACTAAAATAGTCAGGTTGGACACATATGTCACGAAATACCCCTTTTACATGTATATGAAAAAGGACCATTGCTTCTCTGCTATGAAACCGAAATGAATGTCCGTTGGGCATCCCATGTGGGTGTACGTCAGTGCACACTGTATGCAGCAGTGTTATAAAGTTCTGGTGCTGTTATCGCTTACTGGCTTATTGCTGTTTACTGTACTGACTGTGTACTTGTTACCGCCAGGATTCATTCTACGGTCTGCAATGCATGCAAATAAGAATGTGATGGTACTGATGTCGACGTGATAATACTTGAACCAAAAACACCCTTGATATTCCACATTTTAATATTAATAATGATAATAAAAATGTAAGTAAAAATGTATATTAAAGAGTATGTTTATGTTGTTTACTTATTCAAGTAAAATACATATTGTTTATTATTATCAATATTATTTTTCTTTGTGGCGGTAGTACCGGGGGGAGCGTCACTATCATGGACATCAGCAGGCTTTTATCTAGTCTCTGCGTCTCTACCTGTGCCTACATAACGCCTGTTGTATGCGGGCTGCTGTGCGGCAAGTCACGTCCACAGTCTGCACGGCAGTAGGAGGAGATCCAGGCTTGGGTTACATGTGCCCCAAGCCATTGAAATGGCTGAAAAGACAGGTGATGCCTTCACTGTGCAGAGGGAGTCTACACTTTCCAGGCAGCAGAATCGTCCACTGGAGTGGTTTAGATCACTTTACAGCCAGGGCGTGGGAGTCTGCTATGGGCGCCTTTTGTGCGGCTTTAGAATGCAGTAGTTTAGCATTTATTAGCCGCCACAAATCAGAAGGGGAGTGGCAGTGGATGTAAGCGAATTGAGTGTGGGGGGATTAAAAATAAAAGCCCGGTATTAAAACTCCTCTTGGACGAGATAGGACTAGTATAAAAAATAAAGAGCAAGGAAGGTGAGGACCAGAATAGACCCCACACAATCTGACAGATGGGGACGCTAGATGGACGAGACGCAGGCCAGCGGGGCCCGGTCCAGGGTGTCTGAATGGTGATTTATGCATATCTCATGGCACAAATGCAGCCCCTATCCGCTCACTCTTCACTCTGCGTCCTGCCGCTAGCTGTGTCTCGCTATTATATTCAGGGGTCCTGCTTACACAATACTTTTTTATATGAGAAGAGGGGTGTGTTGATAATACTTTAAGTGTTACTTGAACTTGGCCCTCAACGGTGTTGGGGCCTGTTGCCTAAGGCGTATATCTCACGTATCGCTAAACAGATTCTAGGGCAGGAGCAGACGTGGTCTGCTTGGATGAGCTGTTTCACATGGGAAGCCCTACCCTATTTTTGAATCTTCTCTGAATTCCTGTTGGCTGACGGCTGTATCCGTCTGCCGTCAAGCTCAAGTTCCTACGTGTGCATACTGTCAGTGTGCTTCCTGTAAACAGCCATATTGTTTATTCTGTGGTGAAATGCCTTCATGTCGTGGCCTCAGATAAGACCCTTGGAAAATAACAAATGAGAGGCGTCTGATGCGAGGGAGTAAAGACTGACACAGTTTTGCAAATGATGTATATAATTTCCCTTTAATTGTGATCCTTAGAACACAGCAAAAACAAGGTGATTCTTTATGAAAATAGCAATCAAGCTTACATGGCTAGAATCAGGAAGAAAGTTAGAAGAAAGGATAAAAGTGATAAATTGTTGACTATTTAAGGCCCCCTTAGAAATGTGAAAGCAATTAATGTCTCCGTTCAGACCCTCACTCTCCCCTCTGAGTCTTTCACCCGGAATCATAGCTAATAGCGTTAAACATGTTCTTACCAGTGTTAATAGCCTTGCAGTACAGTTACCATATACTGTGGTGCCTGAGTCATTTATGTCTATTAGACGATTAAGCGCTATTGTAAGTTGCTATTAATTTTCACAAAGTCTGCAGTTTAGTTTTCGGTGGGGGTTGTTCTTTAACCCTGGAAACCGACTTCCTTGTAGACCGCGTCTATATCGGCGATGACTACGCCCATCACGTTCCGCAGGGCTTGCTGTCCGGCAGCGTCCATCCCGGCTTTTTCAGCCATCACCTTTGCAAGGACTTCAGTGATCAGCTGAAAGAGACCAGCAGAGAGAGTCAGTGCAGCGAACACACATACACACACACACCAGCTCACTGGACATAACCTTGGCTGTCAACGCAACAAGGAAGATTATAATCATTGTGCTGTCCTTGAGTGTAGTACCTCCTCCCGTTTATATGGATAAAGAGAGAATAAAACTAAACTGCAAACTTCTTCTGGGATAAAAGTTGCTTCCGATTGGATTAAAAAAAAACCTGTGCCAATGTGAGAGGAGTACCACCTGTGCAAGAGCCCTCACCTTGAAGTTGTTAAGACCGATTTTATGTGTCTTGGCATGGTTTGTTGCCAGTGGCCTGAGGATGGGGCCATGGTTGCCCCTGGCGTTCAGCAGCTCCGCCAGCTTCTTCAGGACAATCTCACCGTGGGCCGCCACCGCAGCATTGCCAGCCAGCTCGCCTGCTGAAAGCCCGGCGTACTTGGGGAACAACTTCTGGGTGTCGGGATACTCCTTGAACAGACTGGAGTGAGATTTACAATCTTAGCGGCTCCTTTATTGGGTATCTCTCTGAAAATGCCGGTCAGGAGCAGTAAAGCACCAGACCAGATAAAATTTACTGCTTAATTACCACGTCTCTGAGGGGTAATAATGTGATGGGGGTTGGTGACATAGATATTAATGCTGATTCTAGATAAGGTTTTTTCAGTTTATAGGAAATAATCATCTTCATAGGTCCATGATATATAATGTTGTTTAATCTAGCTTGATCCAATCACAACAAAAAAGCCAACAAAAAAAAACTCTACCTAAGATCTATATGGACAAATATAATGTTTGACAAATGTAATGTATGGGAGACATTGCCGAGGACGAGTGAAACCTGACAACTGACCGGGTCAGAACCTCGCCGCCAACTCCTCTGTAGTCCTTCTCAACGGCGGGCCAGAATTTCAGGACCTGGTCGAAGTCAGACATCCTCTGGAAGGAAGCAAAAGGGAACTGTCAGTGTGATAAGGCGGAGCTGCTGAGCCTCAAACTAGAGGCTCATTGTCTGCAAGCGTGCCAGTTAAGCACAGGCTGGGTAGTTGCCGCAGTCATGCAAAAGAAAGAGAATTTTTTCCTTGGGGGGGGGGGGGTCTTCATTTTCAATATTATTCAAATTCAGTCATACCCCTCCACCAGAAACAATTAACAATAATAGAGTGAGGCTGAGTAGGTGCAAAGCTTGGCAGAAATGGCTCTCTCACAACAGGTCTACACCAGCCAGAGGCTAAATGGGTGGCTCATGACAACAGAGAGCGTTACAGGAAAGCTAAGAGTCATCAGGGTCATTACGAAATGTGATGGATTGAAGGCATGTGGGGACAGCTCAGAGCTCTTTGGACCGCAGTAGGTGACCCCATGTGACACGATGGGATCATTTAAACTCCACACTCAGAGGAGAGGTGGGATTCAAACCAGCAGCCCCGCCGGTGCGAGTTTAACCTGAGCCACTCTGCTGCACTACTTGTGGCCATTAAATGAAAATAATTAGAATACAGTTGAATGCAGCAGACATACTTATAATATATCAGAGCAATACAACTATATCTATTTTATAATTATTTATTTATTGGGTTAATCAGTTCGTTAGCTTGCTTAATGGTATAACAATAACTGTCTGTGACCTTGACCTGCAATATAATGTTCAGATTAATATAAAGCAGTCGTTGTGGTTATTTCTATCAGCTGCCGGCTCAACAGTTTATATAGTGACCTTTTGTGCAGTGCTCATTATTTGCGCTAGTTCTTTGAGCGCCGACTCCGGTCAGCTGACCTCTGCTGTTTGCCCGATCAGTCAGCGCTGGCGGCGCCGCAGCCAAGCCGCGCTGATGGACACGTCGCCCGGGCGCGATCCGCCCTCGCCCGCCGTCCCGTTACCCCGCAATCTAACGCTCGCCTCGCTTATCTTTACAACGGGAGCTTTGCACCCTGACGCTAATATCCGTAAAAGCACAGTTTGTGTGAGTAGAAAAATCTTTACTCGTTGTTATTTTGCCAGTATTTGAAATCCGTGAAGCTATTTTTCACGCTGCACCAGTGATGTTAGGTTTAAAGGAGCAACCTTACTGGCTGAAAAAAAAGCAGTTTTAAATTGCAACAGTTTTAAATTGCACATTGCTACTGAACCCTATTGTGACTCTTTTGAGACCTGAGATGCCTGGGTAGAAAATATTTCCGCTTCTTTCAATCCCCCCTTTCTCCAGGCAGGGAGAATAGTGCAATCGGATCCCCGTGAGTTTTAGACAGAGCTACACATTCGCTAATGGGTTCCGTCTTTGTTGACCTCTCAAGCTCCTTGTAGCCTCTGTCGGGGTATCACCGTCGTTTACATCGCGATATTAATAATTCAGCTGATTAATAATTGCATTCACCTAAAACCTGACATTGCTTAACCATTCATTGTATTGTGACTAAATAAAATTATACTCGGAAAGCTACCCTAATTTTGAATTCAAAGCTTCTAAAGAAGAACCAGTTGGAGTTATTTATACCCAGACTGAGTGCTGCAGCCTCTAACAATGTCAAAAGATGACCTTTGAGTGTCTCCATTTATCTGAATGGGTTTTTTGATGCACATTCAATCTGGATGCCATATGTAGTGTGAATAAGTGTAGCGCTAGAAACTCAGTGGGTAACCCTTACGTCTCCAGGGCTGGGGGCTCAACTCCCCCTCCCCTTGTGTGAAGGTTGCATGTTACCACTGTGCTGTGTGAGTATTCCCCTGCAGTTCAAAAGCATGCATTTAGGTGAATTAGTGTCCTCTGATGGACTGCCATCCCATTCAGGGTGTACCCCCCTACCTTGTGCGCCACGATGCCTGGGATAGGCTCCAGGCCAAACTTTGCAATGCTGTACTGGGTAAGTGGTTAGAAAATGGATAGAAAACCTTTCTGTAACATTTAAAAAGTGTGCAATCTGCAGCTAAATGCAATGTCCTCATTGGCTAACCAGAACACTTAAAAAACACACACACACACACACGTGAACATGTTAGCGCCACAGTAAGTCATGCACTTGCTCAGAAATTCTACAAGCAATCAGTTAACATACCGTACCAGATAATCAGGTGAAGTCCCAAGCTACGTTGTGTGTGAATCTCTTAAAGCTTCAGTGCACTGTCCAGCTGCCCCAAATCCCAAACCTAACCTTTTATACCCCAACTTCACTCATGTATTACAACCCAACCATCAATCTCTCTCTCCCCCTTCCCGGTCTTAAACTTAACCCCACCCCTTTTCCTCCCTCCCTGATACTGTTACAGCTTTGTTCCACAGTCCTACACTTTTTCTTTTTTTTTAATGCATCTCTCAAACTTTTATTTCACTTATTTCTTTATTAGGTTCTTAATTTAAGCTACCGGGACTAATTGCACTCTACTTAACTGTATTGACTCCGGCCTTCGATTTCCAAACATTACCCCTGAATTGCTTTGAATAGGTTTGTGTTTGGAACATTTAATCTGGGACTAAATAATTCATTACTGTTTTTGCCTCATGTTCTCGGTCACAAGCTGCCCTACATACTGCAAAATAGTGAACTTTCTGTGTCTGACCGCTGTCATATTCGGCCAATGGCAGGTCGCAGCTCATGTGCGCGGCCAATGTCACTGGGGCGTGATTAGAGGTTATCAGTCCAAAGCCAGTCAGACTGCTGGCGTGACCAAAAGAGAATGTTGCCAAAGTATACAAATGAAAATGGTGAAAATGATTATAGATAGAGGGAAGATTGTGGCGTGCTTTTCTCAGGGGACACCACAGCGCACAGCTTTCAATGAAAGCCTCTTCAGGTTTCCACAAGAGAGGTGAAACTCTATAAAAGGCATTTACCTCTCTATTGCTATCTTTCCCGGGCCTGTCCTTCTGGCTCTTCTATCTGTTGTTCACTTCGCCTCACTCTCTCACTTTGCCTCACTCTCGGCGCGAGTTTGCATGGCTAGCTGGTCATTTTGCTCCAGTTTTGCTAATGCATTCGGTCACAGATGAGTTTAGCTACATAGCGTTTCTGTCTCGCCTTAGGTTCAAACTTCAACCCCCAAACGTTAAATTAAATATATGGGCGTCAGCAGAGTCCGGGCAGCCGGTGTGTATAATTCTCTTAATCTGCATCATTGGCAACGCCATGAAACAAAGTGGAAAATCCAGCTTCAGGGGATAAGCATGTATCAGAACAAAGAAGATCAAAGTGTAATGAAAAAAAGAAAAAAAACACAGCAAAACATTTTTACTACGAAAGTGAACGAGAGCAGAATTCATAGTTTTTGAAGTATATTTGAAGGTTTCTGAGTGGCTTAGAATTCCTCTGCCATTGACTGCTCTTTTGATATTGATAGCTATTCCTACATTGATCAGTGTATTCACTGAAGATGCAACAATGTCATCACTCCAGCTCATGATGGGCCAGCTTCATTTAGCGCGAAAAATTTTACTTTTTAACCCAGCACTGCAGCAAATAATTTATCCACAAAGTAAATCATTGCCATTAATGGTTAAACAATTAAGCGGGCCATTTTTGATCACATGGGCTGTATATAACCAAAGAGGGACCCCATTCCCAGGGGAGCCTAAACAAAAATATCAGATGCAACCATGACAATGTAAGGAAACACAGGGTGTGGGGTGCAATAAGGATAAACAGATGGACAGATAACAACCGTTGGACGGATTTGAGAGAGAACATCTCAGACAGTCTTTCTGCAATGCAAAGGGGAAAGGCCACAGACCAAAGATAGCATTTGGCGGTATCCAGAAAAGCAGACTCTCAGCAATCTCGTTAATCATAACTTTGCTGATGGGGAACTTAATGACCCAGCCAAGGTATGCCACCTGCAGCTGGTATCCTGGTATAGGTACAATTACTCCAGAGATCCCCATTGCATTGCAAATACTCAATATGCCTGTAAGTTTAGCAGTATCGTGTAAATTTAAATGGGAAATACACTCTCTCTGCAAAATATATATGCTGTGCCGCATCTGAACAGCTAAAAACACCCACGCCCAAATGAACGCACAAACTCTCAGAGCCACGTGCAAGAGCATGCACACCGGACACTGCATAGGTCATTGAGAATGGAATTTGCTATAAACCATTGGGCTTCCCCCTGGTGGCCATTAAGTTGAGACACATCTGAAGTTCTAGACCGTGCCACTGACGTCCCCTGCTGGCCACATACAGAAATTAGAATAGAATATAAAGCCTTTATTGTCATTGTACTGGAGCACAGATTCTACTTGTATAACGAAATTGCAGTGCCTACTTCCAAAGTGCAGACATATATGGACATTACATTTGCATACAAACAACACTCTGCAATAGACAGTTGTATAACACACATAGTAAGTAAAAAGTGTAATACAATAGTAGTGCTATAACACACAGTGTTAAGTATTGTATTATAGTATATTAGTGTATACTATAGTATAGTATTATAGCATTGAATATTCAAGTGTTCATTTATTGCACTTTATCCATTCCAGTTATTGCGCATTACCCACGTGGCAGGGGAAGTATTCTGCAGTTATTGCACATTGTCCTTATGTGGAGGTGGTGTGTGTTGTACGCGTGTGTTCAGTGCAGTGATGGCTTATGGGAAAAAAAACTGTCTCTGAGCCTATTGGTCCTGGTCCTAATGGCCCTATGGCGTCTGCTAGAAGGCAACAGGTGAAACAGGTGATAAGCAGGGTGGGTGCTGTCTCTGCTGAGGCAGCCGGATGCGTACATGTGCTTTAGTGAGGGGAGGGGGCAGCCTATGATTTTCTGCACCATCTTGACCACTCTCTGCAGTCTCTCCCGGTCTGCCCCGGTGCGGTGGGAAAACCATGCTGTGATACAGTATGTTAGGATGGAGCAGTAGAAGGTCACCAGCAGCATCTCACCGGTGTTGTTCTTCCTGAGCACTCTCAGGAAAAGCAGACACTGCTGTGCCGTCTTGGTGGCAGCTGTGGTGCTTGCTGTCCAGGAGAGGTCGGCAGAGATCGTGGTGCCCAGGAAGGTGAAGGTGTGGGCCCTCTCCATGCAGTCACCCTTGATGTAGAGTGGAGGTGGATCTGCCCTGTTTTTCCTGAAGTCCTGGACGATCTCCTTTGTCTTTGTGATGCTCAGAGCAAGTTTGTTTGAGAGCACCACTCAGACAGCTCCTGGACCTCGTCCCTGTAGGCAGACTCATCAACCGCACCACTGTTGTCAGCAAACTTCATAAGGATGTTACTGCTGTGGGCAGGTCTGCAGTCAGAAGCGTACAGGGTGTAGAGTAGTGGGCTCAACACACAGGCTTGTGGGGAGCCTGAGCTCAGTGCCCTGGTGGAGGAGAGATGGGGTCCGGGTTTTACTGTCTGGGGTCGATTTGTGAGGAAGTCCTTGATCCAGGAGCAGGTGAGTAGGGGGAGTCCCAGGTTATGCAGTTTGGTAATCAAGAGGTCCGGGATGATGGTATTAAAGGCAGAGCTGAAGTCAATGATGAGCATTATGACGTAGCTTTCCCGGTGCTCTAGGTGGCTCAGCGCAGTGTGATGTCCTCGGTTGACCGGTTTTCTCTGTAGGCAAACTGGTAGGGGTGAAAAGATGAAGGGAGGTAGGCTTTGATGTGGTTCAGGTAGGTATCTAATCTAATATTGAAATAGAAACTGTTTTAATACTATATGTATACAGTATATGAACAAACAAAAATATGGGGTGGTATGTGCCTCTGCAGATTAGGAATCTGTGAATGGAAGGTCACTGCTGCAAATCCTGGACGTTGGTGATGGCACCACTGTTTTAAATCGTGTAGCCAATGATGTTACGTCGGGCCCTTCAGCAAGGCCCTTAACTCCAACTGCTCCAGGGACTGGCCGACCCTGCTCTCTGATCCTCACCTGTACATTGTTTTAGATAAAAGCTTCTCTGAAGTAAACGTTATGTAAATAAGAACCAGCGACCCTCAGACCAAGGCCTGTAAACATGTAGTTCGAATAACTGATGGAGTTTGGTTCTGACTCACAATCTCGTGACCACGTTTTATTTCTTTAAACTCTGCCCATCATCTCTATCCTCATTTAGGCACTACTGCCTAGTTCATTAAAATATTCATATTAAAATAGTTGCATCAAAGTTATTTCAAAACTCCCTTGATACTATTCATGGGTCAGGGTTTAGGGTATTATTATAAGTCGCATTATAATAATATGGTTTCAATGTTGCCGGGATGGGAGACGCCGATTGGTTCTCCCGAGCGTCAATCTCCAGCCTTCCGCGACGTCACGGGGATCTTTACCGGAAGAAACATTAGGTAAAGTCTCTGGTGCTGTATTTAGGCGAAATCTGGCGATTGCATAGAATATACTGTTTCCCCCCATGATAACATGTAAGCCTTTCGCGCGACATAAAGAGCGCCCATGTTTATTTCAGTCTCTGTCGCTGTCGGTTTGTTTCAGCAGTTTGACATTAAAACACGTCCTTCTCAGAAACCTCATGGATCGCGGTGGATTTCGTTGCCCCAACTTGCTTATTAGACCAGTTTCACGATTAACGTGCGGTGTGCATGTCTTTCGCTTTACTTTTTTCCCAGGCTGTGAAGGATGATTCAGAGCCTAAGGAGTGTTCGGCACTTTTCCACGACTGCGATTATGAAGCGAGTTGGTGAGCCGCTGTCACACACACATGAATGACCGTCACACACATCTACCCTTACCAACATTCATACCAGAAAATGCCTTTCCTTTACCATTTAAACCATTGGCTGTAAGAAATAAGTAATGCATAAAGTTTGAGGTAATGCCTGTATCTTTCAGCAAGGATCTCTCCTTCCATCACGCTATCAGTATTCTTGAAGATGATAATGATGTTGTCCACCTCTGTATGTGTCGAGTCTTTCCCGTGTTCGCCAGTGTTTCCTCCTGTAGTGCAAACGTATCGATTTGCAGTTAGGTGTGTACCCTGTGAAGGACTGGTGGTCCTTACCATGGCCCTGTACTGTATTAGCAGCTGCAGAAGATTCCGTTCACTTTATTTTTATATATGTCGCCTTTCACAGTACAGTCACTCGAAGGTGCTTTAGTGAAAGGTTAATCGCCATTGTTGACGCACCACAGCACACGTGTCCTCTGCATCTAACCCATGTGACATTGTGCACAGATAATTCATCACCCGGGGAGCAGTGCTTGGGGGCCGCACCTTGCTCAGCTTTTGATTACACAGTTGCTTCCCTAACCATTATGGCACCACTGCCTCATACATGGGTGTGTCGTGACACATTACAACACCATAAAGACAATGGTGGGTTCTTACTACTACTACTATCATTATGGGTCCAAGCATGTAGTGCTGGACCCCTATTATTAACAGTATTATTATTATTATTATTTATTACCAGAATGATTTTAGGGCAACAGATGGTTAATGATGTGGTATTCCACCTACGCAGATAAACGTGTCTTCCTATGCACAAGTTTCCACAGGTTGCAGTCACTGAGAGAAAGCAGTCACCTTGACGATGGTTTAATTGGGAGAATTTTCTCTTATTCTCTTCCTTTCTCAGCAGACCATTTTTTTTATTAATGGAAAGGGATCTGCAGTCAGGACCTTTTCATGAAACACATTCCAATATTCTCATTCATCAATGCAATTTTTCCCTCTTTTAACCTTTTTCTTAATGAAACAGCTTCCGAGCTACGTGTGCCTGTGCCGTGGGGAGAAATAAGGGGCCAAGTTTGGGGTCCTGATCATGGCCGTCCAGTACTGTGCCTGCATGGCTGGGCAGACAATGCCGGGTCCTTCAACACCCTAATTCCACTTCTACCAAGAGGTCAGCTGTTGTTGTTATTATTAAAATGGCTCTAAACATATCTTTTGACTGCCAAAGACTATTGCACAGAACTGTATGTGTACCACTGCCTGAAATCGCGTGGTACCGGAGCAGTCATTGGTACCAGTTGCAGTATATAAAAAATGACACATAAGGCAGCTTTTAATCCAGTTGTGATGCCAAGGTTGTGATGGGGGGGGCGGGGCTGGGGGCTTCGCGTAGGCCGGCTGTTCCTCACTGTGTGTCTGAGGTGCCCATCCTCCCTGTTAGACTGGAAGTGCGTGGCTGTGGATTTGGCCGGGCATGGGCTTTCCAGCCACCGGCCCGCGGGCGTCTTCTACACCCTCCCTGCGTACGTGTACGACGTGCGGCAGGTGGTCGAAGGTACGAGCCGTTCCAGTGCCTCCCCTCCCACCCCCATCAGGGTTATGCTTATTTATGGGTAACCGCTGTCAATCTCGCTGTCATTTCAGCTCTGCAGTGGAAACGGTTCTCCATAATTGGACACAGCATGGGTAAGTGTTTCTCGCTGTGGTAATGACGTGAATCAGAGTTCCCCCTCATCGCTTTCCGGCTGTCAGGCAGATTGTCCAGCAGGATCATCACTTTTTTTTTGCCTTTGAATGATGAAGGGTCTCATGGCTTCTGTTGCCCTCCTTCCTCACCTTTGGGATGGCTCCTCTAATCATGTCCTTTTATTTCACAGGAGGCAACATTGCTGGATTGGTGAGGCTTCCCTTTGGTCGCCCTCTCTCACTGATTAGACCTATTGAATCGAATACACAAGTAGCACGCCTGAATCCTTCCTGTGTGTCGGGCTTATACTTACTGACAGTTACAGCCCTTAGTCACGCTGAGGCCGCTTGGCCAGCACGCAGACCACTGTGATGGCCGTTGTGTGCCAGAAGTGAACCGCCACTCAGCCTGACGAGATTGATTGTGCTTATCTGCAGTTCGGCGCGTTGTACCCCGAGATGGTGGAGTCCGTCGTCTTCTTGGACTCGTTTGGCTTCCTCCCGACTGAGATGGTACCGCCACGCAGCCCCATTCTCTGTATTCAGGGGGCATTTTGGGTAATGACATCCTGTCTGTATCTCCAGTGTTATATCTCAGATGTCATCTCTCTCTCCCTGTCTCCCTCCCTCTCTCTCTCCCTCTCTCCCTCTCCATCTCCCTCCATCTCCCTCCATCTCCCTCCATCTCCCTCTCTCCCTCCCTCTCTCCCTCTCCCTCTCTCCCTCCCCCTCTCTCTCTCTCTCTCTCTCCCCCCCCCCTCCCCAGAAAGAGATGGCGGGACTTGCGCGAAAAGGGATTGAGGAGATGATCGAATATGAAAAAAAGAAAGATGAGAAGAGAGAACGGCTTTACACCTATGAGAAAGCAGTCGGAAGGTTATTACCCAGCTTCTAACCGTGTGCCGTAAGCTGGGCGCTCTGGCTGTCTCTCAGCACAGAGCTCTCTTTCCCTCGCAATGAATAAATCCGCCCTCGCAGTTTTCCCTGTAAAGCATGTTATAATTCTCGTATAATGCTCTCCTTTAGCGGTGTTGCGTTATGTCTCTCTTTTCCGCTCTACATCTCTACAGCAAAGAGATGCTGACTAAAACTTCTACTGTCTCTCTCTCAGGTTGATGGCAGCCAATCCGTCTCTGTCTGAGAAATCCGTCCACATCCTTTTGGAGAGAGGGAGCACGCAGGTTGACGGAGGTCAGTCCCAGTCTGTCTGCTCTTCTCTCCCTTAATGCAATGGTTTGTTTCCTTTAATGGCTGTCAGCAGTGCCCAAATGAGTCTAAAACTGCTGCTTGCAAATGCTCCTGCATTTCAAATGGCACATTGGAGCTTGACATTATCTTAAAAGTGTATGGCTGAAGGAAGGACTGTATTGTAGCGCTGGGTGGTACACTGGTGCCTTAGTCATTGTGTACACCACGACACGGATTGCTCTATACCGTCAACAGCCTAATTATACAACAGCCCATTCATAAAAAATAAAGTGTTTTTTTTTTTCCAAAAAAGCTTCCCTTGTAGTCTGAATACTTGTCCTTATATAGTATATGTAAGCAGTTTATCTGCATTGTGTGAATTTTCTATTAAACACACTCTGATGCTCTGTCCTGCTAGCAAATTAACAAATTCAAAATAAACAGATTTTTTTTGTAGTTATATACATTAAACAAATATAACCCCCTTATATGTATATAGTAGGAAATTAAAAAGTATAACCGTTCCGAGAAGGGAGGCACTGCTGTTATTTGGACTTGGCTCGCTTTCTAATCACCGGACACGGAGCAAACTTCAGTATTATGCAAGCTTTGTCGCCATGTTGCAGGGCTGCCAGCTCTCACGCATCTGACGTGACGCTCCCGCTTTCAGACTCTCACGCTCACGCAAGGAATCTTATGGTAAATCTGTATTGTTCCATTATAAACTTTAAATTAGCTATATCAAAAGCGTTTGGGTAATTTGCAAACCTTGCACACTATTTACAAGGTAATAAAACTACAATCCCAAATCAGAAAAAGTTGGGACGGTATGGAAAACGCAAATAAAAAAAGAAAGTAGTGATTTTTAAATTGACTTTGACTTGTATGTCATTGCAAACAATACACCAGCACATTATTTAATGTGTTCCTCATGAATTTTATCGTTTTTCACAAAATAAACACGTATTCTAATTTCGGTTCTTGCAACACATTCCAAAAAAAGTTGGGACAGTAAAGCATTTACCACTGTGTAACATTGCCATTCCTTTTCACAACATTTAAAAGACGCTTAGGGACTGAAGACACCAAGTGATGAAGCGTTTCAGGTGTAATTTTGTCCCATTCTTCCTGCAAACAAGTCTTAAGGTGGG
>JAODKK010084230.1:15286-32741 GCA_026774405.1 Petrocephalus microphthalmus | reverse complement strand
GGGTCTGAGTAGTGGACAGGAATTGACATCTTTCCACCAAGCCTGGTAGGTCTAGGTCTTATCGAACAGAAATAATAATAATAATAATAATCCTAACAAAAACAATAATTGTCCAATGCACTATGTCCCAGTATCGTTACATTCATCTGATGCTGTACGGTTTTAAATATGGTTAATGAAGAAATCGCTTTAAACCAAGTCTGAACTCGAACTAAGTGTTTCACAGTTATGGGTACTCTCGTCACTTCTTTCCAAAAAGGAACATGACTTCAACTGCCTTTGATATGGAGTAATTCATTTTGGCGTTTAGTAAACAACGCATTGTCTGTAATCGTTTTTGTGCACGCAGTGGAGTTGCCACCCCTCCAGGATTTTCCGGGACCACCCTGGATTTTGGTCGTCTGTCCTGGAAAAAAAATCATTCCGGGAAACGGAACGTCGTAGAATCTGAGCTTTTTGTGTGTTTGCGTTAATAACACTCTCATATTCAGTCTGAGCTATAGCCGATTAATAGAAAGAGTCTACACTGTCTTTTTAGGCAATGAAATACGCTCAAGGAATGTGCTCTATCTTTAGCTAACCAAGTCAACGACAAAGCACGCTCGCGCATTGCGGCCATGTTCAAAGATTAGGTTAGTTTTAAAAAAAAGTCACATTATAAATGCCAATGACGGGCTACGATATAAAAATCGAGCCAAAAAAGTAACGTCTTACACCATACAACAAATAATAATAACTGAATTATATGTTGTAAAAACAGTGATGTTATTTGTATTAGTAAAAGTATTATTGGACACTTTTTGCAGCTTTTCATTAACTATGGTGCCCTAGGTAAACAACTACAGGGTGCTTGTTACAATACATTTTAAAAACTATTATGGAAAAACTGAAGATGTAAGGTATGGGTCATAACTAATAATCGAATACTACGTTGCTGAGCAAATCAATCATCAACGTATATAACATATTGTAGTTTACACTGCCATGCAGGATTGTAATTTCTCGTTCAAACAAATCTAAACGAACCTTTAGAATGATATCGCTACGTACAATATTTTTGGCCAACGACTGGCCAAATCTGGTGCTCCAACTATCTGTACCACGTGTTTGCTGGATATATCGAGTTCTTTAATGTAACTCCACTTCATTAACAGTACGAAATCAACAGTCTAAAAGTGTTACACAAGATAGATAATCAATTAATGCACTTAAACTGTTAGGTATATCGGATTATCCCCGTCCCCACGGTGAAAGGACTCCAAGTCTTTGTACCAGATAGCAGCGATTACAATCTAATCAGTGGAGTTCTACATTTATGAACATTTTACCCCATTCGATGCATTGCGGCATTTAACCTCGTATAAAAATAGATATCGAAGGCCACAGGTTACAAATTAATTTTTAAAACTGTACTGTTAAATAGTTGGAGTGTGGATACTATGTCGTTATACTAATGTCGTCTCACGGCCTTTAAAATCCCCTCTTGAGAAACATCTTGCTTCTCACGTTTTTACTGGAAGCTTATATGATATGGATTAGGAACTATCTGGGATAGCGAATATATTCAACATACATATTGGACATACCACAAATGTATCGAGTCTCTGTCCCATTAAACGTAACAATTTTAAAAATCGGTTAAGCTTTGCATATCACTTACTTGAATACCAAAATTGTCTCAACCAAAATTAAACAATTGAGCTGTCCACGTCCGCCAGTTTTATCACAATACATTCCTATTTTTTGTGCAACCGACACAACTAAACTATACTGTCAGATGCATTGATTGCCCAGCAAAAAAGACTTTAAACTCCGGACTATCGCACACAGCAGTATTAATCGTTGTCAGGTTATTTGAATAAAATGAATTCTGCATATACAGAAGCACACTGGAGTAGCATTTAGGAAATTGTCTTGTATGTCAGTAAGAAAGACAATATACTTGACAATCACCTGAATGTAGAAAACTAATGTGCCAATTTTATTTATAGCTGTAGGTTTTAGAACACTCTGTAGATGGTAAGGTATTTGTTATGATAAATGTACAATAAGCTGCTTAAATTTCAGTCTTATTTATATACATACATACATACATATACATATATATACACATACACACAGCTACGTCAAGTGGTTCGATTGGTTATTCTGACGTATTGAAAAGGTATACATTTTTTAGGCAAGCTAAGCCGTCAAACTGCCCAAAACTGCTGGAGGATAAATACCAGCCACTATTCAGTTTCTAAATAAGATTGAAGGCTAAAGTCTTTATATACCTACTTCACATTTATCACAAAAATGAGTCCGCAGGTCGATCATTAACGCTGTAAAATACCAAGTCCTCCCAAAATATTTACTGATCGGTAAGGAGTAAAACATTCTTTCCCAAGTTTCACGAGAATAAGTTCTATTAATAATAATGTGATTCATTTAATCACTTACCGTGCATTGACCGTCCCCTCCAGTGTGTTTCCCCCCATTTAACCATATGTGAAAGTAACAATACCTGAAAAAGTAGTGCCGATGAACACCTTTGACGACGACTTCTGTGAAACTGGTAAACGAAACTCGATGACCAATAAAACATTTCCTCATGCTGGTGTCATGATGCTTAAACGTGTTGTTCACGGGCATACAGGAATATCTATAGGATCGAAAATCAATCTGATACATACAAGAAAATCCCCAATACCAAGTTTCCCAAAGTGTGCAAAACCATAAGTCACTGCCTAAGAACATAAATGTTCCTGAGTTTAAGCTATATTGTGAGTTCCAGATTCAAAAAAGCCTCCTAATGAGAGATGAAAGACACAGTTGGTCCCATTTCATTTCAGAGCAGTAGCCACGTAAACCAAACCATCTTGCTATATATAAAAATAGTTTTCACACTTTAGACAAAAGTTGTAGTGCTTTGACATAGTAATATTGGATGGTCTTCAGTCACTGCTCTCCACTACTTTTGACTGCTTACACTCAGTATATACCCTGAACTACAGAATTGCTAAAATTTCCCCCATCTTACCTGATTCTACCACAATTTTCAACTCATTTCGCTACGTTTCTTCAACAAAAGTAATATAAATGCTAATAAACAGGTGTGCACTCCAGCTGTATTAATTTCATAAAAACAATACCAACTTCCATTCTGTGAACAAGAAGTTGTTTTCCCCCCAACTGTTAGTAACATTAATATCACGAGGACCATCATTTCACCACAGTCTAACGTAATATAATGGACTCACTCCAGAAGGGCTGTTCACTGCTTGCTGTCAGCTGTCCATAACATGTGGGGGCAGGGAAGTCTCCCTACAGCTGCACAAGACCTTCAGTTAGGAACACATGCAAATATATCCAGCAACAGCAAGTCGGAAAACTGGAACCTCACCTTGATTGCTGCCATAGTCAGTCTAATAACTCATATGAAGGATTCAAGTGTTTAACTAATGAATGCCCATCCCTTCCCTGGAAAGCATCATAGCTGAACGCCATTTGACTGTGACTGTTACTATGGTGGCCAGCTTCTAATTATATTCCGCACCCCCCAGTTTATTTCTCCCCTTAAGTTTTGTTTACAAATAATTTTAAACAAGACTGCATTCCTATTATAAACTATATTTTATGCCCAGCTTACCTGCAAAAACAAGAAACAGCAAAACAATATTTCTTTAAATATTAATAAATACATGAGATGCATTAGCTTATTTTTTTTCCTTTTTTCTTAAGCAGGAGGGTTAAAAAGTTTATTAATTTATTTTTATTTATGTATTTATCTGTGTTTTCTTTAGCAGCAATCCGAACATGGTTGAAAGTGGAGATAGCAGCCAAGAGAAGTTTTTCTTTTTTGACTTGATGGCAAACTGCCCTCACAGGGTGTTTTGGGGTGGGGTTAAAAAAATTAAGTAAAAAAAAAAAAACAAAACAGGGAGAAGAAGGTGTTAAGTCAGAGAGTGTAGAGGATGAGTAGGAGTCAGGGGCAATAACATGTCCTCTAATATTTAAGCCCTCTCCTCCAGCTCAATCCTGTCCCCACAACTTCTCTTCACTCTAACAGAAACAGGGGATGAGAGAAACAGACAGTGAGCGAGATCTGGCTGAGAATAGCCATAGATAATCCAACCCACAGTTTGTCTTTCATGTATCTTTTTGTTGTCGACAGTCAGATGGTGAGATGAAGGCAAAAACATAACCAAAAAAGGAGGAAAAAACAGGGAAGCATTTTGGTTTTCCTTCAAGCAAAATGGTTTGTTTTTCATAACCCTCAGTCATATTGTCCCCCTTCTCCTAAAAAAGGGGAAGTAGGGTTCACTTCTGCACATCTTTTTGAAATAGCTTCTTTTTTGGTGTGCCCCCAATGTGTTGACGTTTGTCATGTAATTTATTCAGATAGTTAGTTCATAAACCAGTATGGCAGGTGAGAAAAGACAGAGGGAAAGAAGAAAGGTAACAAAACCTGTATAGTGTGTGTGTGTGTGTGTGTGTATAAGGGGGAGGATTACCAGAGTAAGGGGAAATAACATTTTTTCTTTTTAAGTGTGTGTGTGTGTGTGTGTGTATACACTTCCCCACTTTAGGACAGTAAAATAAATTACATGAATCGTTAAATAAATAAACCACGAAAACCAAACCCTGCGCTTATTTCTGTTCTCTTACCCACATTTTACCGCCTCATGTAGTGAATTTTAATAAATTAACAATTTACAACTTACGCCTAGAATTCAGAAAAAACTGAAATAAAATATAGCGCAAGGGTATTAATCACACTTCTTGCCATTCATTCTTCACAACCCGTTCCAATTCTTAAACTATTCCTCTCCCTTCATGGTTTCCATATTCCAAAAACCCAAAAACAAATCTCGTTGCAAACCTGTCCTGAAATCACATAAAACTGAATAATAATAATAATAATAATGACATACTTCCTGAAACTTCTGATTCCACCCCCTTACATCTGCTTCAATAAAAGAAATGAAAAAATAAACTGAAAAAGAACCATTTTCCCCAGAACCTTTTCACCATCCCCCAAACCTCCACATGCAAAACAAAAACTCTTTGATATTTCACAACTTTGCCTGTATATTGGGCTCTGTATGTCTGACCATTGTTTTGTGTGTCTGGGTGTATTTGTCTGTATGTATTTTCATTGTTTCATTAAAATCGTATGGCTTTTGGAATTTGTTCAAGATTTATCAAGAGTTGGCCGCATTGGGACCACCCCCCCCTCCACTACCACACACGCTCATCATGGCCGACTCCTCAGAATCGGGCCGACCTCCTCCACCTATTCCCCTGGCCGGAGGACCCCCAGTTAACATGCTGCCTCCCACCCCAACACTTCCCTGGGGTGGGTTGTTATTGTTGTTACTGCCTGGGTAACATGGGGGAATGTACCCGAGCCCAGAGGCAGCTACCATGCTGTCCTGAGAGGGAGGAGGCTGGGCCAACTGTTGTTGAGAGGCCGTGGGGGGTGGTGGGGGTGGGGGCTGGGGGGCCATGACTGTCCTAGTCCGAAAAGCAGAAAGGCCCAGGTGGAGATTGGAGGAGCCGTACTGACTGGAGTCCAAGGTCTGGGGTGGCATGATGGAAGACTGACCCAGGTGATGGTGGTGGGTGAGGCTCAGCTCAATGCTGTCCTGCATCTGTGGGGAGGAGACAGGCATCAGTGACTGTGCCGACTGGCAGGGCTGCGACTGGTTCTGCGGCTGGTTCTGCTGCTGCTGCTGTTGCTGTTGACGGAGCTGCCGGCCATTGCTATGGTGGCCCCCGTAGATGGGATGGGGATGGTGCGGCTCCATCATGCCTCCCATGCCGACCCCAACCCCAGACAGGAAGTGGCGGGAGTGCTGGCTCGCAGCCGGCTTGTGCAGCAGCAACTGGGGGTAAGGGGGGTCACCACTGTTGGACAGAGGACCCCCCTCTCCTCCGGGCCAGATGCGTAGCTGCTGCTGAGATGGAGCCTTGGGGGGGTGCAGAGGACAGCGAGAATGTTAATGCTGCTAGGATAGACAAAAAATGCTTATATCATATAGTACTAACCCTAACCGTAACCCTAACTATTGTGGGATTTAAACCGACAACGTTACAATGGATAAATATGAATTGCTGTACCTCAGTCATCTTGCAGTTGTTATGCATTCACTTACAAAATAAGCACAGACTATGGGAATTATATGCAGTGCATCATATACCTGATACTGAGGAAAGGGTACTCACCTGTGGACTTTGCATTTCATAGTCAGTATGAGTAACTGCACTGTTGTAGTACCGGTTGCTGTACCGGTAATTTCTGTTGTCATTGGAAGAACCGCTAGACCCACCTAGGGAATGGATCAAGAGTTGCATCAGGGCTACTATACTTAACATAAACAAGCAACATAAACTATTTAATGGGTGTGATTTTAATTGTGCCTGTATGAAATTAAAGTGTCCCCAAAGTAACATTTGATGTAATACAGGTGCCTGAATCTCAGATGAGGCATGCTTCACATCTGAGATTCAAATAATCAAATAATCTGAGATTCAAATAATCAAATAATCTATTTGATTATTTGTGGGTACCCAGATTTTAAATAAACAATCACATTCCCTGCTTCTCATTTTGTATCTGGGTCTTTCAGTAGCTGAGGGAATGAAAACCCAACTTACAGAAGTACACCGGAATGGAATATCCAGAAACAACTACTACCCTATGCCTATCTATCTCCTGTTTGTGCGGTCTATTTTCCGCATCCCATTTCATTTACTGTGTCTACTAATATAAATTCATTAAAGGCGTAATATGGTCATTTGGTCTGCAAAGAGGGTGGCTCATATTTGAACTTCAAAATTCCAGATCGTCCAATTGTCAGCAAAGATCATTCAGAGCTGGTGCAGAGCTGTTCTAATGCACATTCTACTGAAAGCAAAGCACTGGGATCAGAAGGCTATATGGTTACCGGAGCTGGAGACTGAGCTTGTAGTGGAGGTGGAGTGGCTGTGGTCCATGGCAGGGCTAGTAGAGGTGGAGCTGCTGGTGTTTGTGCCCTCGTCAGTGGTCTTCTTGAAGAAATTGTGCTGCAGAGCATAGAAGGGTGTGATGCGGGTCTTAGGGTCATAATCAAGCATGCGGAGGATCAGGTCTTTGAACTTCAGGTAGTCGCAGGGGGCGTGTCCCTGCTCTCCGGCTCGCCGGCCCCCAGGCCCCCCTGTTTCCACCCCAAGAATCTCATGGAGTCGTCTTGTCGCAGGGGGCTTATACTCCTGAAAAAAAACCAACAAGGGGAGGAAGAATAGGGAGAAGGTGAGAAGATGGCAAGAGAAGAACACATTCTCTAGAAAAATACTGCTATGTACAACAAAAGACAGCCGTCCCATTTTCCATAAGCACTTATCCAGTGCAGCAACACAGTGACCCTGGGCTCAAGAAGCAAATGGTATGAGGCAGCACACACTGTGCACCGGATGCCAGCCCATCACTTATGCACACAGAGTGGAAAACAGATACACACCAGTGAGGAGCATTTCAACAATATTCAGCGTCAAGCAGTACATGTATATGTTTTTAGAAACTGTGCATGTAGCAGAACAAAAATATGGTAGAAATTAGTGAAATTACAGAAACAAATGAAACTCTCTGCATCTTAAGGTGCTTTTCCACCACACCAGGTATCATATTTTTTTATATGGTACTTTCCCCATTTACAATGACTTCCAGTTGAGTACCATTAAGAAAAGTTCCAGTACCTAAAAGTGTCAACCCAACTGGGGTACTTTTTTGGTTTGTCTGTATTTTGGGGTGACTGGTTATACAAATACCCTGCCTCTAAAACACAATACAACTGCTCTCCTGAAAAAAACATACTAAGAAAACAACAAAGTAAAGCAATAAAAATGGATACATGGACAAAGGATGAGATCCAAGCTTTAATTGCAATTTGGTCAGAAGAACACAAAGAGATCAGGATGGCATGACAAGAATTTTTTAAAAAGTATTTTACATGGTACAGTATGGTAGCATGGTAGTAAAAAATTTTCAAATATCGCAATGTGATTCTGTTGTAATGAGGAGAGTTCAACAGGAATTTCTCACAAACTCGTCTAGCAGTAATTTAAACAGAAGAATGAAAATGATTATGGTTGTCTCAGAGAATGCATGCGGCGCTCATACAAAAGCATTGGAGCTAAAGTTTAAACTGATTTCTAAAACGGATACTTAGATAATCTTGAAAAGGGATAATCATTAAAACTGCAAAACCTGCTAAGGCTTTTTCATTTGACAGAGTAAAAATGTTTTAGCGAAACAAACTCCCTGCGCCATAATGTCTGTACAGAATTGAAGGTATGAAAAACCTTGATCTAAGTCTAGCTCACTAGAGATGTAAGAATTGCATGTGCCATTTTGGTTGTCACATATCATTGAGCCCTACAATTTACTACAGCCATTTTTCAAATTCAATACAAAATACCCCGCCTTGCGTTGTGATATCATTCAGCACTCGTACCAGTTTTTACGCCAGTGGAAAACCAACACCTTGAAGTATTGTACTTTTGGTACATGAAAGCTGGACCTATGAATTGTAGAACTGTAATTGAAGTGAATATTTCAACAAAACCGAACCTGAAAAATTCAAGCAAATTTACCAGGCTCAAGAAGAAGCTTTGTGTTTAGGCTTGGCCAACTCAAAGTTAGTGACCTGAACCCAATTAAGATCCTCTCATAAGATTTGGCAAGTTTGTCAAATAACCTCCAAACCTCACTAATTCGGCAAAGTTCTTTAAGATGTGCAAGAATCCCTCAATCCCTCAAGTGACTATATAGTAGTTATGACACTTTAACAAACAGTTAAAGAAACCAGTGTAGTTTGTTAAACAATGAAGATCACATTTCTTTGTATGGATGTATTATTTTGAATATCTTTAACCAAAGTTCAACTGAAATTTAATAGGTAATTTTCCTATATTATGTGAAAACAATGGCAATTCCTTGCAATTTCAGGCACCATAAATCAACAGTTTGTCAGGTATTAGCAAACAAGCAAATAAATTCTGAACCATCATTTAAAAACATTCCTTAATCAGGCCATTCTTAATATCAACCTCTACTCTAGATTTATCTAGCCAATAATATGATTTCATGCTTGTGCTAATGATTGCTTTCCTTTTCTATGTTGCTATGAGGGTACTATTGTGTTTTAAATGTCCTTGCTAATCAATCAATCATTCATATTTGTGGATATCATAAAATTTTTGGGATCCAAATAATATATGTGAGAACTGTGTTATTTTAACATTTAGATAAAAATGTGCAATTGACTACTTCATTTGAAACTGACAATACAAGACCAACCTGCTGGAATCCAGCCAGTGCCACTGACCAGCCATACTGCGTTACAAAGTCATCACTGCAGCCTAGTTAGTTCCCTTAGGCACAATCTCCATATGATGAGGCTTTCTACTAAAGACTACTCCCTCATTTTCCTCATAGGCTCTTGTCTTTCCAAGAAAGTGCTCATTCCATTACCTTTTTTGTTGGTATTACTAGGAATAGTATAGGCATACAGGGAAGTGTTTGGTTACGGAGTCATTATTAAGGTTATACAAACACATTTCAAAGGACAAATCCTGTTCATCAGATCAAGAGGCAGAATGAGCAATGGTAATGATAACAGCTTATCGTCTTTTGTCTTTCAACTAGTGCACTAATGTAGTCGTAACGAAGAACAGCAGCTATAATAGCTATCATCGAATGTTTAAATTTATATACCATGTGTTAGAGAGGCTAGTCAAGTATATTATGCTGTACAGGTTTGCTTGCATTTCTGGAAGAACGCTACTGGTTAAGAGCAAAACCCCCAAATGTAGCAGTGTATCAGTGGTAATGCTAAATGCAGAATTTTTAAGGAGCAGACTTCATTGCTTACTATGAAAATGTGCTGTGGGCAAAGTTGCACTCTTCCTACTTTCATGGAAGATGAGATTTGAGAATTAATCGTGAAAATTAGGGAAATTGCCAGAAGAAGGAGGCAGAGATTTACTCACGGAAGCCGAAGGATAAAGTACCTTCTTTATGTCCTTGTTCTTCTTGACGGTCCAGAGGCCGTCAGACAGCTTGTCAAAATATTTTCGTGCTTTGGGGGCTTGGTCTAGCATGTGGTTGGGGGGGACGCCCAGCACCTCAACTATTTTATTCATCTGATCCACCTGTTAGAATAGAGCAATGTTAGTCAGACTGTAGTAACCAAAATAGTAAAGGTACCCATGAAAAGTTTCACCTACAGTGATTATTTTTAGTCTGTTGGCTGAACAGACATTGACATCATAACATTACCAATCAATTACCAACAAATGTGCATAACCTTTAGCCAAAGCCAAAACTTTACCCAAAGAATCTTTCCATATTAAAACCATGAGCTGATACGCTGGTAAGCAAAGTATACCTCATTGGAACCGCTGAAGAGAGGCTCCCCTGTGTGCATCTCAACCAGAATGCAGCCCAGGGACCACATGTCAATGGCCAGATCATAGGGCATGCCAAGTAGTACCTCTGGGGATCGGTAGAACCGACTTTGGATGTACTGGTAAATCTAAGGAAACAGAAGGGTTAGCTGGTTAGATATAAAGGGAGATGTAGGATGTAAGGACAGTGCTAAATGTCACTAGATGGCAGCAATGACTAGATCCAATAGTAAGAGTAGCACAGTTGAAAGCACTGTGTTCTCAACGTTCTATAATAAAGCTATTTTCTACTGAAGTGTACAAGACATGCGACACAAAAATTCCACACTAGCCCCTTTCCTATGTCCAGCTACCTGAAGACGAAAAACATTTTGCACGTTCTCCTCGTTCATTTCAGTTTCCCTCCACAGTGATGAACCTGTGCTCTGACTCCAAATTTTGTTCTTAGCAGTATGTATAAGTCTCAAGAGGGGATATGTGAAAACAAGAATTTCTACCTATACCAATGGCAAATAAAGAATCATTAAATAACATATCTCATGTAGCCTGTTTAGTGGTGTCCATTAGTCCCTTCACGACCTCTGCTATATTCCTTCCCCATAGTCAAGTATTTGTTTTTCAAAAATCACTATACATCCCAATTAAACTTAGCTATATTGTCCTTCTTTAGGATCTGCCATCTTGTTGGGGCTTGACCCTATGTCTTCAGTGTAGTACTGAGCACACTCACCCGTTGACCCAGCTGGCAGGAGCTTCCGAAGTCCACAATTTTGATGGCACTCCTTTTAGGATTGCAAAGCAGGATGTTCTCAGGCTTTAGGTCGCAGTGTATGATGCTAAGCTCCGGCGTGGCCAAGAACAGCAAGGCTGTGCACAGCTGCTGAGCAAACTTGCGTGTCAGATTAAGCGAAACACCACGAAAATTGGTGTTGCGAAGAAGGTCATACAGATTATAGGAAAGAAGCTCAAACACCAGGCAAAGGTGGTTCCGAAACATGAAGTGTCTCTTCAGGTGCACTGCAGAAAAACAGAGGGAGAAAATATTTAAGGCACAATATATAGGATCTATGTCTGAAGTGACATTATTAAAAGCGTGTTCATGAGAATATGGTATACAAGCACCATTTTGTAGCCATACCAGAAAAAAATTTATTTTCAGAATATCAGATACTACAAAACCGAAAATATTATATGCTGCCCCATGGATGAAATGCCAGCTCAGGACAGATAAACAAGGAGGCAACTCACCAATGTAGTACTTCATCTCGGTGTCATGCTTGTTCATGAGCTCCAGCAACCGCAGCTCAATCTGAGCTTGGTTCAGAAAAGCTTTTTTGTTTTTGATAATCTTGATGGCTACCCACTCCTGCTCATGGTGGTCATAGGCTTTCACCACCTGAACCAGAAACACAAAGACAAACATAGTAGTTAGGCAAATGCACCACAACAAACATCACAGCAAACAGTGATAGCCTTCCTCTCCACTCAGTCGATCTCTATTCCTGTAACCTACAGTCCTCCAGCACACTCTTCAACCTCCAAACATATGGACAGAAAATCATCTGTCCATTTGCACGCTAGTAAGCCCTATCATCAGAATATTACTGTCACTTTGCCACAATTGACAACAGTCCTAGAAAATTGAAAAGCGACACTGAAAAAAATCTTTAAAAATTCTTTGGTGAAAGAGAATTTACCTTACATTCAGATCAATTCATTACTATATATTATTCTCTTTATGCCAGACAAATGTGCCCCATCCTTGCCCTCACCTGTCCAAAGGAGCCCTTGCCAATAAGTGAGTCAATCTCATAACGGTCCAACCATTTTTCCCCATTCTTGACAATGTAGTCGTAATTGTCATCATCATAACCATCATTGTACACCTTGCGCTCCTTTTTAGTGCTGGAATCCTCAGGGGGAACTTGCTGGGCACGCCGCTTTTTCTTTGTATAATACACCTACAGAAAAAGGGAGTGAATGCTTACATCCACTCTGATGGCTGAAACACAGCAGCCTGAATGATCTAACAGAGGTAGATAAGTAAATCAATGCATCATCGTAGAGGGACATTAAATCAAACCATATGTAAAGATTATATACATACATACACATACACACGCATGCATGCACGCACACACAGACACACAAACACACATAGGCAAGATCAGTCTAGCAGTTTAGTAAGGTCTTCATCAACTATTGCAGGATCAATGTAACCCATCATTTGCCGTTACTTACCTCATTGATGTGCTTATATGTCTTGATGAGATCAACTGACAGTTTTCGCAACGGGGCGCTAGCTGGGTCTCGGAAGCTTGGGGGGATCCTCCTCTGCAGAATGGTCATATCTGACAGCACCTGAAGAGAACACAGAACAAAATTACGTAAGAGCAGATTGTTGCAAATTGCAGTAGTCAGGAAGGAACCTGGGGGTCATTGCCTCTGTCTGGAGGACGATGAGTCCCCCATGGTAGGTTTGGCCAATGGGGGGGGGGGGGGGGGGGGGGGGGGGTGTTGGCAACCATATGGGGGTAGTGCTTTGTTCTGCTTTAAGAAGTACATGGCTTCATTGGGAAACTTCATGAAATGTAGGTTGTAGTTACAGCTCTGTGAAGATGACCATAGGTAAATGAGGGGTAACCCCATTTTCAAATAGGAAGGCTCCAAGCCTCTAGCTTGACATGAGGACAGGTAGCAGGTCTGGGACATAGGATTCAGCTGGTACCTGCTGCTGTTCGGCCATGGAGTGGATGTTGCTGAAGGAGGGGTGGCTGTGCTGGCTTGACATGGTTGGCTCAGCGGGGGAGAAGCCCAAGGCAGCAGGCTGGCAGAGGGAGGAGGAGTGGGGCTTGCATCCTGAGCTGCTTCCACCTGCACAGGACCAAAGGAGGAGAAGGGGCAACATAGATCAACGATGATCAAAAGTAAAACCAAGGAGATTGATGCCTTTTAGTTCATAACCACATGTCACAAAAAAGTGTTTTGAAAATAATGCAAGGTAAAACAGAAGTTAGGGTCATTTTCACCCTGCTACCTTAGCATGGTGACACTTAGAATAGGACAGGTGGGAGAAAATGGTCCTTTGTTGAAAATGGGGCTTTGCCAACTTCTTAATTATTTGCACAATGCATTTTGTAAGATTTGTACCCAGAAAAAAATAACCGTCCATGTAGCATCCATCTTCCAACCACTTCTCAAACACAAAGCTGGGAGGCTAAAGCAGCATGGAACACTAGGCAGAAAGGATGTCTGTCCATTCTAGGGCATAGGCAAGGAAATACATTGTGGGCCATTTAGAGATCCCATCTTTCCTAACTGCATGTACTTGGACTGTACAAACTGAGGTTGAGATAGACCTCATTCTCTGGCATCAGTGGTTAGATTAGTGCTTTATTTGAATAGGGAAACAGTTTTTGAAAACTCAGGTGTCATCAAGACTTTTCAAGTACTGTTTCATTGGCACTAAGAATGATGGGGAGTACTAACTGCTGACATCTTGAAAACGATCAACTGCACAGAGATATAAAAGAAAACAACAGCGGGAGGAAGACAAAGTTGGCGACCACATATAACACCTGACTAATCTCATGACTTTCTCCATCATCTAAAGAAACAAATTTTGTTCAATGCAACATATCATATGGTAACAAATATTGCAGAAATTACAAAGCACCATGAAGATGAGAAACAAACAGACTTTTGTATTAGATTAAGTAATATTATTTATTAAGTAAGATATTATAGAGTAATTGCAATTTATAAGCCAAAAAACAAGCTGAAACCGTAAAAAAAAATCCCAAATGAAGCCATTTAAACCAACTCTTTCACAGTGCAAAATGCCATGTCTTACTAATCAGTCCTCTGAGCTGGTTAAGTGCTTCTCAGTTATATGAAGAGCCAAACACTAGAATTAAAATGTTTGCATGTATACTGAAGCTAAGACCGAATAAACCTTCTTAAAAGAAAAGTCATTTTACACATTATATACTGGTGGGGACAAAAAAAAAACTTTCCTCAATAAAAATTATGATGGTGATTAATAAGTATGAAATGTAAGAAAAATTACTTGAAAAAGCAAGTTCAGTTTTGGTCATACTTTGAATAAGACACACCTAGTAACAAGAGACTGTTACAGAAATATAATAATGGTCTGCTCTATTTTCTATTTTTTTTTCTCCATGGGATAGAAACGGTCTGTATTTCAGAAAAAAAAATATTTTTCTGCTGTTAAACTTGTAAGCTGAAGGTTAGGAAGAAAGACCACTGAATGTCAAAGAAGCAATGCACCAAGACGCATGTGTGTCACACTGTGTCTTTAAATCTAGAAGCAAATACAATGAGAACTTCCTGAGTGTGACACCCCTCTTCCTGTTCTGCGATTGGCAGAGTCCCACTCCCTCTCTGCTTCTGAATTGGCTGTTGGTATCCAAGGGCTGGGCGGTGAGGTCTCTATAAATAAACTTTGTAGCTTGTGCTGTATCAGCAAGCCATCCCATAAAGCCTTTTCTCACCACCCTCCTCCCTCTGCCTGTTACCTCTTCCCATCTCTCTCATTCTCCCTCTCCATCTCTCAAGCCAAAGAACTCTCGCAAAGGTTATGCAAAAGAGGAAATAGTGATGTTAAAAAATGTATACAAAAGCTGGCACAAAAAGTTGCATTAGTAAGTGATGCATTGGCGGATTTGCATACACAGAATCCAGATTGAATAGGTATAATATAAACAGGATAATGAATTACACATTTGTGACAATTAATCAGGCAGTGAACATGCCACTTGTGTCAGCCACTTAAAAGCTCTTCTTCCTTAACTGGGACTAAATACAGCTGGCAGCTGCCAGTCAGAGTGTTGCCATGGAAACAGGCTCACATACTCCCTGTAACCAAGGGAGAGGGGAATTTGTGAGCATGACTGTATGTGTGTGGCAAATGCCAGCAGCTGAAGCCCCTCCTTATCTGTGTCAGCCCTCTGTATATTTCCTGTCAGGGCACGGCAAGCACTGGAGGCAGCAAAGCAGACTTGGACCCAGGACTGACAGCATAAAAATGGGGGGGGGGGGAGCTTAACCAATAGGATGAAAATGAAGACATTCAGCCTTTGGTTTCATGTGGTATTTCTGCCTGCAGTATATAGCACCTTCCACCTCCACAGTCTGAATGATACACTGGCAAAATTCATATTCATGGGAATCCTGAACAAACATCATAATGTATAGAACAGGAAGGTCAAATATGGAAAAAAAAACTTCCCTGTAAACTAACTGCAAACCAGCTGATGGTAAAGCAATGGCAACATTTTGATCAATTTCGCTGTAAATTTAGTAAGCTCCTGACTGTGAATGTAGATGGGATTCATCTGTACTGTGTTTTTGTACTCCCATGGTGACAGATTATATTTTGTTCATGGTACAAAGATGAAGGAGCTCATGGATTATTTTGTTAGTTTACTGTACTGAGGCACATATAAGTGCAACTACATTTAGAAGTGAATGTGCAATTGCAAGCAAGAGTGTAACAGTAGGTCAGCACATAGGCTCTCAACACATCTGGGTTGGGTCAGGGCTTTGCAGATCAGTTGACTTTGGCTTCTCTTGCTTAACTCTGGGATTACCATGCTGGTTATGCCAATTCTGAGGGACAGGCACAGTTGGGACTGAATGTTTTGATGCGATTATACATTGCCTATTAAGAATTGTATGTGTTAATACTATGATTTCTTAGATAAAAGGCATTCAGAGCACAATGAGAACCATGCCATACTCCTGAATTGGTTAGACATCGTGAAGTATCCTAGTATTACAGCTTTCTATTCTGGCAGCAAAATCATTTTACATAGCAGAGGGACTACTTTGCTCCAATTCTTCCTGACCACCCACCACATGCTGACTGAGCAGAGAGCATCTGGCAGTAAATGGAGGAAATCTTCTCAATAAAAGGAGACGAAACACTTTACACTTGACTCGTGCCTCGCATTTGGAGTCAAAGTGGAGGTGAAAGAGGAGGAAGGATTAGGATGTCGAGTGTCACCAAATCAAGCACCACAAAACTGTACAACTGACCCACTGGCACAACACATTCAACAATGCCTGTGTTTAGAGAGTTTCCTTTCTAGGAACCAATTGGACCGCTTAAATAAAAACCAAAAGGAAAATTTTTAACAATTACTGTTGTCTATGATCAGAAGTGAACCTCGTGAACAGCAATAATAATAATAACAATTATAATAATTAGCATTATCATCATCATCATCATCATGAACAATTCATTAAAACCTCATTACCCCTTCATCCTGCACTGAACATTAGACAATCATTTACTTGAAAGCTGAGTCAGACTTTATGCTATTAATAAAAGCCATCTGGGGCAAGGTCTCAAACAGTGATGCTGGTAAATTGAGAGTCACAGAAGCCATAAAAATAACATAAATCCACCAATCGAAATAAGAAAGACTGAGACCAGCATCAGACCCACACAAATACATTTGTGACCAAAAAACTCCTTCACTTGGACAGGAACTATGAAATCAAATTATGGCTAAATGGAAGGTTCACCAACTTTTCTAAGTTCCAAGGCCAAATGCTTAACCATGTTCAAGGACACAACTAGGGTGTTTGTATGACCCACAGAATCAGAGGCTCATTTCAACAACTAGGCTGTTTGATACTTCTAAGGCAAATTCCTAGAATGGACATTACCCCATATGACAAATATCAATGTCATTATGTCATTAGTTTAAATTATCTAGATGTACGTATGCCCCTCCCTCACAAGGGACCTTTTTTATGGGAAATGCGTGCTGTTTACCACTGCATACTGGCATAGTTATTAGTGACAATAGTTATTTTAATTAAAAGCTGTACAACTCTTCATCCCCTGAAATGAAAGTACCTTACAAACCAGGTACAGCTGTACATTTACCAAAACCAAATTCTTGAAGTGTAGAGGTAATTGATAAACACCAAACTGGAAACATAACACAAATTCTGCATTTACAAATGACTTAATACTTGTTAAGAAAGAAAA
>JAODKK010083374.1:0-15662 GCA_026774405.1 Petrocephalus microphthalmus | reverse complement strand
GCCCTGCATTGTCCCGTATTGCCCCGCATTTCCCTGTATTGCTCCGCATTGCCCTGTATTGTCCCGTATTGTCCCGTATTGCCCTGCATTGTCCCGTATTGCCCCGCATTTCCCTGTATTGCTCCGCATTGCCCTGTATTGTCCCGTATTGTCCCGTGTTGTCCTGCATTGCCCCATATTGCCCACATTGCCCCGTATTGCTCCACATGGCCCTGTATTGCTCCGCATTGCCCCGTATTGTCCCGTATTGTCCCGCATTGCCCTGCATTGTTCCGCATTGCCCTGCATTGTCCCGCATTGCCCTGTATTGCCGCGTGTTGCTCCACATTGCCACGTATTGTCTTGCATTGCCCCACATTCCTGGTTTCTTGAGCTCTCTCTATTTCTTCGCTCTTCACCCCCATCCTCCTCCTGGTTTGCTCCAGGTCACACAGCACAGAAGCTACGGAACCCCTCCATTCACCCACTTCCCCCCTGCTGATCCTCAAGCATCTCCACCAGCCCGCTGGCTCCAGCAAATCCTCCCCGCTTTCCCCGGCCCCAGCTTGGGACGAGAAGCCTTGCATGTATCCTGCACCCACTCCGGTACTGTATCGGCCGAGACCCATCAAAAAAGCTCGCATTTCATTCCCTTGGCTCCATGCGGACCACCATGAATGGGCAGCCCTGCCCCCCCCCGCACCTTTCCTGGACAACAACAGAAAGCCAGTGGAGAAGGAGTGGCCCCTGAGGGATGGCTCAGAAAACAACCATCAGTTTAAGAGAAGGGCTTCCGGGCTGGTCCCTGGAAACACTGTGCCCTACAGAGAGGTCATATTCGCTGAGGAGTGGAAAGACAGAGTCAGAGACAGTAAAGTGCCATCTCAGCAGATGAAGGCAGCCACAGGGCAGGCAGCAAGGCGCTCAGAGGACAATTTGGTAGATGTCGTCAGGGATGCGCCCCTTGACCTCTCTGATCCCGGGCGATTTAAGCCTGCCAAAGAGCCAAAAAGCCTCAAATCCAATCCCGCTCCCAAAGAGGAAGAGGCCGGAGCACCGGAGGGAAAGAACAAAGGTGCCCAAATAAAAGCACCCCCACACACTCGGGCATCACCTCATACAGCTCCTGCTTCTGCAGCTACTGCTACCCCACCTCCGGCAGGCCAGTCTGTCCCCACTGTCCCCCAGCCAGGACAAAGGCAGAATTCCAGCGGACAAGACCTGCAGGTACATCCCAAACTAACACACTTAAACACAGGTCCAGAAAGTAAAAATCCAGACCAAGATTTCATTTCAACCAACCAGTTCAATACACTGTGACAGAGACTCTTTATGCTCAACTTGTTGGTTAAAACAAAATCTTGGTCTGGACTTTTACTTTCTGGACCTGAAATGTCCATCGCTGCAGATCACATACAAGAGTTACAGAAGCCACCATGCACATATATCCCTCATCTCAAAGATCTAAAAGCACTCTAAAAGCTACACGGGAGACCCACAGATAAAGGTGATCAGCTATATCACCGAGCAGCTGTAGCACTGTGCGTTTATGCTTCCAGTTTGAGTTGTGGGTTTAATTATGATTCTGGCTGAGTTTGCATGACTTTCAACGTAGGTTTCACTATTAGTTCAAGTTGACTTAGTTGCATTCCCATATTATGGGTAAGAAATTCGCTGACTGTATTGAGTGCATGCACGCTGTGGTGGTCTGACAGCCTCTCTCATGATAGACAGGATAAACGGATGGTATTTGTACAGCTGAATAAGTGAGGAATAAAACAATAATGTTAATGCATCTAACATGAACAATGTTAACAATATGCTCCTAAAAATCTGGTTAAAGAAATATGCATTTTACCTTTTAGATCAGTGTTTCTCAACCAGGTCCTCAGGGACCCCCAGATGGTTCACATTTTGTTGGGAGCTGGGAGGTAGCAAAAACGTGGACTGTCTGGGGGTCCCCGAGGAGCGGGTTGGGGAGCTGGGAGGGAGCAAAAACGTGAACTGTCTGGGGGGTCCCCAAGGACTGGATTCAGTAACACTGCTCTGAAGCTAATGACACTCATCTAAAGGAATGACCCAATCCCCACTATCTCCTTAGAGTTCATGTACTTATTATGTGGTGGTTGTCTGAGCCCTGGGAAAGTACATGACGCTTCACATAAAGAATCAGAATGGGTACATCTTATACGTCTAAATATCTACGTATAAATATGTAGCCTATTTTCATCTAAAGACCTTTAATTACAGGAACAAGATGAATTGTCCGTCAAAGAAAAAGAAGACCTGGATTTACAGGTATCATCACATACTGAAAAAAAGAAAGTCCCTGTACTCACTATCTCCCTCCGTCCAGGTAAAAACAACTATTATACACTGTACACTTCTGCAAATTAATATGTAACTAAGGGAACTTTTAAAGTCACATTTATTTCTTGCGTTTCTGCCAGTTGTAGTTCTGGAGGCACTGAAACATGGATTGGAGACTCAGGAATCAGGAACATGTAATTTGGAAGTATGTTTTTGTCTATATCTGTAGTGCAATTAAAAAAAATAACTCTTAAAATAATTAACAATGTTGACTTTTAACATGATACACCTAGATTTCATTTTTGTTTGGAAATGGGGACACACATTGCCAAACGTATCAAGGGGTGCCAAATGTATTGAGAGGTGATTTGCATTCTGTCGATGCTGCGCTCCACAGGTACCGACGGCTATCAGTAAAGAACAAAACCAAGAGGACGTGCTGGTAGAAGATGCCGCCTCTCCTGCGACAGCGCAGAATGGCCAGGGGAAGAGGAGAGGGCAGGCTGCAGGGAGAGACGGTGAGTCCATTCTCCATCATTTCTCCACCTACCAGTTTGACACTGCTGCTTTACTCCAGTGTGAGGAATTGCATCTTGCTCTAATTGATCTTGATATGGGGTGCTGTAAAGGGAAGAGGCCCTAAAAGATTTGCAACATAATTAGATTGGTCTTGCCTGGGGGTCCGATATGATATACTATCAAGGTCCCGAAAATCCCTAGGGCCAATGGTCCTGACAAGTAACAAGGAATGTGCCTGATCCCTCCAACAGGCAACAAATCATGCACACAAAAACAGTTCACCCAACCATGTCACTTTGAGCACTGCTGATGTAAAATACTGTAAAAAACACAAAACTACTCGGACACATTGTATCAAAACCACATGAATTAAATTATTGCTATAATGTACTGTTTTGCAGTTTAGGGAAATTGCATGAAATATGGAGGGAGGATCAATCTGAATAAACTTGATTCATCCCAGTACAGCATCTCTCTATCCATCGGAAGAGAGAGAGAGAGAGAGAGAGAGACAGGGCAGTGTCACATTGTGAGGAGAGGAACAACCCAAGATGCAGGGCAGAAACCCCTTACGGGGGTGTTTATTAACAGGATAAGGGAACCCACAAGGATGAACACAACAGGCAGCATTTACAATGACCAGATAGGGATCATAAGACTGAGAGAAACTAATATAGGGAGCCAATCAAGGAACAGACACAAGGCAGGTGTGCTTGGTTAACAAGGGGATTGGAACATGAGGCAAAACTAACATGACTCAGGTGTGGCTAATTAAGTCATGCTTGAGGGAAAAACAGGGCAAAAGACACACAGGGCGGGGCTGATCATGACAGAGAGAGAGACATTTTCTTAGTTTTCTCATTTGGGGTGCTGGAATAGCATGCAATGATTACCAATCAGTCTGTCAGTATAGAAAATGAACTTCAGTAACTTTTTTTTGTAACAATCCATTTATTTCTTGAATGATGTGTGTTACCTGTAGGCAGATTGCAGTTCTCTTTTACCTGATTTCTTGCATACCCAGTTTAATTAACTGGAGACACTTGAAATTATAAGTAAGATAGTCTATTTAAAAATATTATATTTGACGCTATATCTGTCTATGCTTTCTTGTACAACTTAAGACATAATTTCGCCCTGTTTACCTCCCCGCCTCACGGCGGGCCTGAAAGCAGAAACTCATTCAGAAACTCATCGTTATTGTGTCTTGCAAATGTCAAGTATTTGCACATCCCAGCAGGGGGCACTCTGGTAATAATCTTAATATAATAAATATATTATACACAACAGCAAATATAAGCATAATAAGTCAGCAAATTTAGTATAGTATAGTATATTATAGTACAGTGCTTGTGTTAAGAAATGGTTCATCAGCTCAATGAATTGCGGTAATAGAGGAGAAGTAATATTTACTACTTATATTTATTGTACTACTACATGGAGTATTCTTAAGTCTTCATTATTTAAACAATACAAATAATAATAACTATTAGTAGTATTAATTTACTAATTATAAGGAAAACAATGACTTTAGAATTTGAGAAAATAAGAGCCCCAGCTGACAATGGTATCAGTGTAGTCGACTTCAAGATTCCTCATGAGAAATGAAGAGGTCACCAGGGAAACTTACTAGCTTGCAATACAGTCAATATCCAATCACGAAGCAACATTTTTAAGTCCCATTTTCCAGAGAATCAAATTGTGGTTGAGTAGACTTTGCATAGATTCATGCCTTTATTTTCCTGAGTATGGCTTGTGTATGAACAGGACATGCACTGAAACGTAATACATGAGGGTATATAGCTACCCAAGGCTTTGTAATGTGTATTTGTATTTTGATTATATGCCTATGTAATATTAACTGGATGCTCTAATTAACATTGGTGGGAAGCTTGTGTGAGTTGCATATGCGGTATTGGATAGGATTTATTTATTTGTGGCATGTATGGTGCTCCTTTGTTACCATTTCTGTGTTTTGAAATGGCTGCATATGTCTGTCATATGCTTTATTAGCCCCAAAAGAACAGGGAGCTAAGATGCCCATCTCTGAAGGCAACAAGGACACCATGTGACACTATGCTTAGGTGAGTCAAGAGGTTTTTTTTCTGTCTCTCTGAAACTCCAACATACCCCACTAATTGAAATTCCAGCTTGTACCAGTAGAGGGCAGTCCATTATAAATGCCATACAAAGTGGGAAACGAGTTACTAGATTTTCCTGGTTCAGACTGTGAGAACTCTCACTGAGCCAGTATTTAGTATCAGTTTAGTCTGTAATGCAGTGTTTCCCAATCTGCTCCTCTGGAATCCACAGCCAGTCCATATTTTCGTTCCCTCCGAACTCTCTGTCAGACAGTCCACATTTTAAGAAAAACAGGACTGTCTGTGGCTCCTCAAGGACCGGACTGTAAAACACTACTCTAATATAATAATACTAGTGTGGAGTGTCTCAGGTCTGGATGACAAACTGGACTGTGTGACACTGGGAGTGGCACAAAAACATTTTCTAGGTTTGAAATGAGAAGGGAGGGGCTGGACTAACATGACAAAAATGGGAACAAGAGGCTGACAAGAAAACGAAAAAAATAAACAGGACACTAATCCATTAGGGCTGAAGCAGTTACAAGGGAAGAATTTATTGGTCTCGGCCCGGTACCAGTGGCTGTCATTGTTTCTGGAGATGAAACAAAACCGCAAACATGAATTTGCATGTGGCACAGCTGGAACATAAAAATAACCACTGTCCTTCCCATTCCCTGCCCTGCATTGCACTCCTAATAAATTTAAAGGTTCGAGATGCTTTATGCATTGCAAAGTGTTCAGCCACACCCAGTACAAAAACAATACTGAAATGCATAAGTAATACGCAATAAACAACACACACACAGACAGACACAGAAAAGTGCAAACAGACACAGAAAAGTGCAAAGTGTTAGTTATGTTGCACAAAATGGGGAATCAATGGGGAAGTTCAACAAAGAAACTATAAGAATTCAGCCAAATCTCACAACATTTCCCAGGTACACTTAAGCTTACATTCTGTAACTATTTCTAAATGAATCTATGCTCTGCCTATTAGGGCAGCATGTTGAGTTAATCACATGAGTTCATATTCCAGTGATGGGCAATTTAAGGAAGTGCGTTGCTTTACTACCCCTCATTTAGGAGCAGGAATCCATATCAGTTATATTGTTATATTTAATTCATTCTGGACTTCAGTATGTACGACAAAGAATTAATATTATACATATATTGAATTATCCAGTACACGATCACAGTGAGCTAAGATCCCAGGAAGCAGAAGGCAGGGGAACCCCCTGGACAGGACAGCAATGTGTCAGAAAGAATGAACACACGCACAATTCAGGGAAACCTAACTGTTATTTTCTCTTTTGAAGCATGGGAAGAATCCTACCTAAACACAGTAAGAACACACACAGAGCCAGATATGGGGTTTAAACCTCTAATCTTCAGGAGGCTGAATCTTTAAACGGTGGTCATGTGACTCTGTTTTGGACCAATGGATCCTGCTGGGTGGACAACAGCTGAATCCCCTACAAGTAAATGGGCAAAGAAGTGGAATGTAGAGCTGATATGAATACAGGTGGATGCCCCACCTGTTTTTGGGACCTATGGATTTCCTGGTTTATTCATTAAAAATGTGAACATGATAAATAAACACATCTCTCCTAAAGACTCTGTAGATTAACTCTGCAGATTAACCTCCGGTGATGCGCCAGAAATGCTGACATGAAGCAACATTGCCCTTCCTCTTTCTAATTTAGCTCATTTAAGCAAGTGTGAACATATCTTGTCCTCCTCTGTTAATATTTTTACTTTAAAGTTTTGTTTTTTTGAAAACCTATGTCATTTTCCAAAGACTGTTTTTTGTCAGTAAAATGCACTGCCTGTAATATAATAATAAAAATACCAGATATGTATTTTCTGTTCCTCTTGGGGCTTTCAGGAAAGATTAGACTAGACTAGAGTGAACTTTCCTCTTGTAGTGGGACATTTGTGGGTGTGAGAAAGCTTCACATTGACAGTCTATTTCAGTCAGACTCTTTATGATGTTATATTCACCATGCAGTATGTTCATTTCCAATCTTCCATGCCCCCAGAATGAAAAAACAATTCTTAAAAATTAAATGGATGCTTAATAATAGGCTCATAGGATTGTATTTCACAAGGCTGGAGGTCTCACATGAATTAATTAGAAATTTTAAAATAGTTTTCTTTAGCGAAAAAATTTATTGAATTGAATAGAGGACAGGATCCTTCTGACTGAATGATGTGTGCAGATTCTCTGTAAAGAATACCTTGTGATGTAAAGAGTGTGCTGTATACTGTGATGTGATGTCACAGCTGAGACACTGCCTGTGTTGAAATATGTTTTGTGAAAAACAGAAAGGTAACTGCAAAGCAAGAGGAAAACTTCTCTTGATTTCAACATAGATTAGCTAACCGGATACTGCTAGCCCTTTTGAAATAGCAACATAATACCATCATACATGTCCAATTTCCAGGGAAGATATGAAGCTCAAGATTTTTCTAATGCTAACTTCCCTTAACCTCTGGTGTCAATGAAAGCAGATCATGTACAGTTGTGGTCTTTCTTGTAGTACCCTTGAGTTGGGCACTTAAGCCAAATCACACTAGTCGGGTATCCATTAATATACATTATTATTTTGTGAAATATGTTTCCTCACAATAAACAGTAACCTATAACACTTAAACTTTAGTAGTAGTAGTCAGTACCACCTGAAGTCAATTAAAGTGGCTTTGATTAACCCCAAATGAGGTTCAATTGTCCCAGTAGGATTTTCCTGAAATCTACTTTGTTGCATCCTACAGCAAAAGCCTTACAAAGATTTCAAAGGGTTCACATTGTTAAAAGGTATCAGTCAGGAGAAGGGTACAAAAAATTTCCACAGAGTTAGATATACCATGGAACAGAGCAAAGACAAAAGACAGGTACATTTTGCAACAAATAAAAAAAAAATCAAGTCTCCCAAAAACGTGGGAAAATATGTTATGGTCTGGTGAAATTCCAAAAGGTATGTTTGGAGCTAAAACACCAAAAGAATACTATACCAGAGAAGCATAGTGGTGGCAGCATCATGCTTTGGGGTTGTTTTTCATCAACTGGAACTGGGGCTTTAGTCAAATTGGATGGAATTATGAACAGTTCCAAATACCAGTCAATTCTGGCCCATAACCTTCAGGTGTCTGCTTGAAAGCTGAAGATGAAGAGGAATTTCACCTTTCGATACAACAACCCCAAGCATACATCCAAGTCAACAAAAGAATGGCTTCACCAGAAGAAAAGCTTTGGAATGGCCCAGCCAGAGCCCAGACCTAAATCCAATTGTAAACCTGCGGTGTGACCTGAAGAGGGCTGCGCACAGGAGATGCCCTCACAATCTGACAGATTTGGAGCACTAAGAGTGGGCAAATACTGCCAGGTCAAGATGTGGCATGCTGATAGGCTCCTACCCAAAGAGACTGAAGGCTGTAATTAAATCAAAAAAGTGCTTAAACTTCACAAAAACCTGGCATTTTAACAGGGGTGTGTACACTTTTTATACCCACTGTAGAACACCCAAGTATCAGACAAGGTCTGAGGACGAGGTGTTAGAATGAAGGCTGGCTGTCACAGAAGAGGGAACACAAGCAAAAACATCTACAATCGTCACAGAAACATGGCAGGAAACACACGCAATGACTAAGGAACAGCGTAAAGGCAGGCACATGTATGCACAGGTGACTAGCACTAGATAAGAAACAGATATGGGCCATTGACAATAAACCAAACATTATGGCTAGGGATAGCAAGAAACAAGTTAGGGTTGTTAATCACAAACAGCTCAAACACTAGGAACGGGATGGCCAGCGATGTCTGCTGGCCAAAAAGTGAAATGACAGGAGAGGACAGGGACTGTTCCTGGCACCTGTATTGTAGGTGGTAGAGGGGGTCACAGCACAATGAAGAGAGAGGAACAGAAAGAGGAACCATTTCAAAAGAAATGCGGGCCACAGTCCAATACCACGTAATCAGCCATGGCCGAAGTATGACAGAGGCTGGTCAGACAACAGGGCTGCTAACTCTCACGCATCTGGCATGACACTCATGCTTTCAGACTCTCAGCCTCACACAAAAAATCTGTTATCCCATCATAAACCTAAAATCAGTTACATTAAAAGTGTTGGGGCAGTTTGCAGACCCGACAGACTATTTACAGAGTAATAAAACTGTTACATACATGAAAATGCGTGTGCAGATTTGTCTGAAACTGAAAATCTCCCTCCAGTCAGCTGACCCAAGTTGTCAACCCTGAGAAAGTGTAGCCTAAAAAATGTTTTTTTTTATTCACCCATCCCACGTGTAGGTCTTCATATGACTATGAGGGACGACGCTACTTCCTCATGTACAGTCAGTGAGTTATATCTCGCAAAGCAGCCTGGCCGGTGAATTTCTAAAGTCCGCGTAATGGAGGAACCTACCTATAATAAATAGGTCGACTTCCAAGAAGGAAAAAAAACTAAACAATTGCTACAAGCTACAAGCTTGCTGACATATTTATCAAAAGAAACTAAAAAAAAACCGCAAACAGAACGGTAGGTGAATGAAACCATACCATATTTTTCACTAGACCTCATCTGTTTACTTCGTAAATTATATCAGTAAATCACAATGAATTGGTAACAGTCTAATGCGTGTTAGCGACAGTTTACTGTTTTGTTTTATTACTCGGTTAATTCCATGGTAATTTAGAGACAGCTACTTGTTGGTTTCGCTTTCCTCATTAGGGTAACACGTTTGAAATGGGTGAGAAAAGAAAAGCTGCTCGGTGTTCTCAAGTCAGCATTCTGACGATAGCGATATACAGTCCCGAGCCAATTTGTTGCATTAATGATTGTTAAACGTAGCAGATAAATTCTGATGTAATGAAGGACTCGTGTGATTGCCACATTTTGCACGAAAAATGAACTTCTTTGGTGAGTCTCCGGGCTCACTAGTACTTGGGAGCAGTGCCTGAAAAACAGGTGCCTTACTCCGAAGGGAGAGGTGCTGGTGCTGATCGAGTACCGGCCCACTTTGGGCACTGCTTGGTAAGTGGTTATACGAGTATGGCGGTTGGATCGAAAAGTAAAAAAGTAAAAATTCGGCTAGCTGTGTGAACACACAGTTACCCTTTTTAAGAATGCGCACAAGAATCTCCCTCTTCAACCAACACATTATATTATCTTTAGGTGGAATAATTGTGTATGTGTGTACTGTAGTTAGTTTGAGCTGACCAGTGGTATTCTTTAATGAATGTTCTTTAAAGAAAAAAAAAACACAACCGCACAATATGCTTGGAGTTGCATTCATCCAAACGTTATACATATGTATGCATTTGTATCATACATTAATTTGGCTAAAAACTGGCCTTATGCAATTTTTTTTCCAGTCATGGCTGGAAACTGAACTTAGCATCTGTAGAAAGGAGTCTTGAAACCCTCATACTGCTGATAATTACACCAGAGTAAGGTTAAGTGATGAATGTCTTCATGTTTTTGTGTTTTAGACTTGCTTGTATTTTCACGAGCATACAGGTCTTTTTGCCTACTGACTCTAGCTCTGAATAGTTTATAGACATTTTGGTTTTGCTGAAAACATGTGAAGCATATAGGCTGAAAGAGACATACTGAGGATTTATGTTGGCTGTCCCTGTCTGCCCATATGCTCTCAGGAAGAGCTCTGCCATAGTAACAAAGAAGTAATTGCAAGTGGACAGTTATCTAGACCTACATGTAGTGACTTTGTTGTTCTTATCATAGTTAGGAGCGTGCTGTGGTTTGAAGGTAGATTTTCAAAGAAGTCACAGAAGATGAAAACATGAAAAAGAAAAAGAAAACATGCCATGATGGCATAAAGAATACATATATCGGAATGTTAATACACTTATTAACAATTGTTTTTAACATTTTTAATTGCATTAAATAATCTATCCATCACAGGGGGTCTGGAGCCTATCATAGACCACTCAGGGTAGACGATTGGGGTACCCCCTGGGGTGCATCCTGGATGTGATGATAGTTGCAGTAAAAATTTCTTTCATTTTGAAGAATGCATAACCTGACAGCCTCTCTCAGGTTCTTAACATTACTGTTTTGACCGCTTTCTACTGTTTGATATTTTGTGGAAGATTACTGGTGGTTTATATGGCAGATAATCCATAACATGGGAATAATAACACAGTTCTGCAACCAAAAATCTGCATAGGATTTTTTGACTGTTTCTAATAGATTTTTACTCACTGAACCCGGGAAAAATATTTTAAAAATTCCATCTCCAGATCATTTTTGGATTCAGCACCATAAAAAACATAAAATTTACCAAAAATATCCCATGCAGCTGTAATAGGTAGTGGCAAGTGTAAAAGTGTAAAGACTGGCCCATTCAAAGAACTATAATATAGGATATTTCTTGCTCTTTTTGCTCATTATTTCTTGCAAAAGTTGCAGTGTGAAAAAGCGTGGTGTCTTCATGTGGTATCAAAATAAAACATTCTGACTAATTAAATTTAACCTGGGCCAATTTTCAGCTTTTATGTGTCAGTACATATTAAATAATCTGGGTCACTGACTTCTCCAAAAATAATGAACTTCTGTTATAACCTCCTTACACACTGTTCTGTGTGTTAAATGTGAAATTGAACATGAACAGAAGTTTATTGTCATTCAAACCATATAGCAAAAAGTGCGCAGCTGAACGAAATTGCGTTTCTCCAGGCTCAATGTACGAACATAGATATGAGACAGGTTCACACTATAAAACAGTAGGACAGCATAGACAAGCAAAGTTTGTGTATAGCACAATGAACAGACTCATAAGAATATTCCACATTATAAAAAATATTGAAGAATATAAGTGCTGGGTGGCAAGAAGCATGAAAGTGATGTACAGAAGTATCAACGTGTTAGGAGATATGAGTTCCTGATATGTCTTCAGGATATATGTGTTATGCTGTATGAATAACAATTTTAAATACGCTTACATTCTAAAAGTCAAAAGACATTTTCAAAAACTAGTATGAATATAAGAATGTGCAAAACATGTGGAATATCAGTCTTGCTGTATTTAAGATATAGAAAAATATGGCAGAAGTTGTTTTCACATATGGCTGGTAGCAGATATTGTATACATACAGTGGCAGATATTGTATACATACAGTGGCAGATATTGTATACAAACAGTGGCAGATATTGTATACATACAGTGGTTCTTTGTAAGCATTTTGCATTACATTTCCTGGAATATCAATGAAGTACTATGAATGTTACATCACTTCATTTGACTATGTCTAATTTTCGTGACATGGATGCAAGAATTATCTTTCTAATCTACAATCGTCCCAAGTTTAAAATGCACTTTATCTGAATATTATTTTAATAATTCTGTTGAAAACCATTTTAATTTAAGGGTTAATGAATATGTAAAATCTGCTCGGGTAAACATTTTGGATGAATATGCTATACTGTATGACTTACAAGGGATGCCAGATCAACATTTTTCTTTATATAGAAGCTTGAGATGGAGTATGCTTTACAGTACATTACATTTCTTAGCAAATGCTTTAGTCTAAAGTGATGTAGAAGCAAGACAGTTAGTATAGCACTAGCACACGTTACATTCAGCTGGGCTGAAATTCCAATAAATAACCAGTAAAGGGTGAAAGGAAGCACCTGAGGAAGAGCTATACAAACCACTGCAAGAACCTAACAATGTAGGTATTTGATGCAGTGTTTAATCACAGTGGTATAATAGGGATGGTTCCTTTGTGTATTTTCTGACCTATGTGCCTGTCGGTTTCTCCTACAGCTTCCAGGATGGGCTGCATTGGGTCCAAGAAGGAGCAGGAGCCCAAAGAGCTGGGTAGCAGCGATTCAACACAGCCAGCACGCTATGTTCCAACACCGGGGAAGATGCCTGTGAGTAGATCTGTGGGCCATAATCATGGACCACAATCATAATGAATACTTTGGATAAATCAAGAGCGGGGGTGTGTAAAAGTATATTTAAAATTAATTTTGTTTATTGGGTCCTTGTTGAAGCTTTCCATATAGTTGTGTTTACAGGTTAAAACTCCTGTAATAGAGATCATTTGGAAATTACTTCTTGAAGCATCATCTTTTTTCTGGTCAGCCAATAAGATACTTAAGCCCTGAGATCATTAAATCTCAGTCTTTGTTTTTTTTTTTCTCTATCCATCTTTTAACCAAATATTTCCACGTGTTCTTACAGAACAGCAAAACCAACTGCTACAATGGCCCAGCCAGCATTGAAGGTGAATATTACTGTTTTCCTCTATGAATCTCATGCTATGCTACAGTTATGGTGGAGCTTAAGAATTTTTGCTGTTAGTCAACTTGGCTAGTTCAGTAATAAATGTAGTCCAACATTTTTTATTATCCAGCGGGCTAGTGCTCAGGTTTTTGTGCTCACCAGTCTTCTAAACTTCTTACCTCAAGCTATTGGGCAAGCTTGATTTCTACCTCTGGGTGCAGTTGTTCTAAACTGCTTTGGTATATTTCATAAAAAATACATGACACTCTCATGACTATGGGCTCTATTTCAATGACCCATTGCAAAGCGTAAAGCACAAGGTGCAACTAACATTGATGGGAGTGTCCAGATCCATTTTCCTATTTTGACAAAAATAAAAAAGGTTGGCCTAACTCCCTTAATTATTCAGAGGTGTGTTTTGGGTATAATATGCAATAAACCAATCAGAATGGCACGTCACCTCACCGTTAAAAGGCAGGGGCACATGTGCTTTGCCGGATTGCTTTCATAATGGTGCCTTGCAAAACAGAATAGTTTTCGGCTGAGGAAACATGTGCTTGTGCGCAAAGGGAAAGTGTGCGAACACATTGTCTATGGGAGCACCACTGTTCCTCATATAATGAAATAACAAAAAACCATTAACACACTGAAAGTGTGTAACTGTGTCCGTAATGAGCATCCGGCTCTCACAGGTTTCTAAAGTGCCGTAATTATACGCCAGTGACTTTAAACGTAGTTTTTGTTGGTTAAAAGTGCAATGTCATTTCCTTGCCTTAAAATAGCAATGCACCGACAATGCACCCAGCCACACCTGATTTAAAAAAGACCACCCCTACGAGCAGGAAACCTGCACAAAGCTATTTGCTAGTTTGAAAACGTGGCGAGTTATATGCTGGTATGAAACCTGCAAAACCACTTTGTCTTGTGCTTTCCACTGCTGCAAAGTAGGGGCCTATAAGTGTATTTCTCAAAACAATTTATACATACAGCATAATGGTGTGGTTGAATGGCCATAATTCTCCCAAAAAGATGTTGAATTGGTCAGTGCCACTACAGTGTTTCTTGGTTGCTTTGGCACGTTTCATTTAACGTACTTAACATTCTCACAACTATAAGAGCATTTCTCAAAACAATTCATCCATAAAGGCATGACAATTCATTCCACCAATGAATTAATCAGTGCCTTTAAAACGAAAGGGCATTAAATATATTATTAACATGTCAGTGAATATATGCTCCTGAGCTTTTAAATTCAGAATCATAGTTGTCCCCCACTTCCTCTGTCACTGACTAATCATTCCTCTTTAGCAAACTGATACTTATTCATGTGAAAACCCCAGTTTCAACATTGTAAGTTTCTACATTATAGTATGTGAAGTTCACTGGCAAGAGAAAGCACTCACATGCATTTTTCAGATCTCGAGACACAGTACAATAGCAAATTTAGATACCAAATTATACATTGCAATATATACTGTCTACCATCTATGGTTCAAATTATACCACAATATGAATTTTAGGCCATATCGCACAGCCCTAGTAGAACCTTGCAATGGTGAAACCGCTGGTGTCTTTGACATGAATAAGTACTAGTTTGCTAAAAATTTTGACCAGCCACCAACATTGAGGAAGTGGGGACTGACTATCATTCTGAATTTTGGAGCTCAGGAGCACACTTACACTTACATTTTGACAATATATCTAAGCATTTTCATTCTCGTGGCTAAAACAATGCTGGAGATACTTTTCGTTTTGGTGGCACTGACTAATTCATTGAAAAACTTATTTGATTTTGAGTAATACTCGTAAAGCCAAAGCGATCGAGTGCAACTGGAACACAACCCACCAGTAAATTATGCAATCATCATATTTCACTAAACACTATTTCACTAATACTGTTGGGAAAAGTTTTAAGTGTTGGTCTTCACTAGAAAATGGAAATATGACCTGGATTGTACTGAAGGTTAAACTGCCAGCCCAAATCATCCAGCTCAAATAGAAACTTGGTTAACGTGAACAGAATATTACACTCATGTATGACGCGGTAGGTAGGAAATGCGAAGGCCCTGACACTGCCAAGTACTAACAGTAATGTTCCCGTCCTGTTATACACTACTTCCACATCATCAGCGGTAGCAAGACGTCCCCGAGTACAACAGTCATATTACAGTTTTTCCTGATTGCTTTGAAGAATATCTTAAATAACAATTAACATTCGCAAAACAACAAGTGTAATCCCCACACCATAATATCATATATTAGTTGTGTAACTGCTTTACACAAATTTCCAAATGTTTTTGTACATGTGTAAATGGTCTTGTACAACTACAGAATACGTTACAGTATTACAATGCTTTTCATTTAGATTTTCAGTAAAAAAAGCTTTGGGTTGTTTTATGTTTGTAGTTAAGTGTAAGGTACTGGGAACTAGCAGACAAAATGTAATGGTGTAATGGTGTGGGGGACATTTTCTTGGCACACTTTGGGCCCCTTAGTACTAACTGATCATCGTTGCAACGCCA
>JAODKK010083238.1:0-18806 GCA_026774405.1 Petrocephalus microphthalmus | reverse complement strand
TAATATAAATGAACATAGAGTAGATGATAAATTAAATACTTTGAGCTGCGTTAAAATAAAGTAGCCTATATGAGTATTGCGTACAGAGTAGGACACAACGTGGTGGTGCTTGAATGAACGTGATCGCGACATGATGATGCAGTTGATATGCAAATTATGTCGTGATCTAGCGACTTTCTGGGTACAGTTTAGCGATTTCAGGTAGGAAATAGTTGGCAACACTGCATTTCAGCGATCTTGAGTCATTCTGCACTGCAGATGGGGTAATTGCGTTAAAAATTTTAAGTTCCATTGAAATTCATCACGCTGCAGTCAAATCGCCCCACGCACGTTCCGATTTTAGGCATCAGACTTGCAGTGTGAGCCGTGTTGGAGTTAAAATAAAAAACCTCTCTGCACTCCGTGACGTCGCAGCTTCAAGGCACCCCGGAAGTTTCAACTTTATCCTTAATTTGGAAATGAATGTACATTGTTTGTTTGTGTTTTATGTATGTACAGTTCTTACAAATAAAAAGTAAAAAAAAAAAACTATCCTTAATCACGGCCACAGCAAGTGTAAGGCATATGCAGACTTGTAGACACCAATATTTTCCAAGACTTTGCTTTCAAAAATATTAAGTTTTTGGGAAAACTTACATCTTATCTAACCTACTGACAGAAGGGGCAAACTTTGGTAAGAAAGTACAAAAAGTACTGTACTTCATGGTGTTCTTTTTCCACTGGTGTAAAAACCAGTGATGAATGGTGGCACAATGCGAGGCGCTGTGTTTTGTACTGAATTTGAAAAATGGCTATAGTAGCCTATACTATACGGCTGGACAGTGTCAGATATTAAAACAAATATCACGTCATGAACTTGCGATTCTCGCATCAATAGTCCGTTAAATTTACATCAGGCTTTTCTTACTTTCAGTTCTGTATGTTATAGCGCAGAGAGTTTGTTTTGCTAAAACATTCAGTGATCGTGTTTTATTAAAATAGCAAGTCATGAGAGCAGACAAAGCAAATAAAGGACAGAATTTGATTTTACTCTGAGCATAATTTTAGGTAGCCCATCGGGCAGCGCAGTGTTACCCTGTCGAGCAGGGCAGTTTTATATTTTGGTAGCCCAATGGGAAAAGCTAATAGCCCTGGGACATCATTTGGGATGGGATTTAGATTTTAACGATACTACCATTCTTACCGGTACTGCTTATGGGTCCAGTACTTTAACGGTATTCTGATCGGTACTTTTTGAAGAAAAAAATCTAATTAACATTGCTTTATTTAACAAATTATTATTCAATGAATTTGCATAATTATTTAGCACATTTACATTAAATGCAAAATAAAATTTAACAAAAACAGCAATATTTTAAACAAATACAAATTTTCTGATAATGGAAACGAACGTAATAAATGATTTTAATGGAAAGCCTTTAATACCTTTACACACAAAACACCTGTTGTACTTTTGGAAACTAACATTGTCTGCATTAATTCTGGAGAATTGCAACCACACTTTTGTTCTCTTAACTCTCTTCGCTATCATCATTAGTTGCGGCTGCCACATCTGCCATCCCAGCTCGATCTGTGTGCGCATGCATGTTTTAAACCAGTTGGGGTACTAATGTTTTATGGTACAGTAGATCTGGGGTGCATTTCCCCAAACGCTCCACTTAGCAACTAACATAGTTGGACTCATTCAGTTGCATGGTTCTAACTATGTAAGTTGCTAACATAGTCAGCAATTATGCTTTTGGGAAACACAGCCCTGTATAGTAATATGTTAAGATTCTGCCCTGTTTGTGAATGCAGAAACAAACTTTCATGCAAAACCATCAACAGTAAGCTGATAAATACTCCTCTCGCAATATTACTAAAATCAATATAACAAAATTGAAACACAATCGTTTTTGTTAGTTTTAATTCTTTCAATTGACTTCTGCGTCCACAGCGAGTTCGTGTGCATTTATTTAAGTGTTTTACAATATCACATTAAATAAGCTGCATATCTGCCTGGCAGACAGGCTGTACTTGTCATATTTTAATGTCTACAAACGGATATTAAATTAAGTATCATGAACGTGTGAACGTATGCTCTTATATGTCTTACAGTGTATTAATTTAATGTAATTTAAAGTTTAAATTTGTGCACGTACTGTCACCGATCAGGCCGGGTCCAGTGGATGTTAGTATGCAAATCACACACAGCCATAAGCGGAACAGAACTTTGCGCATTCGCATGCGGATCGGGCAGCGACACCAGCACCTATGTGCATGTGTGACAGTTTCCCTGTGAATTCCGCATTCAGTTGAACAATCTGGATTAAAGTCTTAATCAGTAACGGAGCTGGTCAGAAAAACTGATCAAATAATGTTTTATTAATTTCTCTGGTACCAGAAGCAATACCGTTAACGTCAGAGCTTATCGATACTCTGGCCTTTAAAAATGTAGCCCCGGTGCCCGTTTAGTACCCGGTTTCGGTACCCATCCCTACATGCCGTAGTCAGGCAATTACTGCATGGAGGGAATAATCAGTTCTCGCATCAGTGTCAACCAATCGGGTGTTCTGGGGCCTAATAACATTGCACTTAAGAAGCTTTCCTTTCCTACGCAGCCTCTTAAGGGATTGTTTGGGTAACCGATGTAGACAAGTAAACACCTTTAGTAAGGTATACCTTTCAAATCTTTGTAAGACGCTAAGAGTCCCTGTTATCGGGAAACGTACCCCAGATGTCCTGCTACATTAAACCCTTTGTTTACTGACACCACTTTCACTGCCCAATCTGTGGCCACATGTGTACTAGGTTTCACATATGCCATGTATGCTTCAGCAGTTTTCAGCACATTCATGGTGCATTTGTTATTTTGGCATTGACCTACATGTGCCTGTTATTCCTTGACTTTTTTTTCTTAAGTAAGATTCCAGTCACTGCTAATGCTGTGCACTAAAATACATTGCCTACAGCGTCTCCGTATCAGTTTCATAAAAAGAGAAGCATCTGTATGTATGGTAATAAAAGTAATACCTTCAGAGTTTCTAAATACCATGGTATATTATAATACGGCCGGGAACACCCAAGCGTAGCTTGAATTTGTAAAACTATTCACATGACAGTTTTAAACCCTGGGTCAGATGTGCTGAATAGAGTATCTCCTAAACTGCAACCTTTTGCAGTTTTATTTCAAATTGCAATTTCAATTTGTAAAAGCCACAGATTTTGTCCAAAACCTGACTAATCCCTATATTAAAGTTGTGTGTGACTTTGACATTTGTACTAGTGGTGAAGTTCACATTACTTATTGCATTAATAAATCATAGCAGATTTATGCCATTTAGGTGACATCATAATAATCTTGCCCGCCATAGTCACAGAGGGTGGCTAAATCATGAAGGTGACTAGGAAATGGTTAGGGAAGGACTTTTTCAACAAGCAGACATACACATGGTGAACATGAACTCTGTGAGTAATAATCAAGTGTAGTGTATGCGTAACCGTAATGTCAGTGACAACGAAAACGTGATTTAAGGGTAGGGGTTAGTGATAAAGCCAAAATGTCATATTGCAATATTTTTGGTTATATGATCCGTGATGGGTCAGTGTTGTTTTTTTATTATTATTTTATTTTTTGGGAATGTTTGATGATGATGATAATTAACCATTCAGCCACAGAATATATTTCCTTACAACAAGCTCTGCTTCTAGCATTATAATAAAATTAATTAAGGCATGTAAAATAATTCAAATATAAAAGAAACTGACTCATTAAAGCAAAAGTTTCTTGAGCATGTATTGTTTTGGTCTAACTGCATACTTTTGACCTCAGTTTACAATAAACACAAATATACTGTATGAACAAAAGAATTAAATAATACAAGATTTTGACTTTTTTCATCAATAAAATATTTGCTTTTGTTTGGTTACTTTAGAACATGTTGAAACTTTGGCTGCAGACGATGTGTTCGCACATAGTCAGACATTTCACATGTTTGGGGTGTCAGTGATTTTGTTGGTTAAAAAGGTATTTCATTTAATATCTCTATACCTCCTCCCTGAACGCTAAGAACAGTTTCTAAAGAAATCAAACTATTTCCACACATTTTAAACTCCTCTGTTGGGTTTCACCTCACCCTGGTGTGTTGCACTTTCATTGGCTGTAGCTCATTACCACCCTCATTGTCCTTCGCAACAGTTTCCACACTACAGAATTTGGAGTTGCTGACCGGTATAGATATTTAGCCTTCTAGAAAAATTATGGGCACCTGTGACGCATCGGCGACTCTGTACAGTCATGTCTTTGACCTAATGGCAAGGGAGCGCTGATTTCTCATTGCAAAGCGAACACCGATTTCAAGTCTAAAATTGTGCAGTATGAAATTGGCATACATTTTTTTTTTATTTTATTTTTGCCCAGTCTGAATTTCCTGACAAAACTACACACTTGGATGATGTTTTGTAAAAGGAGTTGGCATGTTGGATGTTTCTCTAGGAAAAAAAAACACTTCTCTCACCCTCTCTGGGAAACCAAATTGTTCCCAGGCTAATATTTTAGGTAAAGTGGGGAGGGGCTTTGAACTCCCTAGTACTAGCTGTAATCCACTCAAAGCCACAATTAACATAATGTTTTCCATGTTAAACATCTACTTTGAAATTTTAGATTTCACCCATGTTAAGAAATGTATTCTTTAGTTTCATTGCGCATAGAAAATGCTGTAACCGAAAGGCACACAATGAATATGGGTACAGTTATACCCCTTGGCCCTCATCTATCAAAACGAGCGTTGATTCTTGTGCAAAAAATAGGTGTACAAGTTCTTTGTGTGATTTATGAAGCAGGGTGTACCTGGCCTATTCTGGCCAGGTACACCCCTATTTATTCATGGCTTTAGGATTTTTCAAATACTAGGGTCAGTAATAGTCAGCCAGCAGTGTTTATACATGGATAATTATCATTTTCATCAAGTTTTAGGAACAAAACTTTATGAAAAGTACTGAAGACATGATCTTGGTGTCCTCAATGGTTGTTGTAAAATAAAAAATCAGTAAAATCAAATAAGAGTGAAATATAATAACAAAATATGATAATGGTATTGGTAGCCACAGGCATGACTACAGTAACATACCTTTGCATATTAAACATTTATAATTACTGCAGTCTGTAATCTTACTTTCACATGAATGGATAAAGAAAATTCATTAACAAGTACAACTTGCAATAAACATTTCACCTGAAATCTTGATAATTATCTGCTTGGCATCATTTTAGCGCTGCTCTGATGTAATAGTTCTCCGTCAGCTTGATTTTCTGTGCTGCAGCGTGAGTACACACTGACAGAAAACTGCGTACACCACCTGAGAGCTGGCATGGGATTTGACTGTGTCCTACGCTCCGGTCCTAATTGATAAATCCCGCAATTTGCATTGAAATGACCGTACATCTGTTTTTCTGCCGTAGGCATGATAAATGAGAGCCCTTGTCTTTACTTTAAATGTTGACCTGAAATGCTCTTCAGCAAAATCTGTTTAAAAATTGCGATACGTATCGAATCTGCAAACATATATTGATATAATATCGATTCAGGCAGAGACTGTCGATTCCCACCCTGGGTATATAAAGTTAAAGTTAAAGTTAAAATGGTATATAAAGCGGGATCTTGACCTAATTAGTGACCGGGCTGATACTGGGCAGATGAAGTTTAATGGGGACAGGTGTAAGGTAATCCATGTAGGGAACAGGAATATAAGACACAAGTACTTTATGGGTGCCAAATACAAATACAGGTGAAAGAGGCCTTGGTGTTTATGTTGATGCTTCCATGTCCCACTCTCCCCAGTGTCGGGAAGCAATTAAAAAGGCTAATAGCATTTGGGTTACATCTCCAGGTGTGTGGAGTTCAGGGAGATAATATTAAGACTTTACCATTCTTTGGTAAGACCCCACCTAGAATATTGTGTGCAGTTCTGGTCACGTTACCCTAAAAAGGACATTGCTGCCTTAGAAAGGGTTCAGCGCAGGGCTACAAAAATGTTTCCTGGGCTAAAAGGAATGTCTTACAAGGAAAGGTTAGTTGAGCTTAGTCTGTTCAGCCTTGGGCAAAGGAGACTGAGGGGGGACATGATCTAGGTATATATGATTCTAACAGGTCTGGATGCTGTCCAATTGAATAGTTACTTCAGCATTTGTTCAAATAAGAGAACTTGTGGCCATAGTTGGAAATTAGTGGGAGAACATTTCAAACTGGAGTTGAGAAAGAACTTCTTTACACAGTGTGTAGTTAGAGTATGGAATAGTCTTCCAGATACAGTAGTGCAAGCCAAATCCTTTGGTTCCTTTAAAGCAGAGCTAGACAAGATTTTAGTATTTCTGAGCTACTAGTGGAATTCACCCCAAACTAGCTTGATGGGCCAAACAGCCTCCTCTTGTTTGTAAATTTATGTTCATATGTTGAATGTGCAGAAATGTGTAATTTCACACCTACTTATCTCAGCAAGAACTTGCAGTATTCACGTAAAAACACTTAACTTTTTCACTTCCAGGTGATCCATCCAGTCCCTATAGAAACTGTAAAAGTGAGTGTGGGATGAGTAAAGATTAGATGGGAGGAGCAGGGAATGTGATGCCGTCGTTTGTGACACCAATTCTGTTTAAATGGTGTTCTTAAGTGGCTATTACTGCTACTTTGTTTCAAACAAAATAAAGCTGACTTTCATCCTTTTTCCTTCTCTCAGCAGGAGCTGCGATAAAACGGAAAGGGGACTTTCCAGACCTCACCAAAAACACTGGAAATTGAGGAAAAATCATAAAGGTGGCATCATTGTAAAATCCTGATACAAAAGAAGAAAACTGGACGGAGAAAAGAGGCTGTGTAACCCACCTGTACCAAAGGCTCTTTGCACTTAAAATTAGACTGAAAAGGACAAAGAAATGCAGATGCCTCAATAGCAAAAACTATTATAAATATCAAGACTATAACTAATTTAAACAGCCAAAAAGTGGCAAAATTACATATTTAAAGGAAGGATTTATGGAATTAAACAACTGTACAAATTGTCCCCAATAAGTTCAGTACAAATGGATGTTCAATTGTACATAATCATTCGACTGAAGTCTTTTCTAATTACGAAGGCCACTCTATGAATCTGTGATACTTTCAGACAATTGTGAGTGAAATTAATACTATAAACACACTGGTACCCTGCGAAGAGCAAATAAAATCTTAGCCTAGAGATCTTTAATGAGTTCTATACCCGCTTTTCCTTAATGGAAAGTGGGGGGAATAGCAGGTCACCATCCAGAGGAAGAGAGAGCAGCAGTGCTTCAGGAACAGGGGGTGGCAGCAGCAGAGCAGGAGGTGGTTCTGGAACAGGCAGTACCCGAAACACTGTTACTTCAGGCCACAGTTCCTCAGTGAGTGCTGGTGGTATCATCGTTGCAGCCTCTGGAGTGGGAGTTGTTCCAACGCCACCAAGTGTCAGTGAGTGGGAAATGTTCCAGTTTGGAAAGTATCCAGTGGACATTTTGGAGATGCTTAGTGGACATCAGGCCCACCAGTTTAAAGGCCTTGGCTTGGAAAGGCAGCTGCAACATCAGCAACAAGTTCAGCTACATCAACACCAGCAACAGCTCCAGCAGCAGCAGCAGCAGCAACAACCACAGCAAGGTGAAACCTCAGGAACCCTTCTTTCTGGAATTGGCCTGGGATCGTTGCAAGGATCCAGAAGCAATGCTTTTGCTGATTCCTCTTCCATTTTTGCCAAAATGAGTGCCCCGCCTCCACCTGTTCAACAACAAGCTCAGTCTGCATCTTCACAAAGCTCACGGAAATCTAGTAAGATGGGTGTAACTAGTGGAAGTGGCGGATCGGTGTCAGGATATCCACAGTTCTTACGTTCATTTCACCCAACAGAAGCAGCTCTAGCCCAGGAGCAGTTGCATCCAGGAATGGGTCGTTTTGAACACTTTCCTGGAGGGAGTGTTGGAGGAGTAGTGACTTCTGCTCCTCCACCACCGCCACCCCCTTTGCATCCAGGACTGTCTGTTCCGCAAGCTTCCCCTGGACCCTCTTCTTCATCTCCCTCACCTTCAAGCTCTACTTCCACATCTAATAACCCCCCTAGCAGCAGTGCTGTAGCCTCTCTTGGACAGCAACTGGTTGGGGCCCAGTCTGATGCTCGAAGTCTTCACCAGCAGTTCAGTTGCATGCTAGCTGCCAATCAATACTTTCTTTCAGGAGTGCCACCAAATGCTAGTTTGGAACAGTTTTTGGTTCAACAGGGAACTCACAACCATCTTGGCTTAGGTTTAGGACAGGGCAGTGCCGACTCAAATTCGGGCTTAGCTCCACCCCCTGCACTTCACCCCTCTCATACCCATGGTCACCCCTCACCTCAACAGCAACAACAGCAACAACTTCCACCACATACCTTACCCCACCCTCATTCTCACCCTCATTCCCATCACCCTTTACATCCAGGAGCCCAACCCTCCACACTGGGTGGGTTTGATTTCCAAGGAATTCCAGTCCTCTCTTCTAATCAGCTGGCTTCTTTGATGCAGCAAGAAACTGGGCTGCCCCTTCCTTTACCTCTTCATTTATCACTGTCAAAGGAAGAAGGGAAAGATGGTGGAGCTGGTCCAGTTGGAAATGCAGGAGGAGGCAGGAGAAAAAAAGCTATGGCTGGCTACTTGCCTCAAAGGAAATCTGAAGGTGGTAATAATAATGGCAGTAATAACTGCCATAACAGTGGAGACCCCAACTCTAGCTCTGGGGGACATGGTCATAATGCAGGCTCAGGACTTGCAGGGGGGGGAGGGGTCAGTATATCAAATCTTAATGATGACCATTCCTCGCTTCTCACCTCAACACCACCATCTTCTACCTCCTCGGTTGTTTCCTCTTCATCTTCAGCCCCTTCCTCAACATCTGCCTCAGTCCTGGTAACAAATGATTCTCAAATTTCTAAACCTGACACTTTAGGATCTGTAGCACCAGCTGTAACACAGACTGAACCAGAGCCCCTCTATCATTGTGGGGAATGTGGGAAAACCTTCACTCATCTCTCAAGTCTTCGAAGACATATACGCAGCCATGGGTTGCCTTCTGGAGGTGGCAACCATATTACAAACCCTAATTCAAATCACAACCAACACCATCAGTCTGAAACCAATCTCCCCCACTCAACTCAGGATGTAACCTCTCAATCCAACCCACATCACCAGCAACCACAACAGCAGCCTCCAGCAACTCTCCAGCAACAGTCAAGCTCCGTCCCCACATCCTCATCATCTTGTTCCAGCCCAGAGAAGACTCACTGCTGCCCTGAATGTGGCAAGAGGTTTAAGAAAAGGGGCCATCTCCTTCAGCATGGTGTTATCCATTCTGGAGTACGACCATTTTGCTGCCAAATTTGTCAGCGTTCTTTCAACCGCCGTGAGTCACTAACACGTCATGAGAAGATTCATGAAGATAAGCCTTTTCGGTGCCCAGCCTGTGGCCGCTGTTTTCGGGAGAGCACATCTCTGTTGAATCATGCAGCTTCAGGTACATGTGGCAAACCTGGACGGGGTTCACGATCCAGGGCGAGTAATAGTGGTGACAATAATTCTCTGACTGTTGAAAGAGAGGACTCATTTGGGCTCAAAAGCAGCAAAACTGGAATGATCGCTGCAGGGGCATATCAAGGGGGACAACTTACAGGTGAATCATTAGTATATGAAAAGACCGAGGATGAAGAGGGAGAGTGTATAATGGGGGTTGATGAGGACGAGGAGGAAGAGGAAAAGACTACATTATCTTGTGGGAACTTGTTTCAACAGGGAAGAGATGGGGATGCAGAAAGGAGTAAAACTGAAGGAAAGTATGATGCTGAATTTCCAAGGAATCGCTACCAAGTATCTTATCGGGGTGATGACTATAGGGCAGACTACAAGCAGCATCGTTCACAAGCGAACCCATCTCCTTGCTATACTGGGGAGTCTTCTTGTGGGAATGGGATGGCTGGGCCGGCACTCAGGAAAGCCCCGCTGGCCCCTACTCTGCACCCGCACCCTCAGAGCCAAACTCAGCAGCAGCAGCACCAACAGCAGCCACCACATCTTCCTCTGTCCTCTTTGTTGGATGATTCCGAAGATGATGTTACCAGTTCTGTCAGCAGTGCGATGTCAGCTATTGCTGCAGCTGCTGCAGCCTCATGTATTCCAGCAGAGCAGCATAATGCAGGAAATCGAGAAGAACGTAGAGATATTATTGGGGGTTTGTTAGGGGGACTAGGCTTTGGTTCTCTTGGTGTCTCACCAGGTGGCCCCACATCTACATCTGGGGTAGATAAGACGTTCAGAGCAGGTGAAAATGATGGATGTATGGGAAATACTATGATGAGTTTAACACAGCCTAGTCAACAACAACACTCCCAGCAGGCCCCAAACGTCAAACCCAAGAGGCCTCGTAAGCCACGGCCAAAGAAAGAGCCCAGACCCGATGGTGAGGGCACCAAACGAAAACGGAATTCCCATAGTGGAGGTGGTGCTGGGAAAGATGGGACTGAACGACCATATCTGTGTAGCGTCTGTGGACGCGGCTTCAGCCGCCGTGAAACCCTTCGCCGGCATGACCGTATTCATACAGGGGAGAAGCCTCACCGCTGCCCTATTTGCGGCAAAAACTTCCGGGAAGCGTTTCACCTCAGTAAGCACCGCACAGTTCATTCTGGAGAGAAAAACTATAAATGTGGCTTATGTGGGAAAGATTTTGGTTATGCACAGAGCCTGAAGAGACATGGAAAACTCCATGAGAAAGGGCATTTTGGAGATGAGGCCACGGCAATAGGAGCATGCAACAGTAACAACAGTTCTACTCCAACCCCAGGGGGTAGCATGAGCCAAGCAAGTGATCAAGGAAACTCATACTTTTATTCTCAGGATAAGACTCAAGGGTCAAGCAGCCAGCCACCACCCAGACTCTATACTTGTGCTGTTTGCTGGAAGTCTTTCCGACATCACTTTCACTTAACAGCTCATCATCAAGCTGTTCATGGAAGTGGGGAGAAGCTTTTTTGCTGTGAAGTGTGTGGAAAGGCTTTTGCATATGCTAACAGTTTGACAAGGCACAGACTGTCCCAGCATGGTTTGCCTCGAACTAGGCTAGCTAACCCACCTGTAGCTGGACATGAGTCCGGAGTACGTGCAAATAATTCAATACCTGAGAGTGAAGTGGCCACAAATACCCTGCTTCAGCTTGTGCCTCCTAGTGGAGCTCACTGTGGTCCTCAGACCCATTCTGCTGTGCCACATACACAACAGCCTCCCCCTCCGCAGTCTTCATCTTGCCTTTCTCCTTTGTTCTACCTTCCCGAAACAGGTCCTTTAAATGCTCACGTTTCTTCACTTTCCCATAACCCCCATAATCATTCCACTTTAAACCATAACCACCAACAGGCTACAACTATTAAAGGGGAGCCCATTTACCAGACTGCTTCAACCAGCCTTCCCACTCCTTCTCCTTCTCTTTTTCTGCCCTCCTCTCAGCTACAGCTGCAGCGTCATGCAGTTGATATGAAAACTTCTAACATGAATCTCCAAAACCATCAAACCCAGTCCCATGTAAGAAAACAAAAGATAAAAAAAGGGAAGGACTCAAGTTTATCCAGAGAGGCAAGGGGAGAGGGTAATAATGCAATATGCATGTCTGCCCAAAGGAAAAATCATAACGGAGCTAAACGAAAGAAGAGAAAAAGATTCCACCAATCGCTGCTCCGGAAGAACTTGGCACAGCTTCTTCGGTTAAGGGGAATGCAGAAATCGTGGTATGGAGGTGCACTAAGCTTGGGATGTCTGTCATCTTTAGGCGTTACCCAGAAACGCTTTCCATGCCCCTATTGTCCCAGCACCACATTTCCCCGACAGGCTGCACTGTTAGTCCATTGTGCTATCAGACACCCCCCGAGATCCAGTTCCCGCCAAGCGCGTTTGGTGTGCCTCGTCTGTGGGAAGCGCCATCGACGCTTATTTGCGGCACTTGGTCATCGAACATTTCATCTTGTCCAAGGGTCTTACTCTTGTTCACAATGTCCCTCTCATTTTTGGAATGGAACTCTCCTACGGAGGCATAAGGTCGCTTGCCGTGGTTTTGGAAGAGGTGGTTTGAAACTAATATCTTTGTTTAAATCTGACGGAAGAAAGAGAGTAGAAAAGCAGAATAGCAGCATAGTGCTAACTGACCCTAGACTGTAAAATATAAAGAAAAATACACTCATAACTGAGAGGTTCCGATGTTATTGAGAAAAGGCTGTTGAGAATACATTTTGATGTGTCTGTGGACCATGTATTCTTACTAAATATTGTTGAGATACTTTTTAACATGAATCAATTGTACCTTTACATGGATTCAGAAAACGAGAGACTTCTACTGAAGCATAATTGTAGACAAGGACTTATAACTTCCAAAAACTTTTACATATGACTGTTCTCACACAACTTCAGGCCCACGGCGTTGTCCATATTTGGTTGACATTGTATGGGAATAATAGATGTATAGCAATATCAGTGAATTTATCCTATTAGTATTGTCTGTTCTAGTTTGTTTCTGCCATCAAGCATTCATTTAATTTTCTTGTCTCTGCTGTGTGCTATGTGCAGTTTTTATACGAGTTTGACCGTTTTTTAAGGCATACAACATGAAACATTTTGTTTGGAACTGTTGAACTTTTTTTGTTAAAACTTCACCAGTATCTGTTAGATATACTCAGTGTTATCTGTTTTGTCACTTGGATTGTGATTTATTTTGCTTAACTTTTTTTTTTTTTTTTGGGAGGACACTGTAACTAGAAGCATCAGTCAAATTACATAACACTGTCAATAAAAATAAGGGTGGTTTTTAAAAGAGGAAATAGAAAATGCATTTAGCCAAACTGATGTAGAGTATGGCCCTTTCCAAAAATTCATATTCAATTTAAACTAGCAGAACTGGATAATCATTGGGCTGTCATGCCAGATTGAAATGGGTAGACAGGGTGGGGAAAATTCAGCTTGTAGTATACAATGTATATTAGTGTTTTATGTGTTTTAGACTAAGAATAATTTAGGTCAGTTGTTGGCTTGACAAAGAGAAGGGAGGGATGGGGTATGGGTGGGTATTTCTTTATTTTTTTTTCTTAAATGTAACAATGTGATTGTTCACTTTTTCCACATCCCAGTCCTCAATGTAGTACCTGAAGCATACACATGACGTAAAACAATGTTCATACTTGCTATCCTAGATTTTCTTTAAATAAAACCTCAATCAATTTCAATGCTTTTAAATAGCTGTTTACCTAATGATACATTTGTATGAAAAAAAAATAAAACTGCAGTTTAAGTGGAAGCTTAACAATGCTTTACTTTGCTGCATCAGAACTAATGAGATTGTGCAGTGTCAGGTGTTCTGCAGGGGTTTCCTCCTTGCTCACATTCTGTAGCATACCGTGGGCATCATGCCAGACTCATTTACAACGAGATCCAGTGCCTGGAGAGATGCAGTATGTCGGTGTGTCTCCAGGGTTTCTTACTTGTTACCAATGCCACCTTTTATATATGACTAAAGTTTTATATTTTGAACTTAATTCAACTTAATTAACTCTTTTCAAAAGCATTCCTTCATACATGCTTTTCCAGTAAAAGGCAAGTACTATACCATGGCTGTACCTACCATTGAGGACTCTGAGGTTAAGTCCTCAGTATTTATTTCTGCAAGTCCATTAACCATGATCCATTGCGAGACAGCTTGGAAGGGCTAACACTTTTGACCTTGGCATATTGAAAATCCAGGTTACGGCCCTGACTAGTAGTAGGTGTATATCAATTTTGCTCACTCTGTGCAGAGAAATCCTAAAAATGACAGCAGACTTCACATGCAAGTGCATTGGGTCTCCACTAGGTGGGAGTAGGATACCAAAGTTTGGCGAATTGTCACATACGCCGTACTTGTATGATGTGTATTTCTCTTTGGGAGATATTTGACAGTGTCTTCAGTCATTTTCCATTTCCATATAACTCGGTGCCTGTATCAAGATTTTAAAATTATTTATTAACATCAAAGCAAGAACTATGTGAGCACCATTTATGTGGTGGCGTTGCTACACTCTTGCAAAATGGAATTGATAGTGTGTGTGTAGTGTTGACTCCTGTAAATTCATCGCCCTTGGCACCAAGGTGTGCATTCTGACAAAATATTTAATTTTCACAATACATTGTGGTATGAGTAGACTGTTTTTTTGTCTGTGGAACCGCTGTCCGGTAAGGAAACCATCTCTGTACAGTATAGTTTAAGATGGGGTCTGGCATGTTAATATGTCCCTTAACTGTAGACCTGTTCCTGTTCATAATTTCCTTTTTTGCAAGGAATTTATCTGCTGGTTTCCTGGACGTTTTGGTTTCTTTCTCAAATATATTGTGCTTTACCGTAGCTACTCAACCCCAAATGCTTTGTAGACAAAATGATTATAAAGTGTTGCAGGTATCAGCTTTTCTTCAGCAGGAATGTGTCGCATTGTGATTCCATGTACTTTGTATGACTACAAGTGTGTGTATTCACCTTAAATGACCCCTGTCACTACAGGTGACTAATACCGTTTTACCCTTCGGATTCCTGGTTTCATAGAATCATATATGTTTCTTAGCCGCATTCAGCAGCTAAAAAAATATAGCGTTTGATTACAAAATAATATATATCTAGTGGGGACGAACCTAAATAACCTGGAACATTTCCTGATAAACTAAAAAAAAATCAGATGACTTGTCGACTAAACACTAACGCAAAGAACCGAATGTATCGCTGTAGCTATTGGTTTCTTCACAGCCTCACGCGGCCTTCGCATGGGGAAAGCTGTAGGCGGAGCAGTTGACCTACTTTTGACCAATAACATTATAGAGAAGGCAGAAAACGACCTACTTAGAACCAATCACTACGAGGCTTGCGTTTCAGTGGGCAGCACCCACGCGTGCTAGGTCCATGTGCGCTGCAGGAGAACAGGAGCTGGTCTAAAGGTAACAGCGGTTGCTAATTATGTCTGGAGAACTGCCGGATCTCACGTTTTTGACAGATTATATGTGAATCCATTCCGAATATATTGTAATACATGTTTAATTACTTTCTTACGTCTGGTACTATGCAAATTACACATGGACAACAGTTATAATAAAGTGCAACACTTAAATTTTACGGTTCCACGATATGACAATAACAATCAATAATGTAGAGGAGATCTACATCTATTTTGAATCGAGTTTTTAATATATAAAAAGTGTATTAAGTGCTGTTCGGGGCACACACAGCTTCACTGCCATATTTATGCTTGCCAGCATGTTTCAACCACGTGTTTAGGTATCGAAGACAGCGTCAGAAGTACAGCAGTAACTAGCGGGTTAAGTAAATGGGCAGGGCCGAAAGCAAATAAAGCGATTTACTCATTATGCCATTGGCTGGGGCCCTCGGAGTGGCGTGTGCACGTGGCTGGGTGGGCGGGGCGTGTAGGGGTGTGCTTTTCATGAATAATGATTGACGCCGCCCCCCAGCACCGTTCCCCCGTGAGAGATGATGTCACGAGTGTGGCTCGTGTTCGTTCCAGCTGACTCCAGCCGCTGCTCTAGCAGCCTGCATGCAGAAAGGCGTTGGAGAAAGAGTGTGTGTGAAAGGGTGGGTGGGAGGGAGAGAGAGAGAGAGAACGAAAAAATAACGAGTGAAAGAGGGAGAACAAGAAAGCCATAAATCGCTCGCATTGCCATTTATTTTTACGTTTTATATTTGAACAGAATCTCAGAGCTATAAAAGGACAGACTCGACTCTACAGTTTTGTTGTCGATTAATAGGATTTTGCATTACTTCAAAGTTAACACTATCAGGATAGTTTTTGGTGCATTTACACAATCCTGTTCGGGCTCTGTCAGTCTCACGGTTTGTTTATTCTTTTAACTCTCCATGGACGCCTGTCATTATCAAATATTTTTATTTTTGGAAGACTGTTTTTGTCGCGCAGAAAATCTGCTAAATATAATTAGAAACAACAAATGAATCAGTTATTTTGGGGGGAGCGAACTGGAACAATACCGAAGAAAATCAAGCAGGAGCAATTTTAAACAACTTTGTTTACACCCGAAAGTGTGCGTGAGTTTGCGTTGCAGGAATACGTGAGAAAATACGAAATAATAATATTTATATCTAGATAGGTTTTTCCAGCCTGAAATCGATTTTCCTTTGCGATTGGGGCGCTTTAACATTTCTGCGCCGTTTAGATTTTGATTGACCAAATAAAAGCAATACTTTTATATGCATCTAGCGTTGCTTGACGCTGCATTCGAACCCAGAGAAGAGAATTTTATTGTAGGCATTTGGTGTATTAAATCCATCACGGGTAATAGGTAAAATTTTTTCCCTATTTGATAAACTGCCTGTCACATATGTGCACTGGGGGCTTGAGCCATAGCGTACCAGCAATATATTTCAAAGTTTATTCGCATATTGCATATATATTAATCATATTAATAGGTCGATAATCGATCGGTGTGAAGAGAAAAGGTTTGGATAAGTGAACCCCCTCCCTCTTCAGCTCGGTTCAGCTCATCAAGAATCAGAAGCCGTCTAATGATGTCTAGGCCACTGTCTCAAATTCTTCCCCCTGACCTCCCTGCTGGAGCCAGCCCGCAATTCGGGAGTGGCAGCCAGGCGGGTGGTGCTCCGGGCGGGGGACACCTGAGCTCCATGGCCAGCCTGAAGTCCCTTCTGCAGCTCCCAATCAAAGCAGACCAGCGCGGGAAGGACTGCTGCGAAATGAAAGGTGGGTTCGCGCGAAGTCGACGTGCATTTTCGTCGATGCGATTTCCTGTTCATTTCCCCCGTATAATATTAAATAGCACGTTATTTAGTTATGATCGCCCCTTGCCGTCGCTTTTTTCTCGATCGGAGAACCGAAAGCGAGACACCGCTTCTTTGGTCGCCATTACCATTCTGGTGTGCCCACTCTTTAAAGTGGCTAATTCTAAGTTATGTTCGACTGAAAATAGCAGTTTTACATGCAAGCCGTGCGTTTCACTTATCACGGAATAGAGGGAAGTAATATAAAGCTATTTTATCAAATTTAAGATTTTAAAATGTGGAGGAAAAATAGTCTGCAATGAATATGATTTCAAGATTACCACTATAGCGCCCCCTGGTGTTGTATGCTTAATGCTGAGCGCCTTTCCCATGGTCATCAAGTGCCTTGACCACTACTGGGACTACAACTGAGATAGATTACAAATGGTCAACTTACTGCATCTGTATTCTATTGCCTCATTTGAAACTGTTGAATAGGGAATTTCCCCCTCCTCTGAACTTCACTTTTGTTGATGAAGTTGATGAATTCCCGTCTTGTTGCAACTCAGTAGTAGTAGATTTTTCTAATGTTAGGTGCTCTCCCATAAAGGCAAAACATATTACCATGGGACATCGACCAGCAGATCACACCATACCGGAAATGCTGCATTGCTGGGGCTTCTTCATTTCCCTACTCAGATCTGAAGGAGATCCCAGCTGTGTAAATCTGAGCGAGTGGCACTGTCTTAGTGTGTGTATGCACCCCCCAGACAAAGAGAAGCCCCTGGCCTCGGATGAGGACTCGCTGGGCGGAGCCGGCAGTGGCAGCAGCTGCACCCTGCGGCCAGCCTCACAGTCAGCCTTCCTGGGCCCCCTGTTGTGGGAGCGCACCCTGCCCTGCGATGGGGGTCTCTTCCAGCTGCAGTACATGGACCTGGAGGAGTTCCTCACTGAGAACGGCATGGGCTGCATGCACAGTAGCAGCTCCAGCTCTGCCCAGATTCCCTCCCAGAGCTCCCAGTCTGCCGTCCCCAGCCAGAGCTCCCAGTGCCCCCCATCCTCCCCACCACCCTGCTCCTCATCCTCCTCTATTTCCTCATCCTCCTCTTCCTCCTCTTTGCTGGGCCTGGAGGTGCAGCAGGCCACACAGGGGATCCTGGGCACGCCAGAAGCCCTGCGCGGTGAGTTTGCCGTGGGCAGCTATCACGGGCATGTCAGCAGAGTGGCTCACATCTGAGGGACTGGAGCAGCACTGACTGAGGGATGGTTAACTATGGGGAGAACAGATGGAGAAGAAAAGAGGGTTTTTGAGAGCGATGGAGAAATATAGCTGGAAATGTATTTTATATGGAAGAGAGCGGCATTCCTGTATGCGATATTAATGAAAATCAAATCCTGGGGTGGGCATGTGTGGTACAGTCTCTGCAGCTCTGTGGTTAAGAGGTTTTTGATGGGGAAGATGGAGCCACTGTGTTATCCTCTTATATTCTATGTCAGATGTGCACATGTGGATGGACATTTCAACCGAGAGTGAGAGACTAAAGCACAAAGAGAGAGAGATATGAAGAGTAGCCAGTGCGTAGAGTACTTCAGCAACACAGCGAGGCCGCTGTTGTTAATCTGCATTAAATATGGTGGAGAGCGGTGCCAGGGGGGGTGGGGGGTTCATACAGCAGTTTCACACGTGGTGCAGCGAGGGGCCTGTCTGCCAGAGAGCTGGAGCTGGAGGAATGTGGCTCACCATGCATGTATAAATTAACAAGCAGTATAAGGACTGGAGGTGCTTGGTAAGGGGTCTCAGCTCCGTGTTATGCTGTAGCAGGAGTAGAGCGAATAAGCAAGTGGGGGAGAGCGTTACACTGCGCCCGTGTGCTTGGTGCGCGTGCGTTAGGCACCGTCTCTCTCCCTCTTCCTTCCACTCTCTCTCATACGCTTGGTCCATGTGCAGGCAGCTGGTCACGTGCTAATGCAGAAAGCAATGGAGCGAGAGTGTGGAGA
>JAODKK010083004.1:1757-15669 GCA_026774405.1 Petrocephalus microphthalmus | reverse complement strand
GAAGATCGAGCAAATCACAGAAAATTAATTATTGCTTTTTGTGATGGCTACTTTTGATGCATTTCTCTAACAGGAGATTAATTAATTAATCTCATCAAACCGCTTGAGGGACAGAGTAGAAGCAAGGGGAGAAGTGTCACAGAGCCAGTGTACTACAGGTCCATTTTCTTGATATAGGTCCTCACAGTTTTTAAATCTACCACAATCAAATATAAACAAAGAGAAGGTCAGAATTTGGCTTTGGCACACAGTCTAAAAATACATATTTACACACAGTACCAGGAAAGTTTGATGTCAGAGACCCAACTTGTCTCCTGACTGCATCGGTGTTTAAATTAGTTTATAAAAATCTCAAGGGAGCAAGGAAACAAGAGGAGAAAAAAATAAAATCAACACTATTTACACTCGTTAAATTATTAAAATGGCTTTTGACATATCGTATACTGGCTTTATTCAAAGCCACGCAGCAGCTTCTCAGGTGAGGCGGATTCCCTGTCTTTTTTTCCTCACAAATCAGTCAGCTTCAGCAGTTCCAGGAAAGCACCAACAGCCCCAAAATAACCCTACAGACAACGAGGGACACAAAACACTGGTTCCACTTCACTCCGTCTTACACACACCCATGTAAAGATGCGTTATTCCATTTGGTCTTGGTGAATAACCATCTTCACATGACAAATATATGTATATATGAACGGTTTTACACTTAACCCAAAACATCAACCCAGACGTTATTGATATGAACCAAAATTCAAAATACACATGCATAAAATATGTTAAAAACACACACATACATACACACATATATGTGTAAAGGGGGCTGGACAGAATAACAGAATAAGAAGTTTAAAGGGTGGGGTACTGTATCAGTCCTTCTTAGAATGCTGTCATGTATGTCCTGACCTCTGTGTAATAGGATATTGGACCATTGTTCCGGAAGAAAAGTCTTTGGTTCTTTTAGAGATGGAAATCTACATTGCATCTATAAATCCCATGAAGGCCCAATGGGAACATCAGGAGAGAACAGCCTTTGCCCTACGAGGTGCACCTGGTCCTGTAAAATGGCTTCTTATTCTACGGCTAGCGTGGGTACCGCAAGATGGCCGCCTTTATCAGTGAGCACTGGGATAAAGAGATCCTTTGGGTTTTATTTTTCAAACATGCATCTCTCCAGATGTAAGGGAAAGGGTGAAAGATGACTCAACAGATCATGCTAGTTTAGGAGGTCCATTTTTTGTGTTCCCGACAGTAGGATAAGCATCTTTACACAACGGCTTTGGGTATATTGGGTTTCCAGGTAGTTCTGCCATAAATTCCGGCTTTTGAAGCTGACAACATACAGTTGTTGAGACTGAATCAGCATCTCTGTGACCCAACTCTGCAATAATTTTTCTATGATGCTTAGCAATTACCTTGTTCACCTTTGCTGACGCAGTTTGTCTGTGCCTGACATGCAGTGTTGTGGTTTTTGTGTCTATTCCCCATGACACATTAAATAATTCTGGCATGACTATTTGGAATCTTGGGAATGCTGTTGGATGGATGGATGGATGGATGGATGGATGATGCAACTATCTTCTAACTGGTCATCAGGGAGTTGCAACTCAAAGTGCTGATTGTCAGACCTGTTTTGTAACTGACATCCTGCTACTTGGCATTCAACCTAATACAATGGACTTTGAAGGTAATTGTGATTTAATCACTTCAAAGTTAAAGTGCTTTTTCATTGAGCATTTCTGTTATTTTATCCAACCCCAGTATGCATGTGCATAAACACACTCACATACAGTCCTATCTTTACCTCGTGTTCCAAAAACAGGGCTTTGAGTTGTCCTTTCGACCAAAAGTCCATGGCATACGCCAGCAGCTTGGTCGACACCATATTTATTCGGAGGAAGTTCCCAACGAAAACGATCCTGTCAATTTTCTGGAGGGGGGGGGAGAGAATGTGTGACCAGAGAATACCTTCGAGTCACTTGAATGTTGCAAGTGCTGTTTTGCTGCCACCTAACTATGGAGTTTAGAATTACACTGGTTGGCCACACATAAGAGTCAACAGAGGTAAACGCAATTACTGATCAGCATTAGGGACATGGGTAGTTCACATCATAATGAAATCATTCCTTACTACAAAAGCTAGATTTTAATGTTGAAATAGTATGGAGACTTCAATAAGTAGTTCATCTAATTGCCCAATGTCAGGGTCATCACATTAAACAGAGGAAAACTAAACTGTTAAACGTAAAGCAATTCCTGGATCGGGATTCAAGGCACAAAGGTTTCGATGTCAGAAGTTTCTGCATTCAAGGGTATTTTGTAAGGATATTCTCTTAAATTCTGACATATACTGAATGTTTATCTAAGGCCTTTATTCGCAGTCACCCAGCGTCAGGCAAACAGGGCTCCCAGGGTCGTTCTGAGCGCTCTGATAGCCCTGTACAATGCTGCTTGATCACCAGGCCACAAGGCAACACTGTAAAGAAGCTCAAAGCACGCAGAATTTGGATGAGGCATAGAGCTGCTTGTGTCCCCCCACAAAGTACAGTAGAAGCTCTTATATCTGCCACTCTAGTAACAAAAGTAATTCTAAAATATCAGTAAAAAAATGGAAAATTCATAACACTATTATATAAAAAAACGATATTAAATTACAAACAACAAACAGAAAAGTACAGCGCAATACACATGTCAGTTCCTGTGCACGCCTTTCCCACTGTTTATATTGAAATGTCTTGCGTTCTATCGAATACCTGACATCGTGTCATGCTAAAATAACAGTACAATAATTAATAGTTTGTGTGTATAAAAAGATTAAAGCAAGTGAAAGAAATTGTTATTCAGTGTTTTTCAAGAGAAACATTCAAGTATCAGGAAAATCCAACAGCAGAGGTCATGAGAACCATGACTGGTGTCCAATACCAGTAAAATATAAGCATGACAGCATGCTACATAAATAAACATCTGACCAAAACTGATCAGCCCTCACAACTGAGACATGCAAAAGGTACATCTTTAATGTAGATGAAAATCTCAGCTCCAGTCAACGGGTGAAGGCCACCACCTATCACTCAGAAGTTTCAAGAGCATCTGCGGGACCTTCAGCACATATCCAATCGTGCTTAATTACCTCATTCACAGCACACATGCGGGCGATGGACCCAATGTTGTTGGTGATGGTGACCAAGGTGGCTCTGGCGAGGTCCTCTTTACTGATACTGTCCCGTTTCTCTTTGCTCATCATGTGGCCAAAGCTGTAGAAGAAGATTAAACCTAAGAATTATTAGGGAACCGTGTGGTACCTAGTAGCTAGCTATATGCAGGTGGCTAACCGGTACCTAGCATCAGATAAATGGGGGACAGGCTAGGCGCCCCTCACCTGGACGCTACCGCTGAGCCCTGCAAACCGAAGCGCTCGTAGTCTCCTCCGTAGATGTCCTTCACCAGCTTGTCCACGTTAGTGCTGTCCCCTTTGGCCGCCATCTCCAGGGCTTCCTCGAATGTCTCGCAGCCGGTCAGCAAGCAGCACAGGCCGAGGAATGTACCTCCTCCCAGGCTGGAGAGGCAGGAGAAGAAGAGTCAGATCACGGGGACCTTCTAACAGACCTGCATGCAGAAGCTCAACTCAAATGACATCATCCGCCTCAAACGTCCATTGCCATTAAAAACATTATTCATTATACGAGACAAATTATTCTATGAATCTATATCATGTGTATGAGCAGCTATTGGTAAAAAAATGACCAATTGGAGCGTCTGGCAACTTAAATAGAAAGCCAGATAAAATATAGATAAAAGACTACAATAACTTTATTGTCATTGTACATTTCTATGTGCTTTCCTACCAATACTGCATATTACAGGTATCACTTGATTAACACGGTTTAGTTTAACGTAGTCAAATTAAGTGTGACCGTCCTTTTACGCATGCAGATAGCGATTAACACAATCCCAAAACTCCCGCAAAATGATACATCAGTTGTGCAACACACAGCCAGTGCGTTGAAAGCACGGGTTTAAGTGTATTGCAAGCCAATCATTTTCTTTAAGCTTAAAGAGCTTGTCCACTTCATTATGTTGAAGAATAAAAGTGATCCCACAATGGCGGGTTAAAAAATTAAAAGGAAAGCTATTACGCCTACTTTAGACAAACCTGACATAATTAAAAGATTTAAATATGGCGAGACAAAGTATGACTGGAAGAGAGCTAGGCTTTAACGAGTCGACACTATGGACTATTCCTCACAAGAGTATCATATTATGTAAGAGTATTATATCATGTTGGTTACCTATAATTAATTATATTGATGTCAATTAATGTAGGAGCAGTTTTTACAATTAATTATATTTGATTAACATGATTTCAGTCAGTGCTACAAATCAATTGTAAGCATCAAATATTGGACACATATTTAAGTATGTAATAATATTTAATAATAAAAAAATGTTTCTTTACCCTGTATCATGATCCTGTGTGCATTGTACAAAATTCTACTATATTTTCAAGTCCACAGTTAGTTTTTTTTTTAATGCATAGCGAATCACCAGTTACTGTGAAGTGTAGCTAAGCTCTGATTGGGGGAACATAGTGATTCTTCTCTGGCAACCGGTACCTCGCAGGCGTCTGATAGGCCAGCAAAGCCATGTTGTACTAGACTGTCAAGACATCTCGACCAATTTGCACTTCCAATGCTCTGCCACCAGAGAGTTCACAAACAGCTGGCAAATGACAGAGCTCTGATTAGAGCTGAGATTTCACTGAACTACTTGAAAAGCCCTAGAACAAGTGGTTCAGACAGGACTGAGAACTGCACTGATCACGCCATACATCCCTCTAGACCCAATAAACGTAAAACGGCCATTTACAGCCATGTTGCCATTAGTCATTTTCGCTGGATGAGGGACCTTTTATTTTCTCAGTCAAAAGAGTTTCACGACACACGAGTGGCATAATCACGCGGCCCTCGAAAGAACGATGCACCTACCTGGTCCCAGTGACCCGTTTGTAGTCGTCCTTGGAATAGACCGCCAGTATGCTGACCCCGGACCCGATGTTCACCAACAGCATGGGGAAGGGGTTGTCCAGGCTGCATGGCCTCTTGATGCAGTTCTCCGGGTCGGACGGGTTTTCAAAGAAGTAACATTCCGGATGGCCGTTGAACCCGACCGAGTCAACATACAGGAGGCCCTGGATGAGGCAGTCCAGTTCATCCAGTTTCTGGAGCTGCAGGTCAGCCATCTGCAAGGACACAAAGGAGGGAAAATGGGAACAAAATATTAGCACAGGCAAGGGCTGGGGGGGGGGGGGCTCTACAGCAAAGGGCTGCCCTTTGCTCTGCCTGAAGAAAAACCTTTAAAGTGGTACAAGGAGATGGAAGAGCCAACAGCCATCCAGAAAAAAAGCACGTACCTCAACCCGTGGCCCCTTCAGGACCAGCCCAACGTAGGCAGAAGAAAAATCACCATCATCCCCCGCACCACCCACAACAACGACCGCCAACCTCCACACGCACCGTTTTGAAGTCCTCCTCGAACTTGTAGGCCCCGCCGCCGGTGGCGCACAGCGTGGTGTGCAGGCTGGAGAAGTTCTTGTCTCGGCCCATCTGGATGAAGCGGTGCATGGCCTGCGTGGGGAAGCGGATGAAGTGCAGGTTGCCCTTCCGGCCGCACATGGCCAGGTCCTTCAGCTCCAGGTGCACGTCGCGGATGCCCGTGTTGCCGTAGGCCGTGTTGTACGTCAGGTACTTCCGGATGCTCTTCAAGTTCTCGACCTCCTCCTGCTCCTCCTCCGCCGTGATGTCCTTGGGCTCGAAGTACACCAGCTTGACCAGCGTCCCGCCGATGTCCATCCCAAACCACGGGAAGGCTGCAGCGTAAAGCAAATTTAACCGCTTAAATGGGGGAAGAATTCCAGCAATGCTGCAGAATCCTGCTTCTTCTCTTTCATTGATTTTTCAAACTCCGTCCAGATGCCTCCTTGTAATATCATAATACCGGTGTTGGGGAAGTTACTCACAAAAATAATCCATTCCAGTCAAATGCAGGTCCAAAGAGTTCAGACCAAGGTTTTGTTTCAACCAACCAGTTGAGTATAAAGGGTCACAGTCACAGAGTACTGAGCTGATTTGCTGAACCAAAACCTTGGTCTGGACTTCTACTCTCTGGACCTGAACTTGTCTGTGATGAATTACTCTTATGAATAACTTCCCCAACACTGCATAATACCGCATTTAATTTACTGCATGACATCAGCACACATTCATCCCTGACCGGTTGCAAACCCGATTAAGGCGACTACAGCCCGAAAGGAGCCGGGAGAAGCCGTCCACCGCCCACCCATATAGCCATGTCTAAAATACCAGACGGGTTTCCCGAACGTCGAGCGCTTTTGCAGACCGAGTGGAAGAGCAGAGCGCACAGCTCACGTCTGCCGGAACCGACTCTGGATTGGCACCTGGGGGCTGTGGTTGCCATGGAAACGACGGCAAAGCAAAATGCCGGCATAGGAAGTCCAGAAAAAAAAAAAAAACCTTACTACAAGCACTGATAAATTCTCACATGGAGACAATTACAAAAAATGACACATAGTAACAATGATCCAGAATGATGAATTTACAGTAGAGCAGAGTGAGTCTTTGATATTTCAGATGTGTTGCTTATAAGATGGCCGGTTTTCTGAAACTGGGGCATGTTTCATTAAAAAAAAAAGTTTTGAAGGCACAGGTATCAGCGATCCCTTCCCATACGCCCGTCAGCCATCAGAGCATAAGACACATAATTCCTCTAGCTGGTCTAGGTGCACTTACTCGGAATGAGGCTATTTGTAATGTGTAAGGAACACCACTGGCCTTATGAAGAAAGCCCCACACCCACACTGAGCACAGAGCGGGGAAGACAAGCCCTGCAGAACACCAGGGCAGAAATAGGCAAATATGTATTTCTGAAGGGGGGGAAAAAAAACATCTGAAGTTCTAAATGAGGACCACAGTGAATACGAGCCAACAAGACCCAAGAATTCCAGAAAGCTGTGCCACAGGGTGCAAGACAGACCCCGCCACTGTAAACCACACAGTACTTGCACTGAATATATTTATACACACAGGCACTAAAACCAGTCATGTCCAAGATGAAACTGTTAAATTTGGTTTACAAACAGGAGGGGCCCTCAGATGGGGCTACTTCCAGCACCCTAGTGCCGTGTGCTGGGGGCTCACTGCACACAGCTTCTATCCATTCTCACTTTCACTACATCTGTGTCAATTCCAAATATCTTTATTCACTTTTAAGGCCACGGAGTGATCCATAACATCCATGTAAAAACAAAAAGCCACAGCTACCAGAAGGAGGGGCTGGGGCCAATTATCTTGCGCGGGACAGAATCGGGTTACAAGGGTTATCGCTACTCGTATTTTCCACCTGTCTCCCGTTCCCTGGCTCCGTTTAGAGTATTCCACCCCGGCGAGTCCCCGTATCTCCTCCCCGTGCCTCACGGCTCCGACTGCGAACCCTGCCCGATGTTTTTTTCCACAGCCTGGTATACGCTATTAAAGCCGTCCCGTAGTCATGCAGTCTATCAGCGCCTCGTCCCGTCCTTTGTCGGAAGGTTGGGCGTGATGCTCGCACCGGATAGGGCAGCGGACACGGCCACGCCACACGGAGATGGGAGGAAGGGACGCTATTTGGCGGGGCGACGGCGGAGACAGGTTTAGCAAAAGGAGAAGGCGGAACAAAGACAAAAACGCAGCCGCCGTGGCGTCCGGGAGAAAGCAGGCGCGCAAAAATAAATAAAATAAAAAAAACAAACGCGGGCGTCACAGAAGGACCACGGCAGTGGGCGGAGTCGAGAATCAGGATGGGTGTGTCCAGGGGGGCCAAGAGAAAACAAAAATTCAGTCTCACTCAGTGGATGGGAACAGGAAGCGGGTACACAGAGAGTGATCTTGCCTCCCCACTTCCCCCCTGGCTTACCCCCCCCCTGCCCCCAATATTTTTTCCAGATTTTTCTGTAGTGTCTTTCCTTTCGTGTAACATGGGTACATCAGATTATGCCAGACTACAGCAAGGCACACCTAACCTACTATAGAAATATCACATCATGAATGAATGACTATAAAAACATTTTTTTTTAAATATGATAATAAATAAAGCACCTGATTACCAAAAATCTCCCAGATCAGGTCAGAACACAACTGTCTCTGAAAGGGGAGAAAAAAAATAACTAAATTCTGTATTTCTCCACTTATACCTGGGCGCTCACTGGAAGCTCAGCCTAGCTGCACGTTTGCCTAGTCCATTCCTTGACAGCGGGTATGTTTGTAACACGCCAGATGCCTCTTTTGTACATCGCTCTGGATACATATAAATCAAAATTAAACGTAAATGAACGTAGGAAAATACTACCTCACAAAGAAGACCTGCGAAAGTATCAGATAACGTAGACATGTAAAACTGTGCGCTTACTCAATTATTACTTAAGCCTTGGCTAACCTCAAATTGCAGTGCAGCAATATCGGCAGCCCGTGAACACCTACCGTAATGAAGCATCGCTCCTGGCCTTTGAACCATCTTTATCTGCTCTTTGTTGTGACATTTGATACTTCATGCCTCATGCCATAAGAAATTAAACATTAACTGACACCTTGTTTATAAAATCTTACATAAGTAATGCTTAAAACGTCAGTTGTCGCAATTAAACCGATTATGATTTTCTTTTTTTTTTTTTTACAGGTGGCACAAAAGACAAGCATAAGGTAGTCGATATTAAAATAAATCACCAAATATCTAGTAGCACAGGTATTACCAGAGGTGGATAGCTTTGGTGCAGAAAGGAATAATCCAAACCAAGATTTTGTTTCAACCAACCATTTGAGTGAAAAGAGTCACAGTCATAGAGCACTGAACGGGTGGGTTGAAACAAAATCCTGGCCTGGATTTTTACTTTCTAGAGCAGCATTATCCACCTCTGGGTATTACAAATCCAAAATATTTGTGGAGAGACATGATGTGTTAAAATATACTGTCAGACCAAAAACATCAAACAAACAAATGGAGACAAGAGAAGTGCACACTGCCTTGTCAGTGGTCCAGCGACAAGGTGACTTGACTTTCTCATGTGACCATCTGACTGCCCTGGACCCTGTGATGCCCCATAAGGACACCATGACAAGCAGGGCATGTGGGTGAAAGGTATGTTTACTTTTCTTTCCATGAGGTTCACAGTGCAATGTACTCAGCGGCCACTGGGGGAGCAAGTGAGCAGCGCGTCAATCACAGAAAGTGCACACACCCCTTCAGTCTCATTCTGCAAAAACGAACATTAATCGAAGGGGTGGGATGAAATCTATATGATGTATGGTGTCACCCAAAATGCAGGGCAATATTGGCATATATAAAGAGAAATAAATAACTGCATAAATTAAATTAGGCTATTTAAACCCCCAAACATCAAATTGTGGTTCGAGATAATTACAATAAATGATGACCTATCAGAACAACAAAATGTTTTATATTAATTATCTTTAATATAAAGATGGTGTGGTCTGAACTGTGCCTGTACACTTGATTATTTATGGAGGTCAAAGTCATATTTTATGATACTATAGGCTGAAGGACCTTTAACACTTAATACGCCACTTGACCCTAATATCATTACAGGGACATTAAACATGTAACTATTGAAGTGGAGCTTTCAGTCGTTATTATTGTTTATTTCATTCTTTCTGTCATGATTTATCTGTGATGGGCTGCCAGCAGGTTAGGAGAGCACTCTAAGTCACACAGCTCCAGCTCTAACTGATCAATATACTCCAGCTTAAAATATACTCTACGCTGACAAGACCGCAGAGAACAGAGATATTTTAAACACTTTTTTTTTCCAGTTCAATAACTGACAGTGATTTCTGTATTGCAAGCTACCCCGAATTCGCTCGGCTGAATATGGACAGGTGTTTAACGCATCACAGTAGCAGTGACAACCAAGCGACCACTGGACATTTCTTGGCTACATCTTAAAAGACAGTCCAGAGAAACCCACGACTGTCCCATCATCTGCCAAGCATCAGAAGACCCCCATCCACAATCAGTGTTCAGGATAAAGAGCATCATCAGACCTGAGCGAATCAAGACTAACCGGGCAATAGGACAGGACCTACCTACCCAAGGCCCAATGGTTCTGCATTATATTTCGCATTACTGACAGCCACAAAATGGGGCGGCAGATCCATATTTCATAAAGCGATAAACTGAGATGCCCTTCCTTATGGCTGGTAGCTAACCAGTAAATCAATACAGGTTAACAGCCTGAACCCTTCACCTTGTGACTTGGCACTTTGATACTGATAAGCAGGTATATGCATTCAAATGCTTAACATGCACTGTGACTGAAGGACTACAGTAGGATGCAGAAGACGCTGTAAACTGCTAACCCTGCATTCTCCTCATAGAAGTCTCATTTCGCTCAGTACAGTGCAATGGCAAAAGACAACTAAAAAACTGTGAATCTGAACATAACACATCTGAAAGATCATAAATATATTAGACAGTCAGAAGTCTGAGACTTGCCGACAGAGGCAAACGTGTAGAAAGACGTTCGCGCTTAATTTAAAGACCCTTACCTGGCTTCTTAACTCCCTTAAGCTTCATAGTGATGTTCAGATGCATGCAAAATTTACACAGGAATTAATTTCCAGACTGACAATTCAATGCACTGTTTATTCCTTAAGTTTATATGTGCTTTGCAGTTACTGGAGCTCGATGCTATCTTCCCTGTGTTGCGGGTGTGAGAAAACTTTCTGCTTCTTAGCTCAGGGGAGGGAGAAAAGCGCATTGCCCGCAGTTTTATGCGCCGGCCCTGCCCGCAGACGGCGGCCAGTCGTTGGCTGAGAAAGCCCAGCCTTCATATCAGGAGCGGTCTCAGCACAACCTCCTGACCGGGAAGCGTCCAATGAAACGGGACTACGAATTACCTCCAGCATTTCATCACAACACAAGAGGAGGAGGTGCCTTTTTCCTTGCAGTTAAAGTGGCCGGCTTATAAAGCGACAATAATGTCGTGCCATCTAACTCCCTGCGACTTATAATAATCAGTGCCGGGCTGGTCGCGTGCATTTGCACCCGTCGCGATTTAAGAAGCACACGGAAGGTGCTATAAGCGGCATTTACGTGTCCGCTCATACTCGGATGCAATGGAGCTGCCCAAATTAGTAATTTACAGCGCGATCTGCTGCTGATACACTTAGACAAAAACAACCCCAGGAGACGCTTCTCAAATTCTTCCATCCAAGATGTTGATATGCCAGCTGCATAACATAACACACGTTTCGTACATACAGCGCGTATCTTCCAAAGATCATGAGATAGGACATCTTATTATAGCCCAGCTGTGCGCCGCTGAAAAAGACGGGGCACCCGTCTCTGGCAAGTTAAGGCATTTAAACATTCTCCCTAGAAATAAAAAAAAGGCCTGGGGGTTAATACTCACGCGGTCGGTTCTTCTTCCCCGAATCCGTCCTCCTTCGCAGCCTGCACCTTTTAGCGGGGGACCCATTATTCTGCGGATCCTGGTGAAGATGGTGGAAATTTTCAATGCCACTATGGTTGCCGCTGGTGCCACCGCCGCCGCTCGATTCATGACCGCCGACGCTCCCATTACTTAGCTGCGGCGCGCAAAAGCCGTTCTGCAGCCCGTTGGTAAAGCAGAAACCTGCGCCCTTCTGGTCCGCAACCGACTTGCCGTGATCCATATCTGGCAGTCCGAAGCGAGGCGAGCTATTTCAGTATAAAAAAAAAAAACGGGGAGAGCCGATTTCGTTTGTCGGTGATCCGCGAAAACTCCCCCGAGCTGTGCTACGGAAGCTGCTGGAAAAACACGTATGTCTGCTCTAACTGGAACACGCACCTTGTCGTCGCTTCGTAAAAAAAAAGGCGAACAGAGAATTGCTAAAGCTCTTGATTGAGGTCACTGTCGGTCATTTTCCCCTTACACACTCCTGCACTCTTTCCTGGTTAAACAGCCGGCACCCTACGTCACGATCCCCGACTCCCCACCTCCCCCAATCCGCACTCAGGGGGAAAGCAGGAAACACATGCGCTCCTCTCCCGGCGCAATACAACATTTCCTGTTTAATTGTTAATATTTGTACTTCACACCTATATTTACAATATCAAATGCATTAAAAACGAAATGTCACAGAGTTCAGAAGCTGCAGTGAGTATGATCAAACCCGCAGGACGAGTTTCTATATATAAACGCTATTCAATAAAAAAAATGCATATGTACGTATGCATACATCATTCAATGCCTAATCTATCGCAAAACAGCGAAACATGTATTTACCTGCCTGGGAGTTACAAGGCGTGTTTTGAACAATTTAACCTTCAACAGACAATGGGCAAATGCTTACAGGCAAAGAATAGTCCATCCATCCATCCTCTAACGTCTCTGGTCCTGGTCGCGGGGAGCCAAAGCCTATTCCAGGCACCATAGGGAATATAGGTACAACTCACATTGATGCTCAGTAATAAATAACAATACACATATTATTATTGATGATAAGAAAATATAATAATGTAGGTTGCATATTGTAATGTATAGTTATAAATTCGTAATTTCTCAAAGTCTAGGCGATATAATGGAAACGCGAAGTCATGAAAGGGGCGCCCTGTTTAAAGAATGCGAAGTATTATGACACCAGGAAGCTATTGCACATCTGGCCACATTAACGGGATTTCATAATATGCTTCTTCACCGGGGAGAGAGAGAGCCGGGTACAATTTAGAAATGCATCCGCATTGTAGCCCAGCAGTTCATGGCACTTAGGAGTAAACCGATCCTCAGTAATCCTTCCTCGGTAGACTACATCCAGAGGTGACAAGCAAGCACAGCATCATTTGGTCCAACTACTTGAAAATCCCACCGGTATTAACTGGAACACTACTCCGTCGAGTATTTTTTCCTTACAAAACACCCTCATGGTTTTACCCATCGTGGTCATCATCTATTTCTAAGCAGTTGACATCGTTGTCAAGCTTAACATCTCTACCTCAAAGAAAAAAAAACACACATACCAGATTAAAATGCGTTTCGTTTCTCGTTTTGTGATGACGAACTTTATTTCTCCACCGTTGTAAAATATTTATTGTAATCACATGAGCTGAAGAGGAACTTGTTAATGTCTGTCAAATTAACAAATCTACCACCGTCAGTATAGTCCTGAATATGAGTCATTATGTTATATATTATCTTTCATACCACTGTATTATAGATGGATATTTAGCAGAATATTAGTCATGCTGCATCAGACTTTACTGACTATTTTGTTCATGAACTTTACTTGATGTTTAACGCATGCGGATGTTTGCAATGACAACTGGTTGAAGAAAAGTAATTTCATGATATCCGTGTTCCGTCCATAATTTCGAACTCTGTAAACTGAGTGCAGTTCATGGAATGAGCCCGTCACTGGTCAAAGGGAGCCTCCACTTTACAGCAAGCCTAATTGTGGTTTCAAACAAATCAGAAATGACACGGAATTTAAAAAAAGACGACTTGACGAGAATACTGTAGAAGACTGAGGCCGGCTTGAATAAGTGGAAAGGCATGAGAATTAGCTGCAAGCACGGTAATTAGTCACATACCCGATAAAAAAATCTAGTTCAGCAAGATCAGACATCATTGTGAAGAAGAATGCTGACGCGTGGCCACACCTCACTGCACAAAGCGCTCCAATCCTTTGTAGTAAGCGCAAGTATTAGGGCAAGCAATGTGTGTTTCTCACTGATCAGGCCTGCTTGCTGATTATGCGCACTTAAGTGGGCTGTGCGTGCGACTTTTTATGATTTGATTCTCTGGCTCTTTTTTCGTAATCAAAAGATACAATCACACAAAAGATACAATCACACAAAAGATAATCACACA
>JAODKK010082657.1:0-19595 GCA_026774405.1 Petrocephalus microphthalmus | reverse complement strand
AGGGGGGCACATTCCCAGTCCCCCCCCACCTCAGTAGGCTGGCACTGCAGGTCAGCCAAGACTTCGGCCCTGCTCTTCGTGGGCCCGGGGGTATGCCGTGGAAGTCTGAATGCATTCAGCCAGCTGACCGCGTGACTTAGGGAGGCCACCCTTTCGCCCTGTCCCCTCCGGAATGATCCGGAGTTCCTCTCCCTTCTCATCCCCGCTCAGACGCAAAGGCAGGTGTGACTACTGAGCAAGGGAATCCTCCGTTTAAATCATAGAGCCCAAAACTAGTATGCTGTCCTGCTACACCAGTAAGTGCATAAAGGTTTAGAGCAGAGAGGTGTACTTTAACAAAGAGGATATTCATATACTTATATTTTGCCAAGATGAATTCTTCTTCATTGCCATTAAGTATGAGCACTCCCGCGATTATTTTTTTTACATTTTCTGTCAGACGCCGCGATAAACTCCCCAACACCAGACACTTTCACACCTCATAAAAAAGGCACTGCTGGTTTCTTCTCCTGCTGGATGCGGAGCGCTTTCAGATCTCCAGAGACCGAAAGTTACTGTTCCAACTCTGCATTTTGACACTTGGTCACAACTTGCCCACGACCGGCAAACGCATTACCTCTGACCGCCATCTCCCTTCAACCGGTAACCTGGTTTGACTCCGCTGCTCCTGAAGCCAGTATTTACACGGGAACATGCCAGGCCTGCTGGAGAGGAGAGTCAGGTCTGCTGTGGCTCCCTGATCCACATCTTGGAAGGAGCAACAATCCCTGCCTCACACTGCCAGAAGTCTGGGAGAACTGAGCCTCTCCTTACTTACACTCATGCTCCGCTGACCAACAAGTGACAAACGCTACAGTTGCTACTTGACAGAGAAGACTTCTCTGTTTGGATCCTGAGCCGTCCACTGAAAAGCAACTCCTCTCTCTCGCTCTCTCTCTCCCCCTTTCTTTTTTCCACATCTCTCTCTTTCTCTCTCGCTCTCTCCTTATTCACCCTGTCCCTCCCCTGTCCACAGGCATGGCAGCTGCGATTATAATCTCCCCTCTCTCCCTAAGACATTCCTCCCCTCGCTCTCTCCAGGTGACTGACCACGAAATGTCTCACGGCCGTGAAAGGATGGTGACACTTGTGGGCGGAAAAGGGCACTTTACCCCGCGCCGGCCCTCAGCTGACAGTCAGTTTTCGAGAATACAAATACGGAATAGAGATACTTTATTCAGAGATACTTGTGGTTTTGCTTTTCCCCATCTTGTTTCCCATGAGACGCACAGGCACATAGACCGGTGAGAGCAAGTGCCCGACATCACCAAGGCTCACAGAGAGCCAGGAGACGCTTCACACTCGCTATTGACTTAATGAACTCTGGGGTCGGCCGCCATAGCAGCTGTACTGCTTTCAGAACGCAAGCTTCAAAGCCAAAACCAGATTAACAAAAAACAACAGAGATCCAGAACCACTGGGGCTTGGAGCTGCGATAAACTGATTTATTAAGTGTGAATTACAGGCACGTTAGGGGAATTTTTTTCCAAGAAGGGCGGGGGCGGGAATCTAACACACTGCCTCCGAAACAAAAAATTAAACTAATTTTTTTTTTACCACTGTACTGTAGCTGGGGGTAGGGTGGAATCCTGAAGAAAACCACACAGATTTATAATGCTTTAACCCATTAGCATCAGTTAATTAAATGCCTCCATTATTCAAGGTAACTGACAAAATAACTGCAGAAAAACAGGCTGAGGGGAGCCAACATGGGGATGGGAGAGAATATTACAGTTACAAAGGGAACAAATGGATAATGTACAGGCCTAATAATCCATGCCATCTTTCCCTGTGGATCATCCTCAGTGCCAAACTGCAAAGATATAATGGATGTCAGTGATGTACTGATGCAATCACGTAAAATATATGGTCATGTGATTACATATGGGTTATGTAAGTGCATTTAAAAAACGCACAATGCATGGAGTGCATTAACCCGCTCACACCCTGGCGGCTATTACATTATTCTCACATTTACGAGCTGGAAATGCATTGATAAGTACTACTTATTTCTGCCAATGATTAAGCACTTCAATTTAGTTTCCGCTGATTTTAAATTGCATGCTACTTCTGGAATTTTAAGTGACGTTAGCTAGAATTAAAAATTATAATACTGCATCGATTGACTACTATGATTTGCCTGGCTGGCCGTTCTGAGCAATAAGATTTGGGAATTCAAAAATGCCATGGTATAATGAATATAAAAAAACTGGAAAATAAAGTCAGAAGAAGCTAAATAAATAAAATATAAATAAAATCATATTAGTCCTTTAATGTAATTATAAAAAACATTTTAATAAAAAAAAACCCCACCCAAATCCCTTTCATTCTTGCTGTATTTGTCTCCTCCATTAGGAATGACCCTCAGAGATGGAGATCTCTAGGCCCCTCCTTTCACCACTAAGCTGGATATAAGGATCGCCACACCACAGGGCACAATTCCACAAAGGGCACAACTCAACTCAAAGTCCAACTCAACTCGCCCATTACACATAATTCAGAGTGCAGCTTCTGTTTACAGATGGAGAGATTACTGACAAAGGAGAGGAGGGGGTAACTACTTCTGAGGGGAAATATTCAGAATATAGCTGAAACAGGCAGATTGTGGAAGAAACATAGACTAATTGTGTAAATATAAAACATGAGTGATTTTTTTTTTCTGATTCCCTGGTGTAAGGTCTTGTGATGGTTGGCCAAAATTGTATAGTGGTTGGAAAAAACCTATAACAGCAGGATAAATGAGGAAGTTGTGTTTCAGCGATTATCTTGCAGATAAGCTATAGGTCTGACAATCATATTTAATGAGAGACCTACTTTGTAGATTTAATGACGCATATTTCAGCAAAAAAAAAAACAATGAACAACGAACTTTCATTCACTTTTGCTTGCAGCAGATCAGTTAGGTCAACTCTTAAAATCTCCTAAGTGTTCCACTCCTTCTGTAGTTTCTATTCTAAATAAAGATATAATCAAGATAATCAGTTCTCACAGTTCGCTTGCATGCTTGACAATGAAGGCTATAGACCAAACATGAAAATAGCTTCTAACCAGTCTCAAAGCCTTTTTTGCCATATTCAGTTTGTACCTCTCACCCAACAATTCATTCCTATTACCCACAGTTGGCCTTGATTTGTACTTCTTTTGAGACTGGTTTAGGGTATTGTGAAGGTATAATGTCTGCTGTTTTTCTGAATTTGTATTAAAAGAAGTTTGCAAATTCAAACAATTCATTCCAAGAGAAAAAAAATCAGTCACCAAACAACTAACCTTCAAAGATGCATGTCATGAATAAATGACAGGATGGAAAAACTAGAAACTTATCTAAAATCATTGATTGGCATGAACATTCATTTAACTACAACACATCACTCTGGAAATGGAATCTCTGAATGTATTTCGTTTGTTTGACTTTGCCCAGGAAGTCCTAGAAAGTATAGGGGACGTCCGGCGTACCGCTGAATGGCAAGACACATCCGTTTGTTCCTCCTAGGGAAAGTGTGAGCAAAGAACAGCAGTGAGGACATGATCTATTAAGGGAACCAAAGAGGAAATGTTCTGGATGAAAGACCAAACACCAAAAAGACCAAAAAAATCACCATTAAAACCACGACACCTGCATCACGGTGCCTTTTCCTCCAAGAATGGCAGCCTGTCTGTTTATCCAGCTGACTCTGCATTGCCATTCGAAACGCACCCGTCGGAACTACGGGACGACACCCGCGTCGGTGAGCGTGTCGTCATCGTGGCAAGAGCCAGCTGATCGCATTCCTCTGATGAACCAGAGGCGAACAGCTGGGGTTTGGTGGGAAGGGCTGGGTCAACAACAGGAATTTGGCAAGAGGGTGTCCGGAGATCTGAAACATCTCGCAGCATGTAAAATTAGACCCAGCGCAAATCTAATCCCAGCAAGCCGAAGAACAGGGCTGACACATGCAAAATCTGCTCTGAATTAAACTAAAGCCACAAAGTGACCTAATGAACCAGCCATCAGATTATAGCATTGTATCGACGTTATCTTACTTACAGTTCAAATGAGCTGTCAGTTAATTCCCTGATTTCTAATGCCTCCATACCACAGAGTAGATGCTTCCGGTTATATATGTACAGAAAAGAGGGATTTGACAGGACTTCGGACTTGGAGAGAAACAGGCCGGAGTTATACTTGTTACAAACACAGTACAGGTGCCAGTGATCATCAACACTGCCATTTAGAAAAACTGGATCCCAGTGGGGTGTGCATATTACAGAGCAGATTACTGATTTAGGCACTTTTTGGTTGTGGGATTTTCACAAGCAAGATAATCTGGACTTTTGCATGGACTGGACAGGTGTTCCGGTTAAGCAGAATTTCCTAGTTAGCTGGATAACTTAAGCCAAACCTGGAAACTGTTCAATAAGAGAAAAGGTAAGTGACATTCCTATTGGGCAATCTTTACTTACGGCTAAATTATCTAGTTAATGGAAAAAAAAATCCCATTTTGTGGAACACCCCCCAGCTCACAATAACAAATAAAGACTCACAAAAAACAAAAGGACTTTACACTGCCTTAATACCTTATCCCACAAAAGGCATATGCCACCTTTGCTGCCATGACCCAGAGCAGGGTAATCAGGAGATGAATGGTTATCTTTATCAAACAAATTATTAAAATAATAATGGACATTAATGAGAAATGCAAGTGAATTTACTTAGTACTGTATAAAACTTCCTCCATTGGAAAGAACCTTGTGGTTTCTGTAGCTACTGATCAAGGCCGCACTGCAGTTATGAGGTATTTCAGCCCATTCCTCTATACAGCTTGTTCAGTTCATGTATATATTTTTAGGATGTTTTTTTTAAGGCCTGCTTTAGGCCACGCCACAGCAAGTCAATGGGATTGACATTGAAATTAATCATTTTAAAATATGGAAGCTCTTCTATTTGACCCAACCTCCTTTGAGCTTCAGATCACAGATGGACCACTATGACATCCTGCTGTAGGATTTCCAGAAAATAACTTGGAATTCAATGTTCCTCAATGAACGCAGACCGTCCAGACCCCGAGGCCACAAAGCAGCCCCACACTCGCACTCTCCCCCCTACCTTCACATTTGGGATGAGGTTTTCTTCTTGGTAAATAGTGTTTTGTTTTCTCCAAATATAATACTGTGTACATTTACCACAAAGTTCTCCATTTATTTTCTCTCTCTTCTGTCCACGGGACGTTTTGTGGTTGGTCTTCCACAAACTTGAGCTGGTCCACAGTGTTTCTTTTTGGTGGGCAGTGGTTCCATCTGTGGTAACATCCCATGAGCGCCATGCTTATTCAGTTACTTTTTATGATAGACTCATGAACACAGAAGTTATGAAGCCCAAGAGCAGCATTTTAGGACTGGGGTGGGCAATCTTATCCGAAAAGGACCGGTGTGTATGCAGGTTTTCGCTGCAACTCTTTAATTAGACTACTAATTAGAGGACTGATGGGCCGAAGAGTCCTCACACCTGGGTTTGAACAGCTGACCAAAGGTTATCCCAGAAACCTGCACACACACTGGCCCTTTGCGGATAAGATTGGCCACCCCTGTTTTAGGAGGTATTCAAGAAGAAATCCAGATAAATCCTAGGGGTGCACAAACATTTTCTCATCACCGTACTATAGATCTACCACTCGCAGAGGTATTCAGCAACTGTGTACTTAGATACTGACCTTTGCAGCGGGAATGTGGATAGCTGTAGGGAAACTAATAGCAAAGTAAGGTGTCTCAAGAGAAGGCATGAACCCTGCAGCTCCTCATGGGCTTACTAAGCTGAATCCCTCTCCCTCATAGCCTTTATTGCATATTGGTGAGAGACTCCATCACCATCATATCGTATCCTATAACCCTAACGGGAAGTCTCACCAGGGCACACGCAGCATGCAAACTCATTTCATCCTTTTAACAGTTTCAAGGCAAAAAGTTTTCATCGGGCCACTATATTATTAATAATTTTTTCCCGCCCAAGAAGGCAATGAAGTCACACAAAATGTTGGTGGGATTTTCAATTAGTGTCCTAGATCTTTGAAGCTTTCCGTGGGATTGGTTTTGGTTGGGTGGGGGGGTGGGGGGTGACGGAGTAGCAGTGGGGAGGTGGCTGAAAGCCTCTCCCTGTGACTCCTTACCCTGTTACAAAGCCGGACAAGGCCTATTCAAATACAAAATGCTTTTTGGCCAGAGTTCCTGTCAAACAGCCAATCAGCTTTCAACAATCAAAAACATGGACAGAAAGATCAGGTCAAAGATCAGTGCTGAATGAGGCTTTGTTACAATGGAACACAAATATATTCCTGGGCCAGTCTATTTAATTTTTTTTTTTTATTTATTTTTTTTTTACTTTTCAGTTAATATTTTCTCTTTGAAATAATGTAATAATGTATAGTGTAACCACAAAGTTTAATAATTATAAAGTCACTTTGCCCAACTGGGCATACTTACATTCTGAGTAATGACACTATTAAGATTAAAGTAGATTATTTAACACAGCACACAGTGGGAAAAGAGTTATTAAATTCTTATTTAAAAATTTCTAAATATTTTCAATTAGTTTTAGTAGTTAAGCAGTGATCGTTTTGTGTAGAGCACACACATACATCTATGACTTACATACTTAAATCTTCACACAGAGCAGGTGGATCAGACACCCAGAGGATCTTGGCTTGGAGAGACAACACAGCTACCTCTGGTCATGTGGCTGACCATCTGGATTGCCTGGCTTGCGGGGAGCAATTTAGCTGGTCTGAACCTGGTCCTCCCAGCAAACATGGAACCTTAAAACCAGATGGGGAAAGATCTGTACCTGCAACCCGGCCTTCATTCTGGACCATTCCAGAACACTACAATGGCCCTGCCTCACCCCCACCACCTGTAGCAGAAATAATTAAAAATGTAAAACATCATGTCTTCAGCCTTTCTTCCCCGAGGAGCTCCTAGTGATATCGACAAGTACTACTTTTGGGTTTTGACCTCACTGGATCCTGATGATGTCTGGAGCTTAGATCGGATGGATGGATGGATGGGTGGGTGGATGAATGAATGATAGAAGTATGATGTTTTTCTGACATCCATGCTGAAGTGTTCTTGTCAGGTTGCAACATCTCGCTGTCCTCCAGAAAGATGGTTGTTATCCAGATTATCCATCCGTCCATCCTGTTCTGCTCCCCTCATACTGCCCTAGCTGTACTTCCCCAAGAAGGTGAAACGGACCTCAGAGCGTACGCCATGACAACCTGCAGTGAGATCCAGTCATTAGGTTGAAGGACAGGTATCCGAGAGAGGAGGCCATGCATGGTGATTCAGGGGGCTCGGAGTCTGACTGAATGGGAACAGCAGTGCGTGCCCTGTTCAAACTCCCAAAAGGACCCTGCTGTTGTACCACTGATCAGGGAACTTAATCCTTTTCACAGCAGAAAAACTGCTCAGTTGTACAGATGGAAAAGCGTTAAATTTAGAGCTAAGTATAATAACCCATGGTTACCATAAAAAAATGGTCTCTCTTACAATTAAGTTGGCCAAAAATAAAAGACCCCACTGAAAGTTAAGCCCAGCGCCTCCAGATTCCAGCAGCATGCATGTGTGAAATTGCTATCCTCACAGGAGCCACAGCAGCGGTGCTGGGACAATGCTTTGGGGAAAATCTGACCCTCACCACCAGCAGCCACACAAAAGGGATTAAGGTCACATGGCTGGCAGAGCGCCTGAATCCGCCCATTTTTTTTTCTTCTGTTGCTTCTCACAAACCTGTTGAAGTTGCAACAAACCAGGAAGCGTCAGGATGATGATCTTGTGAGCTTAGACCCCCCCCCCCCGCCTTAACATTTGTAAGGTGCATCACTCACTTCAGATTTTCCACTCTAAACTTTAGATCGCCAGGTGAATAAAGCTTGTCTTTTTTTCCCAAGTACAAAAAGTTAAAATAATCTATGCAAAGAAATGATAATATTGTTTAATGCTTACACTGAGTTTGTAAAGCATTATATATTATAAACAGGAACCATAATATAATATAATACATTATGTTTCCTTAAACCCAGAAAAACATGTCTGGGTGTCAGTGTTTAAAATTCAGACCCACAACCCTGTAATCACTGAGCCTGCGCCCCGAACATCTTAACACAACAAGAGACCATGTGTGCTGAACCAGCTGAGGTCCGTTAAGGCTGCACTTCCCCCGCTGAGCCCTCAATGGCAGATTCTGCAGTATTTAAGGTGGGTTACAGTCTTGGCAGTCACTATGAGGTTAGAGGCCCGAGACCTGGTTTTCCTAACTACCCGTTTTGTTACGTGGAATGTACATCGAATTGGATGCAAAGCTGCGAACAGCTATAAAAATCTTAAACTCTGCAGGAATCAGAAGCTCACCCTTTAGAACCATAATTTTCACTTGATCTCCCCACATCTGTTATTTCTGTATGTTTATGGGTATTTCAGTTACTTATGTACAAACAGGCTCAGCGGGCACTGCTGCTTCATGCCTCCAAGGTTGGTGGTTCGAATGCCACTCCCACCATCCCAACTCTGTCTGCGTAAGCTTCTGCTAGATTAGTAGAAGTCAGATATTAAATATGCTATAAATGTATACAACAGGGACCCCACAACCCCTAACCAGGATGAACAAATGAGCCTAGTGGTTACAGCTGGTACTGCAAGTTCCTGAGCGCCTTTATTAAGGATGTTATTTTACACTCCACCCCATCTCACTATCATGTGTCCAGTTCCACAAACCGGACCATTTCTCAGCTTGACAGAAGCAGATCACATTTCCTAGACAACATAAAGACCTCTATTCACATGGAGGTCCACAAAGGACAGGGCAGACTGCACTTCGACACAAAAGCAGGTGCAGGACTATCCAGGACGAGGTCATGGTGGGATCTGGAGCCTGTCCCAGAAAGCCCAAGGCCAAGGACACCCCAGGCAGGATGCTGCAGGGTGCATATACACCCTGATAAACACACACAATGAAACATTTAGAGACACCAATATATTCATACTGCATATCTCTGGACCTTGATAAGAACTTGAACAAAAACCACATGAATACAGGAGAAAGCTGTACTGGAATACAAATCCTACACAAAGACAGGAATAGATCCCAGTCTTGGATGTGTGATGAACAATATTTAGATTCAGTCTAATTTAACTAGATATCATAAAACAAATTAATTAAGCCTTACTATAACAACCATAAGATCAAATCAGTGGGAGAAAGGTTTCATTACAGCCAACTTCTGCAGTCCTCCAGCAGTGACTTTAAAGGTAGTGCCACCTGTTAGGGAGAGATATCCAGAAATATAACAGGGGGGGGGGGGGGGGGGGTACCCTTTGCCTGCACATCAGGAACACCCGCCAACCAACCAAACACATGCGTTACGCCGTCACCTGACACAGGCCGGGGTTTTAATTTACTCTACGCGTAAGAGAGCCTACCAATATACTGGCTTCTCAACCCATATAAGTCGCACATTACACCTTCCGAGAGGCGCAACGTTATTTGAATCACTAATTGAATATGCATCATTTTAAGTAGGCAAGCGTGAAAAGCAAGGTCTGGTTAAATGGCTGGCGTGAGATTTTCAATTCAATTCAAGTCTTCACACCTATTTACATGTATGCAACAATTTCCTTGCATTGGAAATAGTCTGTAGGGTTTGCAAACGACCTGAGCGCTTTTGATGTAGCTAATTATAGGTTTATAATGGGATAACAGATTTACCAGAAGATTTCGTGCATGAATGTGAGAGTCTGAACACGTGAGTGTCACGCCGGATGTGCGGCAAAGACGCGCACACGACAGGCTGTCAAACCAAGCCATGGCCACAAGGTGGTGCCACAGAACCACTGGCAAGTTTCTAGTCCAAGCTCCGTCTTTACCTATTCTGGTTATGGGAAGGGATTCAGGCTCGTTTAATGGACCTTCAACGGAAAACACCCTCATGGTGCTGTGACTGACAATACAATGTATTCTCATGAGGTAAGAATGACTTATGTCTAGATATTTACACTAAATTTATCTACAGACAGAATCTCTAGACAGATATCCTTAAGACGAAACAGAGCAAGCAAAGCATACTTCCTGTTTATGAACTGTGGGGTTGTTTCATTCATTCTTTTTTAACAAACAAGAATACATACATCATGTTAAAGAAAACTGTACTGGCAATATCCAAACATAACATACATAATCCATTGTGAAATTTGCATGAATATTTCCCTCATGTATTATGGCTTCTTTTCATAATATCACATTTCCATACAGATTTCCTCCCCCCAAAGAGGGTATTACACACACACACATACACGTGTGAAGCCTAATTTCTCACCTCTACTTATTTAACCAAGGATTACCTTATACAGCCTAACATCCACTCCACAGATGTACTTAAATCAGTTATTAATAATTTCACTTACCACTGCATTACTTCTTAGAGGTTATTTCTATTAACAGAAAAAACCCAGAACTCCATAACTGCATTCATTTGTAATCAGTACCATTCAACTAGTCAACTAGAGTTCAGTTTGAAGTTAAAGTCATGGGTGTCAATAAGAGCAGAAGACCTCTGTGTTGGGCACACAATGCTAAACTACAAAGACCAACAAGCCTTCAAGTAATCTGTCATTACCACCAATTACAAATTCTTATATTGAGTCATGTCACAATTAGGCTTTGTTTCGGAAGCTCTGCACTGGAACATCTTCAGTTCAACATATGCACCAGACTTTGTTCTTAACTTTGTTCTGAAACATGCCTTAGAGTTTCAAGTATATCACTGTGTGGAATGGAGACATCTGCTTCAGTATTTACTGCGCCCATTGCCAGTAACGTTCAGGACAATGATGTACTAGCAGATGCAGTCTTTCTGGGTCCAGCCAGGAGAATGCTGCCCTCCCACCTACACAAGTTTAAGTACGCGAGTGTGTGCCACAATGCATTATGGGGAAAATTAGTCACCTCTGCTATCCCTCCCTCCCATCTCCCTATGCCCTCCACTCCCACACTCCAGGAAGCACGGGAGAGCCAGGAGCTGAGCCTGATCCAGGGCCGGGTTTTGCAGGCAGCCTGGCTGAGCTGGGACGAGACCTGCTGCCCATGCTTGCCCGTAGCGCAGAAATCAGCCTGTGTCGTTCTGTCTGGATCAGAAGTGCCTGAGTTTCTTGCACTGAGCTCCAAGGAACTTTTAAAAATCTTTTCAAGTGCTGTTAAGTGCGATTTCGGTCACAGTATACAGTTTCGATTTCTTGTTAGCTGTGACTGATTAAATGGTGAATGGAGGGTGGGGGGATTTAACCGTTTCCATAACACCCATCCCCTGCTGACAACTCCTTTGCATGACTCATAGTCAAGAGGGTTTGAGAAGCAAAAAAAAAAAAAAAAAAGAGAGAAAAACAAAATTAAGAATTCCTCATTTTTCATGGTTTAAAAGAAACTTAAGTTGTTCACTCCCACATTTGAAAAAGTGTATTGTGATGAATGTAGGGACAGACTCGCCGTGGACTGGACTTCCCCGAGGGAGCCGTGAGGCTTTGACCTCCGTCATCCGTTTTCGTTATTTTCGATGTCAACAACATGTGTACCATTTCAACTCGACTCAACGTGTGGCCCGGAATTCAAAACGGGGGATCTGTTTTTGCACCCTCGAGGGCCACATGCCATACATTGTTTCAATAAACAGAGACTAAAAGTATTACATTTGCATGGGACTGATACCTTTCAGACATATCTGACACTATAATGCCTCGATCCGTTATGTGCAATAAATAAATAAGGAATTCCAAGAGGCACACGACTAACTCCAGATGTGAGCTGTTTTACAAGTGGGAACATCTGTCCATAACACAATGAGAGAAACTAAACTTTAACAAATGTGCATTAACACTATTTAAATGGCTTTAAGTATTCACATTTTACCAAACCATATTCAGAATTGGGTAAACGTGCTATATTTCTAAAAAAGTTTTAAGCATAGGGTTTTTATTTAATGTAACCTCTAAACTTATAGTCTCTGATCGGACAGAATTTTTCTGCAAAGTGACTTACAGGACACAGTTTGAAATATTTGTGTTAAACAACAGATAACAGCTGTCAATGGGAGAACATAATTTTGGTCCGGCATCATAGATTTTATCTGAAATAGTGAAATCCCGTGAAATATTACTCACAACCGTGAAAGTGCAATACAGGTAGAAAATACACCGATGCCAAAGAATGCATGTGTCATTCACCAATCCCGTATCGAAATCCACCATACAACCAGATACACAGATGAAATGTCTCACAAAAATATCTTGTCCCAATAAACTTCAGACATTAGTATGAGTGTACAGTACAAATACATATAGCTAAAGCTGGAAATTTTACCCATACACATTTGGCGTTTAATCAACACTTATGGTGTTTATCGGCAACTTGCAAAAATGGATCATGCAGACATAAAACCCATGAACTAACAAACTCATGTCAAAGACCAAAAATGGTCTGCTGGTGATTAAACACCAAACAGCATAAGGAAAGTACTTCTCCAGATTTTGCCACCATGTGACACAGTGCTTTGATTTGCTTATTAATTGCATTTGTGATTTCCACAATATTGTGTTTTCTTTGTCTCCACGGCCAAGTAAAACTAAAGTTCAGATCATCCATGTACAATGACCGATGATGAAGCCTCATATTACACAGTGGAGCCTAATATCTTCCAGTATGTGCATTTACAATAAGTCTGGAGCTCAAATTCTACACGGCTTTTGAACTCGGTCAGCGGTCATCAGCAATGGATGGTGTACAGGTGGTGTGCGTTTCTTTTTGAGCACAGTCCAGACCTTTTGTGATTGGTCATTAAACACACACACACAAATGCACTCCCCGTTCTCCGGGTATTTTGTAAATAAAGATGTAGTCTGATATGAACGAGGCAAACCGACACAAAAAAAGCAGCTGTCTTTGTTCAGATCATCACAGCCATCATTAGCAGCAAAGGAGCCGCACCGTTTGGAGGTAGCCAATAGCAGCAGCTTTGCTTATGTCAAAAAAGAAAACACCACTTCCCCCAGATGAAACATTACATGGTCAGTCAAGGCACCTCATAGCCAACAAGAAACATCTATGAATCGCAGATGAATTATAACACACTACACCTGGAGGGTCCTTCCATGAGTTAGCTATGGGATAGGCCAAATTACCTTTGTATGAACAGCCATACAGGAGCCTTGGTCTCCAGTCATCATAGTTACAAAAGGTGCTACAGTTAGCCTACAATCCATATATCAGTATATATCTATATTCACTCCAAAGATCTGGGGCGTCCGAGACGTTTTTTGGATGGTGTGAACTGGCAACGGAGGATGCCGTAGAGCCAAAAGTCCAACATGGTGAGTTGGCAAAAGTTTTCACCAGGGAATCCCCCGTGGTCACACAGCCAGGAATTTCCTACGCACTTGGCAAATTTATCATCAGGGAACCCCAACTCCACAAATTCTTTCAGATGCAGTGGACCATGGCTTTTCTGTTGCTGCTGGAATTTGGCCCTCCGGGAAAAAACAGTTGAGACCCCGGTTCTAGGGGGGCACTCGTCAAATCAACGCCCGGCTCACTAACTGACTAATCTGACACACAATCCCCTCAGGCCAGTACAGAAGTCAAAGTGCTCATGTCAGCCCTGCTAAGCTAAACGAGTCATGCTACAAGGTTTATGAGGCAAGAGGTGGCTGTGAAAAAGCAGGAAAGTGAAAGGAAGATGCTGGCTAACACACTGGCACGCTGACAGGCATAGCCGTACGTGTGCGGCCGCTAACATTTCGGCTCATTTGCGTCAATAAAGAAAATGTTTGCCGATATTAGCATTTCCGTTGTCTTATCAGTACTCAACGAAAGACAGGCTGTATGCTTTCCCACAAGAGGAGAGCCCCTGGATAACAGCGATTTTCCACATTGCTAACATGTATCAGAACACGACTCGTAATACTCTACAGGAGTCACCTCAGTTATTCAAAATGAGTAAAAATTACGCAAGACAGAGAAGCTGTAAAAAAAAAAAAAGACCTCAGACAGAAAATTATTAAACAAACAAAATGTAAATATATTTGAATAATACAATTCAAGATCATATCCATAATGTATCTGGGACACTAATAAAAGCAAAGAAAAAACAAGCAAGGATATAAGGCAGTGAAGATCTATTTTTCTAGCTTGAACATAAATGCTAATTTATTAGAGTGTTTAATCAAATGATTTGTGAAGAGGCCCAGCCTCATAATTGCAAGGAATTAATCACAATCTTGTTGAAGTTCCACAGAAGGGCGGTGGCCTTCTGTTCCTGGGGGCTAAACATGCTTCTGACCATTGCATTTGCTCTTACTGGGTCACCCTGAACTGGGAGAAATAATGTGTCAGCACCCTCTCACGTCTACATATAAATACGCAGAAATAATATAATTTCATTTGCCACTTAACTGCAGGTTAGTTAGCACAGTGTATCTAACATAAAAACACTCTAAGCATTACACTAAGATCTAGGGTCAGCCCAGCCTTTATCAGGCAAAATTTGATCAACCTAAAAGACAACTTCCTTATCATTCTGATATATAATCAGTTGGGCGCCCCCTGGTGGGCACTAGGTCCGAAGCAGCCACTTACTTCACTTGTGCCTTGGACTGAACCAAAAAAACAATTTACCCGACATTGAAATCCATTCAATGGTGATGGCATGTAGAGCTCAGATCTGGCACAGACAGAGATAAAGGAAAGGAAATTAGCGGGTTTCCTCTATCTCAAGTTCAGGTGTCATTTCGTTCTGGCCATTACCCACGACTTCCTGCAACACCTGCGGCTGTATGTCTGCTTTCATTCAGCCACCATCAAGCTCAAATGAACGCAGTTCCACTCATACAGGCTCTAGGCACAATTTACAGGGTTTTAATGAGGCTGTCCCTGTGCCCTCTCACCCCCACCCAGCCCCAAAGCTCCAGGAGTGACTGGAATCTCAATGATGTTCCATCGCCTCCCCACAATCAAGCCCAGAACCATTCAGCCAACTTAACCAAATCCATCTTCTAGAACTTTGTGCCAATTCATTATTCCCTAGTCTTGGGTTACTGCCAACGCTGTTCTTCTTAATGACGGCCCAGTTTAATACCCTGCATAGGATCCACAGTGCCTGTCTACACTGGAATTGCTCTTCGAACTGTTTGAATGCACACAGGATTTCCTGTAGGCCACAAGTAATGCGCCTTGTGGTCACTTCACAGCACTTAATACCCGTAGGACTGGCTCTTGTGTGAACCTGCAGGCATTCGGAGTATGTTGAGCAGTTTTCCACCGGGTCAGGATTGTAGAAGGTTCCTGCCTCCATTTAAGTTCGCAAGGAACCCTTTTGGGTCAACTAGCCTGGGAAGACAAGGCTAGCGAGTCCTAAAATAACTCGCTGTTCAATTAAAAGTATTTCCTAAAATAACAGGGGGGAATTAATCACACATCAAAGATTCGCCACACAAAGCAAACAAAATAATCCAAGCAACAGGAAAGAAATAAACCAAAACATTACACAAGATCAGTTAAAGGCTTCAGTTCTTCTTTCCAAAGCATGCTAAAGTGCTCCACGGGACACTGCCAGATAGAGATCATCCTGAAAGTATCAGAAAACCTACTGATCGGGAGGATTATAGAATCCAGACTCGCTACGGCAAGTGTAATCAGGATAAAAGAAGCACGAAGCAGATCCCCTGAATCCCTATTGTTGGAAAACTGGCTTCAGCAAGGAAAAACCACACAGACATTGTGCTGTAAGGTGGCAAGTCCTTACAAGTAAAGCCAACATGACTTATATCTGGGCAGCAGAATAATACACACAAAGAAGGTTCAGTCAACTGGAAAATAAGAAAAAAAAGTATCAAAATATTACACTTACTCTACTTGTATCATTACTGTACAGCGTAAAATATTATTAAACTTATAGCAAAATACTCACCAGAATTATTGAGTACTATAAGTGCAGGAAGCGATGCCAATAGGAACAATAATTTTTCTAACGTTTTTCATGTAAAAACATCATTACAGATTACAATGAAAGACTGCTTAAAAGATATGAAAGTTCTTACATTTCCAAAACGTTATCCTCAGATTTCCCACTATCAAAAAAAAAACATTTTAATCATGCATTGTCTGAATTGCTAAATGTACCGGTCAGTGTGGAGATGTTGTAGTCAGTTATCTGTGCTACAGTGCACCCCCATTGTAAAGGGAAACACCTGAACAAATTACCTTTGTATGAACAGCCATACAGGAGCCTTGGTCTCCAGTCATCATAGTTACAAAAGGTGCTACAGTTAGCCTACAATCCATATATCAGTATATATCTATATTCACTCCAAAGATCTGGGGCGTCCGAGACGTTTTTTGGATGGTGTGAACTGGCAACGGAGGATGCCGTAGAGCCAAAATGTCACTCTCCTTAAAGGCAGCTTTGACCGTTTAAGAACTCTGATTCAAACAACCCGTTTGCATATTTTCTGGACATTTTCATGCATATTGTTTTATGCTAGCAATAGCTGTAGGAAATTAGCTGATTTATCAAACATGCACTAATGTTCGCAAGAGCGGAACCCAAACAGTATTAATTGTCTTTTCTGTATCCAATTGAAAGAAAAAATAACACCAGTAAGCAAAAACAGACCATGAGGTAAAGCTAGAACACACAGACTCCCTACACCTAGTCTATAAAGTAAATGTCAACTAAAAATAAGTACAAAGTGCTGTACAGTACAAGACACTTCATTTTAAATGACAAATATGAAGTCAAATTGCTCCAGGACAACAAAGATGAGAAGTAGGAAAGTGCTGTAAAACTGGAAAAAACAAAAATCTAAAATTAAATAAGATATAACCTAAAAATAACCCACTTGGAGCCCGCATCTGAGAAATACTGCTTCAGATTAAGCCAATGACCTCAGAATGACCTGCGGGCCGAAGCACAACAGTGCAACTCGAATGGACTCATTATGCAAGATAGCAAAACCCAGCGACGGCAAAGGCCGCTTCCGGAGCGTATAACGCATACGCAGCTTCCGCTTGAAGTCACCAGTTTTCTTAAACTGACTGCAGCCTTGTCAACTCTGTACAAAAAACATAAAACTCAAATATAGTGCAGATAACATTATTCACTACACAATTGGCAGCACTTTAAGGATGTTCATTTTTAATTAGAGGGATAAGACGACAAGCACATCTAGCGTTAATTATCTACGTCTATACCTATGTTATTTATGGAGTTGACACCAGCAGACACCAAACATTAAAACGAACAGTCTAGCCAGAAAGTATAAAAATAACAGTTTGGAACACACTTGAAATATAATACGAAATGCTATACACATATGTATAAAGGTGAATGGATATACAGAGTAAGGCTTTTACACAAAGGTGCTATTGAGGTTGTAGATTCAATGCTATTAAACTCTGCAACAAACAAGTAATATTGCTGCACTTTAGTAAAGCAATTGGCCATTATGGTCATTTTATGGTTACCTCAAGGTCCAAGATACATAGTTTTAGAGTACACCACATGCCAAGTACAACAGGAATATAAAGTAAAACCAGAGGATACTGCCAACTGTACAAGGAGTCATACAAAATATATACACATTCCTCACATATATATACACATACAAACATACATACCAGATATATAAATACATCCATTTTCTTTAGGGGTTCCGGAACCTATGGGCACAAGGCAGGGAACAACCCAGAACTGGATGCCAATCCATCGCAGGGCACACTCACACACCATTCAGTCACAACTCAAACATGCACACCTACAGGCAATTTGGCAACTCCAATTAACTGTGGACTGTAGGGGGGGTACATGCATCACCCACAGGGAGTCATGGCAGAGACTCAAACCAGGTGCCAGAGGTATAAGGCAATCGTGCTAACCACTGCACCACCTTGCGTGTGTGTGTGTTGGTATGTCTGTATATATACATATAATTTCAATCAAAATATTTAGCCTGGAGATGCGATTCGTGAGGGAGGGAACATTCCTAAGCATGACCTCTGAAGGGCTCCCCGGTTACTCAAAATGGCCCAAGTGGCTCAATTACGGCCCAGCCCCCAGCGTCTGGCTGTGCACATTAGCATGTCTGAGTTCCAAGCGTCTGGCACAAGGCTCTCATTGTGGGGCTGAGGCCGTGCAGAGCTAAGATGTAGCAGAGGAATGAGCTGACCCTCTTAATGGCATATGCATCGCTATATATTACACGGGCTCAGGTTCCAGGGCTTGTGAAAAGATGAACTACTCTCTGCAGCTGGTGATTATCCAAAGCCTCCTGTGAAATTCAAGAGGTATTTTTTTAATTTTTATTTTTGTGAACAAACAGCTTATAGAAATTCTTGTAACCTGGGATGTCCTCCCTGGCTGCCCGCCCTTTGTCCCTGTGATCTCTCTCCTCCCTTTCCTGCTGCTGTACCATGGTTCATCCTGCCATCTGAAGCAGCACAAGCAGCGTTTAAACCCAAATCTTAAAATTTGGACTGTATAAATTAGGACTTTGTCATTTTGTTCATTTGACCTCCTCTGCAGGCCCCTGGAGATGGGCTCCCTCTTCCCAAGGTTTCCTCCTTCTTGGGAGTTTTTCCTCTGGACTGTCGCCCCTGGCTTGCTCACTGGGGGCTTTGGGCAGAGATGATGTAAAGCACTTTGAGACACAATGTAATGTGAAAATACGCTATACAGATAAAATTGAATTGAATTTTGTCATGTCCAAAAGTTCCATGAGAATCAATAATTATCAATGAAGGTCCATCCTTTTCTGCTGAGCCTTCTGATTGGTGGAGAGAGGGTCAGGAGAACAGTCCTCATCAAACCTGTTTTGTTGGCTTTGCATTCCTTCTAAAAGGGAGGCATCCCAAGTGTGACTAGAGGTCAGAGGCTTGGCATTACTATCCTGTTCACATGACACAGTAGTTCAGCATAATAAAGCATGCAGGGACATTTGGGGACAGCATCACCACTTCTGGCTGTCTCGGACACATCTGGTTCTATTAGGCTAATTTGCTTGCCTACCAAATTTGAACATTTTTTAAAACTTAGAAAAAGCTACAGGTATTCAGAAAATATTTCATAATTCACCAACACCTTTTGGAATAGCTTTAGAAAACATGAAATGACAAAGATGTTGCACATCTCTTCAACACCTGTGACATTTGAATAGATTTGACATTAGGGCTGCAGCTATCGATTATTTTAGTAATCGAGTATTGTATCGATTATTCCAATCGCTACCCGATCCGTACAGCCTTATCGCTACCCGATCTGTACAGCCTTGTTCCTACCCTATCTGTACAGCCTTGTCGCTACCTGATCTGTACAGCCCTGTCGCTACCTGATCTGTACAGCCTTGTCGCTACCCGATCTGTACAGCCTTGTTCCTACCCTATCTGTACAGCCTTGTCGCTACCTGATCTGTACAGCCCTGTCGCTACCCGATCTGTACAGCCTTGTCGCTACCCGATCTGTACAGCCTTGTCGCTACCCGATCTGTACAGCCTT
>JAODKK010082527.1:5421-19776 GCA_026774405.1 Petrocephalus microphthalmus | reverse complement strand
CAAAGTGGCTGAATTGAAACAATTCTGCAAAGAACAGTGGGCCAAGATCCCTGCACAGCGATGTGCAAGACCCACTGTCGGTTATCTCAGACACTTGATTGCAGTTCTTGCTGCCAAGGGTGGCACAACCAGTTATAAGATTTAGGGGGGAATTACTTTTTCCCATAGGCCCAGGTACGTCTGGATAACTTTTTTTCCCTTAATAAATGAGATCATAATTTGTAAAGTGCATTTTGTATTTACGCTAGTTATCTTTGTCTAATATTAAATTTGTTTGATGATCTGAAACATATAAGTGTGACAAGTATGCATAAAAATAAAAAATCGAGAAGAGGGCAAACTCTTTTTCACAGCACTGTATACGCCTCCATTAATTTTGTCCTTATGTGAAGCACAATGGTAATTGTGCTCTGATTACAACTAAATTAAATTTCCCACAATATTCCAACGACTATTTTCCCACGACCTCTACTTGCTCTATTAAGTGTAATAACTCGGTTAATTTCTAAGTTTGTTGTTCAGTAAGAAATTGCACACCTTGCGCTAAAACTAATTTCGAATCATCATGAATTGTTTCAACCAGTATATAAATATGTGTTAGTGTTATTAAATTGCTTCGATGTGAAACAAAATAAGAAACCTTCACTGGATTAAAACTATGCTGAATTAACTATCAATTAACTATCAGACACACCTTTTACCTGCTACTACTTGTATTGAAAAACTCTTTTGTGCATTTGCTGCAGTATACCTTTTCCCAAAGCAAAAAATACATACTGTCGCGTGGAAGCTAGCAAAACATGTCAGCATTAGTATAAATAATAGTATAATAATAGTATAAATAATATCATAGCCCATATAAATAAAATTGTAGTTATGCTGCCAAGTGGCAAGTACTTATAATCACAAGTACTGCAGAAGCCACTCCCTCAGAAGAACCATCATTTGAGTTACGAGGAAACAACCACGTTGTTGAGGAGTTGGTATAGCAAGAGAGATTCACTGCACAGACGCTAGAAGACAAATCATGTGAAAAGCAGATGCCAGTCTTGTCAAAATCATATATTAGTGTCCAGGGCATTTTGGTTGTTCACTGAATTAATTGATTCAGTTTCTAATATAGGTTAGACAGAATCAGGACTTAGGCTTTGTTTTAGGTTAAGAGGTTGGTTTCAACATTAGTAGGGACAAAATCAGCCCCAAATCCCCGGCCCTTCTAAACACATAGGTAGGAACATGTCCCTACTCTCCAAACCCTAACCTACACCTTCGATTTCATATTTCGACAACTGTACATCTATATCAAGCATTAATCTTTTAGCATGTTGCCACATGGGAATAAGCATAGTTTATTGCTATGAAGGAATGGTCAGTAATGATACAAGATTCAAGCACCTGAAGCACTGGTGTATAACTGAAGCTATTTCATTTTTAGTGAAAGAACACAGAAATACAGTCCTTAAAAATGCTAGGCTTGTAGTTGACACACCATCTTGTGTAAGCTACCCTGTAAAAGCTGACTGTAATGGTGCATAGAGGCGGATATTGAATTTTTTTATTTACCTGTTTGAATTTATAGCAAATGCACTAATCAAGTTATAGTAATAGTCCTTTAATTGCAGCCTTCATTGTGTGAGGCTGGTGAATACATTTATTTAAAAGCTTAAAATGACAATCTTCTCTGGACGTATTATTCTTGGACTTCATTTGAAGTGTACACAAGCTTTGGTCCAGGTCAAAAAGAGTTTGGCCAGCACACTTTATCCACTTGATGAAAAATAGTAGATTCCTTTCAAAAATAAGAGTATACTGCCCCAACCACCCTAGAAATCTTAAAACTGCTATCGCTCATCATTCCTTTTCGAATCATTTCTATTTCTGACCCCATAATTATGCCTCTTATACATTTCACTGAAAAGTATATAATCTTGTAGTGACTAAATTCAATTATATTAACTCAATGTGAGATCAACAGACTGATCAAGCTTATTCCTGCTTGATGTTCACCTCTTACATGTGAAATTAGTATGAACATACATCCTTCTCCCCCGATACAATCCATCCATCAACATTTGCTTATCCTGGTCAGGGTCACAGGTGTTTAATTTTCCCTAAGCGGCTTTAATCTTTGGGACATCACCAACTGCTGACATTCCAGGTTAGTTATGGTCTTACGATGCTTTTCAAACTAAAGGAGTCTCCATCTTCTGTGAGAAAGGTTATCACATAATACCAAGATCAGATTTAATTGAATGCTTTATGGGTCCTCCAAATGGACTAATTAAACCACTATTAAAAGTTAGATAATTATAATGGGGTTTTGTATAAATTTTTTAAAAGAACATTCCCTCAGTGGTTTTCAGCAGAACCTAGTATTTGAGTAACAGTTATGTTTGACTGACCAGAAAACAAAGCTTCCCAAATCACACTCATGGGGTTTTCAAAAAAGAAAAAAAAAAGAGGATTTGAGACCCATCCATATATCGTAAGCCAAAAGGAAACTCGCTGCATGGTTCTGAAACCCAGGATGTTGTTTTGGATGTACTATGGAAATACAAGAAAAATCTAGTAAAAAAAAAAACAAATTATATATATATTTAATATTTATATTTAGATATATAAACAAATTATATTTAATGTGATACATCTCAAATATAAAAATGGAAGACTTCCTGGAAGTGTATTTGCACCACTCAGCTTTCAATGGTGTGATGTTTTATCGAATTTTCCATGTTCTGAGTGACGTAAAAAAAAATGATGTCGCTGGCTCTAAACTGTAATGCATCCTGTAATCAAAGAACGGAAATGAGACGGAAGCGGACGATGACATGGGGAGCTCTGACTGGAAAGCATCAGCTGTTATAACGCTCAGGGAATTTTTGGAATCAGAGTGAAATTCCAGTAATAAACTTTAAAACCTGATGATCCGATCATATTAATTAAAAACCATAAATATTAAGCATTGCAATATTTTCTCAAATTAAAATACAATTGTTTGATACAGACTAAAGCATTATTTTAGATTTTTTTGAAAGTAGCACTCCGGGGTCATTACATGCCAGAAACTTTTGGGATAGTGTGCACAGGTCCTTGGCACCAGCCCCATAATCCAGATCACCTTTCAAAGGACTGCATTTTCAAAAAGTATTACGTGAATGATACCTCCCATATTCACACCACAGTGACCCTGACATATATAAACACACGTCTCTGAAGCGACTATATTGAAGTTACATCAGGTAGCATTGAGAAAGCAGGCTCAGTAGAATACAAGTGTGTCTGACAGAGATTATCCTCAGCTGAGTCAGTGAGTGACACCACCAATTATCCCTACACCCGCTGGCTGGGTCCTCTGGACAGTCTTTAACACTAATCTCAACATGGTTAAGAAGGTCGACCCCAGTCTTAAACAGGTAATACACATGTAACATGGCTGCAGGAAAACAGAGGCATGTCTCATGCAGAAATAAGGTATTTGCATAACAATAACAAAGCCCTATTTTTCAAGAAGCCACTATTCTTACACAGTAGTGCCACCGTGTGGTCGTGACCGGTTTTATTTTGTGATCTGTCAATTTCAGATGATGATATATTTCATAATGGATATTTACTGACTTTGTCATATGTACAACATTAGTGTCCACTTTTGTAGCAAAGATTAATTAAAAATATCTGACACCAAACTGAACTTGGTACAAAGGCCTGCCCTAAAAATATCTAAATACCCAAGATAGTTCTGTATACCAAATCATTTCCATAAAATAACATTCATAAAAGACCATATTCATATAAACATTTTCCATCAGAATTATAGTAGAATGCCTTCCAAATACTCTTTCAGTTGGTCCTTATATAAAGTAATAACAAATGACCAAAAGCTTAATAGACACCTTAAATTACAACAATTACAATGACAGAGTTTACTTTTCAATTTAAAGTTATCTTCAAAAAAATACAGTGATTTGCCAACATATCCCCATTTTGATACTTGCTTTAACATTTGCCACACTGGCATGACAGTATTATTGCAACATCCAACATGCATGCATACATACATTCTTCTCAGACATCATTCTTTTTTCTTTCTGCTTTCTCTAGCTGCTTTTCTTTTCAGCTGCAGAGTTTTAAGTTCTGTCATGGTTGCAAAAGTCTTGTAAACCCACACTCCCTTTAAAACAAAAATAGTGGAAAATTCCTGGTGTAAGTATCATTCGTTTAGACAAAGGTAATACACCACAGGCTAATCAACTGAAAAAAACACCTTTATTCAGTTAAAACATTTCATTGTGGAATACGTATAATAATAAGCATTATTTGTTTAAAAAAAAAAAAAAAAAAAACTTACCACAATCACCATTGTGTTTATTAGAAGAGGGGCTGAGAAAACTAATGATATGAACATTCCTTTGGAGTCAAAATATTGGTACTTTGAGAAAGACCTTGTAAAGCAAAAAAAATAAAAATTAGTTTTTCCCTATGATTCATTTGGACACTATAACGACATTCACTTAAAGACATTTCTCTATGCCGTACCCTTTAAACATAACTGACTCACCACACGACAAACAGACAAAAATTAACTAAGATTAAGTTATTGGTGAGCTTTGGTTAGTGCTATACAGTACCAATACGTACCTCCAATGCATAGCAGCAAACTCATTTAAATATTCTGCACTGTACACCAATCCAACTGCAAAAGGGGGGAAAAAAGGCTTTAAAATTATATTTAAAGGTCAAGTGATTGATTGAGAAGACATATCCCGTAACAGGTTATGCTGCTGTACACCTTGCACTAAAACTAATTCATAATCATCTTGAATTGTTACACCCAGTATAGAAATATATGTGTTTGGGTTATTAAACTGCTTCAGTGTGATATAAAATAAGAAAACTTAACTGGATTAAAACTATTTGCTGAATTAACTATCAATTTAATCCAGACACACCTTTTACCTGCTACTACTTGTACTGAAAATCTATTTTGTGCATTTGCTGCGGCATACCTTGCCCCAAAGTGCCCCACATGTTATTATCATGTTTGCTATATATTTGTTTGTCTTGGTTTTATTTGTTGTTGCTGATTGCTGTTCCACAAATTGCCCCTTGGGGACAATAAAGCATTACCTAACCTAACCCTAAGTACCCGGCATACATAAAGCAGAGGTGTTTTGAACCCCCAACTACAGATGTGTAAGGAAACAGTGGCACCCACTGAGTTACCAGGCAACCCCTATATTTAGAACGGAAATGCATAATTAAAGAACAAAATTACAGTACAATAACAACACAGATTACTTATAAACATCTGATGAGTTATAATAATTTCTAGTGTAGCTACTTACCCAATATCAGGAAGTGACAGACCTGCAATCGATAAAATCTGAATGTCAGGAGAGTTGTCGCAAAACACAGTACGTGAAAGAATTGCAGTCCGATCAACCACGACTCCGACCACTCTACCTAGAAAACAAAAAAGAAAAAAAATTACTTTTCAAATCTTAAAAATGTTAAGAACACAGTGGCCAAAATGGACTAACATACATTTAAGGTGCAAGGGGTCATACAATACTATAGCGACTGAACATACTGCTCAGTATGTATATATATATATATATATATATATATATGACAAATATTTCAATTCTACTAATTACATGCTAGCTCCAGAGTTCTTACAGAAAGCAGGAATGTCCACAGCGAAGTTATTCTCATATTACTGATGCCATCAATTGGGATGGAGCTGATATTTTGTTTAGCCATCTCAGAAATATGTACAACAGAACACTTAACAGAATTTAAAGATAATTAATCAAAAGAGCATTAACAGAAGTAGCTAAACGGCCAGAAACAAACACAGCTCCCCCACAAACAACCGTCGAAAAAGACGCGCGACCCTAGTCGCAAGAGAAATACGTCACACAGGACTACGTCATATTCCCGTTGTTAAAGGGGCAGCCGAGAGTGACGGAGGGCTGGTCTTCATGATTGTTGATTTAAAATAGTTTTTTTTCCCTTTTCCTACTTTTGAGATTTCAATCGGAATGTCATGCAGAAGTATAATTGCAGTATCAGCTCTTCAGTATCTGATCGATTGCATTAAAACTACAAAACTTATGAAATACTTCTAATATTTCTTAGTGTTTTTAGGCTGTTTCCAATAAGTAATCAAAAACAAGAGCAAACACACGTTTCAATTTACTTTTAATGACACAATCCATGTACAGCATACATCACATATACATCATACGTCATATAATTATAATAATTAGAAAAAACTGCTGTTTATTGTACCTAAAAATGTTAATTTCATGAATGTCAGCGTGCACAATATCAATGACTAAAATAGAATTTGGTGCATTTGTATGCTTAGGTTAAGAAAAACTGTAGTATAAGAGTATTATTGGACAGTTCACAAAAAAAGAACATTTTTCTGCAATCAGGAACTGAGAATCAGTCACACATTGCATTACAAGGCCATTTTAAACAATGTCTTAATTTTATGATTGGGGTGGAGCAAGAGATATGGTTTGTAAGTCTTGACTACACTATAATGTGAAATCTGTCATTTTTCAACATAATCACTGATTTTACATCAGGGACAGAAGTGCAATCGCAGGACAGTGAGATCTATGTCCTCTGACTGAACTGAATATTATAATCTATATGAATCTTATGAAAGATGGTTACAGAAGTGTCTTGTATATTTTAACAATAGTATGTTTTCCAAGCAATGATATAGAGCAAACTTAAAGTATTCAGTTATAAGCAGCAAAATTTAAGATTGTCATCACAGCAATGTGATCATTACTAACTGATGCTTAGAGGGCCATAAGCAGGAGAGTCCTGTTCGAGTAGTGCAGTGTGGGTGCTCAACCCCATCAGGCTTTGGAGTTTGTTCTCTGGAAGCCAGAGGCTATGTCGACCACAGCTGATATGGGTGTTAAGGTCTGCAGCCCGACCACCAGACATTTCCAGCTGAATCGCAGAGCCTTGCCCAGGTTCTGGCAGACAGAAACAAACAATCAGATAAAGTTGAGTGCAAGGGAAATCGTACATTTTACCCAAGGCTGGTGACGACTAGATTAAGGGAGTTTCCGTTTTTAATGAAACATAAATGAATGACACTCAAATAGAAGCTAAGCTTTAAAATACGTAGTGCTGATGCAACCAGCTTGGTTTAGTCACACTTTTTGCCCGATAGTAAGCAGGACCATGTCAGTGAGGGCGCAGCTCGGGTACGGCTTGCACATTTTACAATGGAAAACCGCCAGTTCGCGGTACGGCTCAGGTACGGCTTGGTCATCGCTGGCAGTGGAAAAGCTCCTTTAGGACTAGCTTTTCTCTTACTGTATCTCAGCATCTTTGGTGTGTGGGAGGAAACACTCACAAGGAAGGGAGAACATGAGAACTCATATATAAATATTGTATATATACAGAGCAATGGGAAGGATTCAACCCACAACGCTGGAGGTGTGGGGAACAGTGCTACACCCTGCCCAAGAGCACATCTAGTACACCTTTGATATGTATTTGCTGATATGTAATTGCTGAAAAAATGACCTGTATCATATGCCTCTGCTTAAAGCCTTTCTTCTGAAGAAGTGGAGCTCAGCTAACGTGAAAATCGGATTATCGTTTCTTGACTGCCACCTGCCGCGTCTAAAGAATTTTAGCCCACTGTTATACTGTAAGAAAATAACTTAAGAAACTGATTTCGATGTCGGGACGCTGTACAAATATAGGGCAGAGATGTGATCTTTCTTACTGAAAGAGGACTCAAAATATAACGTGCATTTCATTCTTGGGCAACTTGCGTACTCACGAACAGACAGGTGCTTTTAATAATGCAACAATGTCCGCGTCTTTATAAACTTTACATCGTGTATAATCAAAAGTTTGCCCCCTTTGAATTTACCCTAAACTATACTATACTATACTATACCCTCAGAAGGTCACCATTTTCATCCTAATACAATTTAGAATAATTAAAACTGCATGACAAAGACAGAAATAGTGAAACAACTGACTTACTTAGCTGTTTTGATAACGTAGCTGGTATCGCTTTAACATTTTCTCATGTGTGGTTATTAAAATGATTTATTTACTTACTAACATTCCATGCTACGTTAATTATTAACATTGACTCGGGGATCTGACAGTTTTTTCATCCCGTAATTTCACTAAACTACACTAAAAGTTTCCTAATGTAATGGAATAACTGCACACAGATTAAATGTTTGCAAATAATCTGACCTATTTAAATGTATGGAACTCGAAACAATACCCTTCGTCCTATATAATACTCCATAAATAGTCTCTCCTCGACTTTATTGAATGTTTGCCGATTCATTTTAGTCCAACATAATAAACCAACCTTCCTATATTTTTTGTTCCTTTCTTTCCTCTTTTTCTTCTTTTCTTCCCTCCTTCTTTCAGCTTCTTCGTCATCTTCTATCAAAGGCTCGTATTTTTCCGGCAGGAAACTTAAGTGAACCGCCTTGGAGCATTTCTCCGTTCTGTTGCCCGTTCTCTCGGTCCGCTGCGTCGCGTTTCGATGTGCGGGAATTTCGGTGTTCCCTGTACCAGCCCCAAATCCACACTTATCTGCTTCCTCGGAATTATTAGTGGGTTTTATCCGCTTTTTCCTTGACATAATGCCGCAAAATTCTTGTTACTTTGTCGAACTTTTTTCGTACCACACTTGCGTCAGGCCTTTGGTGCGCGCGCGCACACACACACACACACACACACACACTCCGGTTCACACAGACCCGTCAGGAATCGCCGTAGAAGTCTTATCCACAGTCTGGACAAGCTGTAAAATACAATAAATGTTACAAGTAATGTTTTGCTCTCGGCGCAGGTAAGTTAAAGGCCAAAGTTCGAAGATAAACTCTGCTATAGGCCACCTCTTTGCAAAGAGATGTTTGCGGTATTCAGCTAATAATAAATCAGATAATGAGTACAGGACTGAAACAAGCATATATATATATTTTAATTTTCCATATGAAATATTGAACTAATTTCACAAAATACTCACAGATAAATTATTAAAAGTTATTGTTGGTGGTTTGTGGATGTGAGTAATGCCTGCAATTTGTGACCCCACTTTACTGTCTGCTTGTTTCTTAATTAAATAGGCCTGGATGAACAAAAAATACCAGACTAGCAAGACGGGAGGTTATCTCAACATTTTTGCTTTCATACTTTGCCTAATACCCTGAGGCATCTCTTCACGTGAATGTTCTGTAAATACAGTTGCTGATATCCATATTGGATATTTGTCTCCACTAACAGTTGCTGATATCCATAATGTATATTTGTCTCCACTAACAGTTGCCATTATTGCCCTTATCCCACAATTTTGCAACTGGTCCACAAAACAGAAAAAAAATGTGACCATGTGACCTGCACACTTAGCAGCACCATTCAAATCTGTTGAATCTGGCATGCAGAGTCATAAGCTGCTTAGGCAATAGTGAACAACTGAATGATAACCTTTGGATCGTTTAAAAAAACGTCTTTACTCTGTTTTACTAGACTGCCTGTGCACATAAACAGGAATAATCGTTTGTCCCGCAAGCAATATCAGATTAATATCCCACACATTTACACACAACACGGTATACAAAAGGTGTTAAAATATCTTTACCAATACAAAGAAAGGTAAATGCACTGTACAAAAACTTTTCAGTCAAAAAATTCCAAGTAAAAAGAAATAGACATCTCTTGGCAACTGTGCGTACAAAAACAAGCAATTTTATTACCTTAATTTTTTATAAAACACCCATAAAACAGAAATTTCTTAATTTCCCAATAGTTCCCCATTATTTCTATTACTTTGTCATATAATTAAAGCAGTGCTATTCAAACTTTTGACGGGGATATTTATTTGTCCCCTTAATTAAAGTATTTATACATTCATTTTAAATACACCCTGGCTGATTCTGCAAAAAACATAAAACAAATGGTGATTTGTAACTACAAAAATAGAAGAAATAACGTACAAAGACCGTCAATAAGCCCCCTGGCTGCCTTTGGCTACGTCAAAGTTTCCCGGAGGATGCAACATGTTTTTCAGCCCCCAGATTACTTGCAAATGATTCCAGTGCGGTTCGGCCAGTCCTAGTGTGCGTTCAGCCAGACACCATTTGCCTTGGGCAATATAATTTCGATATTGAACTAGTTTAAAAAATGCAGGCATTGTTCCAGAGGGAAAGACATTGCTTGGATCAACAGGATCATCCTCAGGAGCCATCGAGAGGCCTGTGCTCCTCACTCTGCTGTGTCTGCAGCACAGCACCATCTACAGCAAAGCTCACACTGAAGGTACCTGTGCTAACGACTCCCTGATACATGCCAGGAACCAAACACAAAATAGGAAAGAAAAGCATTTTTAAATCCAGAAAGTATTTAATCCCCAATACTGTAACTGCAGCTGTATACAACTGTGGATAAAATTTCACCCAACTGTCCAAGGAAATATTGGAGACTTGGTGTACAAGTGCTTAATCGATGAAGTCAGTAAAACTTCTGTTGAATAAAATCGAAGGTAAACAAAAGCAATATGTAACAAATTCAAGTAAACACATTGAAGCTGTTGGACTTTTGGCATTATCCCACAGTGAAAATAATACTTGGTTAAGAAATGCAACTGAAATACAGTATTTTTCACTTTCTGAACAGAGTAAAACCAAGAAATAAACAGTAAACAGGCCTCTATCACGAAGCAGGATTTCTCGCTTAGCTGGGTAACTTGTTGGATTTAAGGTAGTCTGGGCTAAATATAATTGGACAAAAGTCTATTTAAACTGGGGTACCTTAAATCCGGCTTTGTGATATAGACCCGAGGAAACATACATTTATACACTGGAAAAAATTTTATTGGCTTTGGAACTGGCAATCAACTGAATCATGAAAGGCTTTTCTTAAATCATTGCAAATGGGAATAAATATAGGAGATAAATAAAATATACAATCGCATTACTACAAAATTAAAAAAATTGTAAACCACCGAAATAGAAATTTTCTTATAAACGTCTCTCTTACATATTAACATAAATTCATTTCCCATTTTTTAGTGGGCCCACTGAATAACCTTATATACTAATATGCTAATTTTTTTTCAGTAGTGCAACAAAGAAAAGGAATATTACCCCTACTGGCTAACTTTATATATATTTAAAATAAAGATTTTACATTCATATCCATGACCTATTTCGTACCAAAAATAAAGTCTTTATTTAAATACACAGAAACAGCATGGCAGCAGAAGTTTAACCCCAAGGGCAGTAAACAATGCCAGTGACTATCTGTGCACAATTCTTGTGAACTTGTCAATGATGACAGACACATTAAACATCACTGTTCCGAGAATGGTGAGAACTGCTGCACCTTCGTGTGCAGAAAACCAAGTTCAAGGGCCTAACAAAAGCTATTCGATACCCTAGAATCCATAATATGTCTCATTAACATATTCGTATATTTCTTATTCTGTACAAAATAGTCCAAAAAGCTGTAATATAAAAGGACAAAGAAGTAAGTAAACTAACCCTGAGATAAGAATAAAAACCCTTCGGCTTGTTGGACTCTCGCTAACAGTGTTTATTAAGGACCTCCCTTCCGCAGTCAGTCCTGCTTTCCTGCCTGCGGAGTCATTCCGCTCCCTTCTGCGTCTGCATCACAGGACGTGCCTCAAGGGGGCAGTCTTTCTCCACCTCCTCATCCTCCTCGCCCTCCTCTTCCTCCTCCTCCGTGTGGTCGTTCGCCTCCCTGAGCCGCTTTACCAGGCCCATGTGGTCGAGGGGGAGCTGCAGGAGGGCCATGGGCACCAGCCCCCGGGAGATGCGGGGGCTGGTGGGTGTCACCTCCTCGGCCATGTGACTCAGTGGTTTCTGGGGCCTCCAGGCCTGCGTCTCGTCCTGCTGCCGGTGGGTCTTCATGTGGGCGTTACGGCTCTTGATTTTAAGAAACACCCTGCACAAAGACATGGATGGAAATTCATCTGAATTTCAGTGTAAAAGTCATAGGCAGTCAAAGTAAATGTCTAAAGCTATCTTTAACATTCGAGAGCACACAAATAATGCACAGTAGTTGTATGCTCTTACTTAGTGCATTAATTATTCAGAAACTAAGTGTTTGTTACATACTGATCCCATGTTCGGTCATCATTAATCAATCATAACAGTTCATATACACTATATGGACAAAAGTCCTGGGACACCTAGCTATTACCTACAGGAACTTTTATGACATTCCATTCTAAATCATAGGCACCAATATGGAGCTGGTCCCCCCTTTGCAGCTATAACAGCTGCCATTCTTCTTCCACAAGATTTTGGAGTGCGTGGCAATTTTTGCCTATTCATCCAGAAAACCACTTGTGAGGTCAGGCACTGATGTTGGATGTGAAAGCCTGGCTCGCACTCTCCGTTCTAGTTCATCCCAAAGGGGTTTGATGGGACTGAGGTCAGGGCTCTGAAACTTACCCAGCCATTTCTATATGGACCTTGCTTTGTGCAATGGAACACAGTCATGCTGGAACAGAAAAGGGCCTTTCCCAAACTGTTCCCACAAAGTTTGAAGCATAGTATGGTCCATTGGTATGCTGAAGCATTAAGAGTTCCTTTCACTGGAATTAAGGGGCTTGGCCCAACCCCTGAAAAACGACCCCATACCATTATCCCTCCTCCATCAAACTTTACATTTGGAACAGTGCAGACAGGCAGGTAATGTTCTCCTGGCACCCGCCAAACACAGACTCATCAGACTGTCAGACAGAGATGTGTCATTTGGTACTTCACAGAACATGTTTTCTCTGCAACCAGAGTCCAGTGGCAGCGTGCTTTACACCACTGCATCCGATGCTTGGCATTGTGCTTGGTGATGTGAGGCTCGCATGAAGCTGCTCGGCCATGGAAGCCCATTCCATGATGCTCCCAGCGCAGTTTTTATCCTGGGGTTAATGCCAGAGGAAGCTTGGAACTCTGCACTTATTGAGTCAATAGGGCGATGGCAACTTTTATGCACTATGTGCCTCAGCGCTTGGCGACCCCGATCTGTAACTCTGCTAAGCGCATCAGGGCGGGGTGCTGGCTCTGAGGCTAGAGGTTTGTGCCAGCAATTGGAAGGTTTGAATCCCAGGAATGCCAGGAGTGACTCTACTCCGTTGGGCCCTTGAGCAGGGCCCTTAACCTGCAATTGCTCTGCCCTGGGTATGACGTTACCCTACATCTGTCTCTGCAAGAAGGTCCTCCAACTTCAGGGAAAATTTGGGGGTTGGTGGCAGGATAGGCCCTCCAGCCATCGGGAAAACTTCACACTGTTCAGCTCCATCCAAGTGTGGTGCTGAGGTATCACCCCCTGCACGGCTGCACCCAGGTTCTCATCTCTGAGCTGGTTTGTCATGTGGGGGCGTGCCACTGTCTCAGTGTATGCCCCCTTATCTACCTGATCGCTTCCATTTTGCAATAAAACCACTTACGGTTTACAATGGAGGATCTAGCAGGGAAGGAATTTCACAAACTGACTTATTGCAAAGGTGGCATCCTATGATAGCACCACACTCGAATTCACTGAGCTCTTCAGAAGGACCCACTCTTTCACAAATGTTTGCAAACCTGACTGCATGGCTAGGTACTTGATTGATAGCAAAGGGCCTGAATGGGTCCATATAGTGTATCAATCGCGTTAGATTCCCAGAGTGATATTATGTGTTGTAGTAGGACTGACAACAATACCAGTTTTACACCAACATGAACGTCATTTAAACATCATTTTCTTTGACTGCTTTAGACATTTGCACAGTACTGTATATTATTTCAACTGAACCAAGGAAGTATGACCATCACTGTTCATAAAAACAATACTCCCAGGACTTACTTGCCACACTCCTTGCAAGGGAAGAGAAGTGTGGAGTCAGTCTCCACAATGGTGGTGCTATGGGCTGGGGAGCACTTCAGGGAGCTTGGCACAGCCTGGGCCTGTGCCTTGGGCTTGTTCCTGTCTGACAGAGGCTTGGAGCACATGCTCGGGTTACTGTGAATTCGAGCATGGCCACTCAAGGCCTGCTTAGAGGAAAAGACCTGTTGTAGAGAGATGATGACATTAATCCAGAGATACTCTGCTATACTCTCTCACTGGATACTAACCCAGAGATACTCTGCTATACTCTCTGCTATACTCTCTCCCTGGATACTAACCCAGAGATACTCTGCTATACTCTCTCCCTGGATACTAACCCAGAGATACTCTGCTATACTCTCTGCTATACTCTCTCCCTGGATACTAACCCAGAGATACTCTGCTATACTCTCTCCCTGGATACTAACCCAGAGATACTCTGCTATACTCTCT
>JAODKK010081946.1:2303-13670 GCA_026774405.1 Petrocephalus microphthalmus | reverse complement strand
TCATGTTTTTTCAGGATTTGGTACACTTGTGAGACCCTTTGGTAATTTGAAAACACACATACTATGGTGTCTGCAATTAACCTCAGCATGTCTTTGGACTGAAGGGGAAACCCGAGTACCCAAAGGAAACTCCATGACAACATGGGGAGAACATGCAAACTTCACACACGGAGCCATGGCAGAGACATAGACACTGGTCCCAGATGTTGGAGACAACAGTGCTAAGCACTGCACTACCATGCTGCCCCTACTAGCAATAAAATAAAATGAATACCTCCACTCATAAAAAGAAACTACTCTGTTTATATATCATGTATAACATGATATATAAATGCATCATTCAACACATAGACAGCTTTATAAGATTAGTAAGCGTCTCTTTGAGCGCCAAGGTGAGCTTCTGTTAACCTGCTTCCTGTCTCTTTGTACAGATATTTTTGTTTCCCATATGGTCCATTTTCATCCCAGCAGTTGGTTACATTGAGTTGCTTAGTGCATCAGACATTGAAAGGGCAGCTGTTATGGCTCCTGCCCTCATCTAGTCGGCCTCTTTTTCAGAAATCTGAGTTCTGTTCAATATCTCACGCATAGCTACCGATACAGATGGGGATGTCCGGTGCACACCTCACCTCATGTCATCCAGATCATTTCATGTTCTTTACCTTTAATGCCCATAAGCCTGAATTGCCATGTTTTATCATGTTATCTTTACAGCACCTACAACGACAACACAGGCACCCGTTACATCAGCTCCACCGACAGATCCTCAGACCTCTACAGCACCTCCACTGACAACACAGGCACCTGTGACATCAGCTCCACCGACAGAACCTCAGACCTCTACAGCACCCCCAATGACAACACAGGCACCTGTGACATCAGCTCCACCGACAGAACCTCAGACCTCTACAGCACCCCCAATGACAACACAGGCACCCGTTACATCAGCTCCACCGACAGAACCTCAGACCTCTACAGCACCCCCAATGACAACACAGGCACCCGTGAAAACAGCTCCACCGACAGATCCTCGGACCTCTACAGCACCCCCAATGACAACACAGGCACCCATGACATCAGCTCCACCAGCAGATCCTCAGACCTCCACAGGACCTCCAACAACAACACGGGCACCCATGTGGTCTGCTTGGCCAACAGACCCACAGGCCACAAGGGCACTGACCAGTACAGCTGTGGACACTCATGGTATACCTTCCAGCCCTGCCTCCATTACACTGACATATCATCAGCTTTCTTAGGATATATACCACTTCTAACCCACCTCTTCTCATGGACCTTCTAAAGCTGTCCACGCACAGACACAGACACACGTACACTTAGTGGCCACTTTATTAGTTACACCTGCCTAGTACTGAGTGGGTCCTCTTTTTGCCAGAACCACTATGCACTATTCACAGCTTCTGAAGGATCACAGCCATTATTTTGGGATCTGTGGAAGCCATATTTTTTTATGAACTATATTTCTTGCAATATCAATTTCCCAGTATCTCATCATCTCTCATATGCAGCATCAGCACCATCTCCTACATCATCACCATGGCGACCCATCAATGAAAGCACAGAGATGCAAACTAAAGCAGGCCCTGAGAGACAAGGTATTTAACTTACTGGCTATGCTGCGATAGAATGATGAACCCTAAGAATTGACTTGACTATGGTTTATTCTAATGAAACAGCATTTAATCTTACAGAAAATATAACATGTTTCTTTCACTTGCTCATTGCAGAACTAAAGCATCCAGATGTGAGTAGTCAAGAACCATTCACAGGGGCATCGCAAGCGGGGGGGATCAGATTATAATGATACTAAAATATGCGCTGCTACAGGTACAAGAGCAAACTGAACTGTAGCTCTAATCGGGGAGGAAAAAAAACAAACGCAAACTTAGGCTATACACATAGGTCCGTTAGTTTTATTGAAGGACCATTCGGCCAATCACAGCAAAGGTATCAGTTTGTGTCAGTGACGAGGGAATAAGAGCTGCTGTAATTCAAAGTGAGCAAATTGGCAACGTACTGTCTTGTTGGATTTGGAAAGAAACTGCTGTAAGGTTCTTTCAGAACAAAAATAAATATTAATAATACGGAATTGATTTTTTATTTTCAGCCAGCCAATCCCTTGGGCTCACTCTGAGGCAGAGGTATTGGCTGCCTCACCTCCTACTTTTTCGCTGCGGTTTTGTATCAGATCAGCAAGACTAACTTCGCTATACACATATGCAGAATACATGATATATTCTATGGAAAGTGAGGGCATATAAAATGAGAAAGCAGAAGGTGCTCGCTTGGCGTGGTCAGTGAGGGATCGCGCGCCATGAGGCTCCTCTCTGTCTGTTTATAGCACAGAGCAGTAGACAAATATTAATATTTATCTTATAATTATTTGTTTTTTACATCTTATGATGACAGGTTAGGCTCTCCCAGGCCACTTCATAGCATTTTACATTATAGCAGCTAGCTAGGGGGTCATTTTACCATATACGTTTGGCAAGTACCGCCGTGTTTATCTGTTTTTTCAGTCTGTCTCGTGCATTATCATATTTTCCTATCATAGAGCTGTTTCTTAAAGCAATCGTTCTCTTTTTCTCATGCAATATTAGGATGCACAAATGGAAAAGGGGGGCAAGAGAGACTCCTTTTATTTGCATAGTGTAGATGTAAATAAAATGTAGAAATGCAGAAAGTTACATATAATTGGCCATGATTATAATTATATTATAATTTGGCTGTGATATATTCAAGTGGAGTTTTACTTCCCCATCCTAGAACCCCCCCACTTTTAAAAAGCTTGATACGCCCCTGACCATTCATACTATGAAGTAATATTTTTTCAAGGAAACACCAACCAAATATGCTGAATTTTTCAGGTTCTGGATCTGTGCCTTTGGATTCTGGTACCGGGGATAACGCTGCTTCTGGGGACCGCGGCTCTGATCTTCTGGAGTAAGTATGTCGATCAAAATTCATGTCCTACGCTCAGGCAGTTGTGTGCTGATGTGCATCTCAGGGAAGTGGTGGCGATAAGAGTGTTTGCTAAATCCGCGGTGCCTGGATAGTGTAACAGTCGTTTTGGCTTTGAGGGTAGGCCATAATAACATTCAGACCACCATTCATTCTTCATCTTGGGGATATCTACACAGCTTGTCCATCGATCATGTAACAATGACTACATGACAATAAAAAAAAAATAACAATGTTACACATATAGCCACCTACTGAAGACTGCTCCTCCAAGAATTACTCAGGTATTTTTCTCTTTAAAACTTCATATAACAACCCAACATATCATCCATCCATCCATCCATCCATTTTCCAACCCGCTTATCCTGTTCTGGGTCGCGGGGGGTCCGGAGCCTATCCCGGAAGCTACGGGCACGAGGCAGGGAACAACCCAGGATGGGGGGCCAGCCCATCGCAGACCCAACATATCAGGGTTTCATTTTCTTTTTAAAAAAAAAAGAAAACTTCTTGCAAATGCAAAACAGTATTCTGTAGCAAACGCCTTCAACTGCTTTCAGTGGAGCGGTGAATAGCGCTAGGCTGCCATGCCACTGATCAGAAGGTTGCTGTTTCAGCAGAGAGGTCATGGCCTTCAAACACAAATCCTTCCAGGAACCAACTGCATGTTGCTTTGCATAAAGGGTCTGCTAATTAATAAATGTATACCCTTAAGACGTTGGCATGGGGAGGAACTGCGAAGGCGATGTAATGTTTAAGACAAACGCTGAAAACGAGCATCACTACCTCCTACCTGTCAGGCCACCCGGTGGGATAATTATATAGTAATCCTGCAAGGCTTTTTCTAACCCCTGCAGCAAAAACTCATGCATTTGCATTTTCTCAGCCTCACGCTTAGCTGCCCTCTCTGGTCATGTCCTAATTATCTAGAGAAGTGTAACGCTTGTTTTAATGCGCTCTCGGGTTCAGACGAGTTTTACATTCTGCTTCCCAAGTACGAGGACATGACGGATGATGTCGAATATTGATTGTAATATTTGAAATAGTATGGAAGCATTAAAATTACATTTGTTTTAGGTATAAAATACAAGGGCCTGAAGTCTGTTGCAGGATGTGTATGGCAAAGTACATGGTCGCATCCTAAACGGAATGCCAGACCATCGCAAGGCACACACACGCACTCGCACACGCACACACACACACACACACACAGTCCATGTATTCCTATCATTATGGGGACACTCCATTCATTCCTATGGGCATAACCCTGATCCCAACTATAACACCCTTAAGCCCTACCCAGCCCTAACCATAAGTAACCAAACAAAATACGAGACTTTGTTTTTTTTAATTTTTTAACTGCAGACACAAATTTTTATATAATTGAAGTTATCCTTGTGAGGACTGAAAAAATGTCCTCACAGGGTAAAAAGTACCAGGTTTTTATCCCATTGTGAGGATATTGGGTCCCCACACTGTAATAATTATAAAGCCATGCACACACACTGACATGTGATGACATGTGATCCAATTGGAGTTTTGGATTTTTTTAATTATTTTACAGTGAAACAAAATGTTAAAGGAATGCCAGCAAATTCTTAGTTTATAAAAGGAGTTTCTCATTCATTTTCTACAAAAAAAGGTAAAGAGAGGAAAACAGGCAGCCTGTCCATTCCGTAAGTACTCTACCTTTCATTATATTAATGGGACAGATCTGGCAGTGGATTCGGCTGGGTTAAACACGCTGAGATACAAGTTAACCAGCTTTCTCTCATTACATGTTAGTTCCCTATTCCTCTGTATTTATTTCTCACGCTTTCATAAATGCTGTTGGAGGTTATTTTCAATGGGTCAACAAATGCTAGAATCTGCACAGTGCTTCTTTAACCTAACTTCAGGATATGTCCCAAGATGCCGTGCCTGGCCCTTGGTTGAAAATGCTGACTGCATTTCCTTTTGTGATGGCCAGGTCACTGATAGTGCACAGTGCAGATGCCTGCGAGACCTTGGACACCAGCTGCAGCCAGGATACATCACATATAATCATGCAGGACATGGAGAAACATGGGGGGGTGTCTGATCCATTGGTGCTTCCATAAGGCCTCTGTCACACAAACTCACTGTTTGCTTTCTGGATAACTTGTTTTGCTTAATGCTAAATCAGTTATTTTGATTCCCTCAAGGCAAATACTCAGAGATTCAGTAATTGCCAATAAAATGACTAATTACCACTAATTATATTCACAAGCCAGCTGTTCTTCTTAAGTATCCCAATGTTGTAACAGATGTCAGAAGTAAATAGAAGTAAAGTAAAACAGTCATTATTAATATATGTCTTTCTTGGAACTATGTAGTTTCAAACCCACCACTGTCCAGACACTAACCTACTGAGTTACACACTACCCCACATTTTGGCCCTCATTTATCAAAACGAGCGTAGAAATCGGCGTATGACAAGTTCCAAGTGTGATTTATGAAACAGGGTGTACTTGGCGAATTCCAGCGTACGCACATCCCCGCGTTGATAAATCTGGCAGCTGAACACAAGCGTAATTCACATGGCGTGCCCCTACTTATTAATGGTTTATGTGGCAGTGCCCACAGAATGTGTGCCATGGAGGAACGGAAGCTGGCAAAAAGAGAAATTTCACTCAACTGGAAATCGACGTCATTATAACTGAGGTGACGTTTGACTGCTGTGCGCAATCACGCACGAGGCAACGCAGTGCATCACAATGACTGTATGTGCTAGCTGTCAGTGATTAAAGAGGGTAAAAAATTTAATTAAAAAATCAATACACGATAACATTGTTTTAAGTTAAACAGCCATTTTCCTGAGAAATCCTGAAATTTTTCATATTTCAGTAGTTTAATTTAGTATCCTCCTTCCTGGTTTTTCTGCTTAACTTTCCCATAATACTGAGGCTACTGCAATCAAAGCCATAGCAAGGATTTTTCAAATACTGAGGTCAGTAATGGCCAACTAGCAGCGTTTATGCATGAAAATGATCATTTTCATCAAGTTTCATGAACGAAACTTTAGGGAAAAATGCAGAAGACATGACCTTGATGTCCTCAATGGTAATATAATGCAATCTAGACTTATTTTAAAGCACCTTATGCAACCACATTGGGCCAAAGTGCTGTACAGAGGAATGAAAAACATAACAGCTCACACAAGGCATAAAATACACATAAAATACAAATGAAGTAAATAATAAACATAAGGGAACAGCCATAAGAACAAAATAAAGCAAATAAAACAAAAAATAAGTAAAACCAAATAATATAAGAGTGAAATAGAATAACATAAAATCTGTAAAATAATGGTAGCCACAGGCATGGCTGCAGTAACATAACTTTGCATATGGAACGTTTATAATTACTGCAGTCTGTAGTCTTACAATTACATGAATTGAAAAAAAAAATCATTAATCAGATATAACTTGCAATTGTCATGATCAGCCCTGCCCTGCATGTCTTTTTCCCTGTGTTTCCCTCAGGCGTAGCTCAATTAGCCACACCTGAGTCTTGTTTAACTTTGCCTTGTGTTCCAATCCCCTTGTTAACCCAGCACACCTGCCTAATGTTTGTTCCTTGATGTCCTACCCTTTATTAGTTAGTCTGAGTCCTATTACCCCCGTCGGTTATTTTCAATGTTGCCTGTTGTGCTTAGTTCCCGTTCTCCCTGTGTCTCAACAATAAACACCCCTTGGAGGGGCTTCGCAACCACAGCCTGCATCATGGGTCGTTCCTCCCTCTGGCAGCACAACAGCAATAAACATTTCACCTGAAATCTTGATAATTATCTGCTCAACATAATTTTAGCGCAGCTCCAATGTAATAATTCTCCGACACGTCTGCACTGACAGAAAACTGGGTGCGCCATCTGAGAGCTGGTGTGTGATCTGAGCGTATCCTACGCTCACGTCCAAATTGATAAATCCCAAAATTTGTGTTTAAATGACTATACATCCAATTTTCTGCAGTGGGCACGCTTGATAAATGAGGGCCATTGTGATTACCAATGGAAAATAAAGGATGTAGTTAAAATACAGTAAAGATGTTTGAGGAAAAAGACCACAGTTAGCATTTCCACCAGTCATTTCCAAATACATATTTGTTCTCTGTACCTGCTTGCCCTATTAAGGGTTAGGGGGTTAATCCCGGGGGAACAACCCAGGATGGGATGCCAGCCCATTGCGGGGCACACTTGCCCACCATCCATTCACACATGCAAATTTTCGGGCAATTTAGTAATTCCAGTTAACCTCACCATGTTTTTGGACTGTGGGGGGAAACTGAAGTACTCGGAGGAAACACCACCACGACACAGGGAGAAGATGCAAACTCCATGTGCATAGAGCCAGGGTGGAGACTCAAACCCTGGTCCCAGAGGTGTGTATACATTAGCTCTGCAACAGAGAAGGAAGTGGCAGAAAGAAATCAGCACTGGGCTTATGCTGCAGAAGAGACCCAAATAATAATATGTTCAGGGCTCAGAAAAAATAAGTAGGTTGGTCTCAGTTTGTGATGGAAGCTCAGAAAGACTGGGCTAGAACAGAAACACATGGTTAGCATGGCTGAAGTGAGCAATGGCTTGGTCAATGGCTGTCTAAATGAGAAGAAACCAAAGGAAAATGGAGAGCAGCTGAGCAGCCAACTGGAGAGAGCAAACACAGAGTCAGAGCCAAGAGACAACAGGCAGTAGCTGAGATGCAGACTGGGCAAGGGAAGCACCGGAGCTTTCTAAAAGAAAACGTACAGCTGGTGAGATGCAGACTGGACAGGGGAAAAAGTCAGCAAATGATTTGGGGAAAACTCCCTGCCAAGCAGAAGCGAAGACCAATGAGGTAGGTCAACAGAAGAAGACAGGTTCCGAAAGGCACCAAGTCTGGCAGTGAACTGCTGAGACTGAGGCCAGACTAAGCAGAGCCCATCCAGGAGAGAGCTGCAGACAGGGCCTGGGGAGGGGTGGAGGAGGAGACCGGGGTGATAGTGTAAGGCCCACGAAAACAAGAATTAAAGGGCAGTGCTGACTTACATGTTGGGTGGTCCGTCAGTTGTATTTCTCCTATTCACATTTACTTTAGCTTAAACATACAGATCAGACTTTCTGGTATGTAGCCTTGACAAAAAAATAAATAAAACAGAATCATTAAAATTATTGTATTGTACATATAAACAGAGATGCTGTAAAGGGCATTCGGTAACATTTTCTATGAAGCCTATATTCATAAAGCCTAATAACTGTTCTTATAAATCATTGTAACACATTCATAAAATATTATAAACACGGCTATAAACATTTAGAAAAAGCCATAACACATTATAATCATGTACATTATGTATTATGAATCCAGTATGAAGGTCCCATCTGTAATGCACAATATATACCTTCACAATGCATCACAAAGCATTATACCGGCCATTACATTACATTATGAAGGAAGCATTCATAATGCATAATACACGTGGCTATAATGTGTTATGCCTTTTGATAAATATTTATAGCCATGTTTATGATGGTTTATGAATGCATAATTATTTGATTTGAATGTTAATGTGTGATTCAGATGGTTTGATACAATGGTATTATGCAGAGATGGCTGCTGAAGTGACAGGCCTTTGAATCTATTTCTTTGCCATTTGCCCAAGTACATTGGAATGCTTCTTTTCACATACCCCAAGGATTCTCCTTTGAGACCTCTCCTTTGTGTGTGTGTGTGTGTGTGTGTGAGAGAGAGAGTATAAATATGTATATATTCACATACTTCCAATGCCCATGAAAAAATGTCGCAGCGGAAGCCAAGTGGATGCACGGCAGGAGCTGTGATCACACGCCACATGGTTAGAAGCAAAGGCCCGTACTCACTACAGTAGCCCATCCGTTTGGCTTCCATGCTGCTAATCGAATACAGGGTGCGGTGAGTCTAGCGTCTATTCCAGGAAGTACAGAATACAAAGCAGGATACAGGTGGGAAAGGATGCCAGTCTATCATGAGGCATGCACACACAACGGAAGATAATCCATATAAACAAAAGGACAACATCCTAACCCCGCAAAGATAGAGCAGGGAAGTGGAATCTAATCTCTAAGCCTGGTGTTGTGCAATAAAGGTGCTATGCTCTGTGCCGCCCCCTAACCCCACAAATGCATGTAGCACACATATACACCCTATGCAGAAGGCTCGTATGAGAGAGATCTCAGCAGGTGCCCGAGTTGCCATCCATGTTGACTGACATCATCAAGGTGCAACCTGCTGATTGAACCCGTGTCAAACAGCAAGATCTGCATGAAATAGATTGTAGGCTTTTTTGACCCCAACTATCTTCAAACCTATATTCACACTATTTTTTGATTTGTCTTTTTATGCAACATTTATCCTGGGGACATTAAACTGAATGTCATTCAAGAGCTAACACTGGACTTGTGAGTGAACTGACCACAGATATCTGAAGCCTGGGTGATTAAAAGGGACTTTAATTGACTCATCTCCAGCTGGTCCAGTGCAGGATTGCTACAGATCATCAGTTCTGGGCTTTTGAAACACAGCTGTGGCTCTCTGGTTGTTATACCAATAGCATTAGAAGCCCTGCTTTCTTTCCTACCAGCTGCTGATCTGCTCCAGTCCATTTATCCATCAGATCTCCATTCTGTGCCTCGATAAACATCAACCAGATCAGCCAACTACAGTCACTCATCTATCCGCAACATCAAGCAGCAATTTTCTCACTAGTAATTTAACATCAATAAGTTTTGTGTTCAGGAGCATCATTCAGTCACATTCCATGTGGGTCAAATTACAGTTTCCATTTTTCCCCTGTAGGATGCTAGTTTATATTTTATGGCCGATATGGATCTTGCAGCTCCGGTCAAATCACCGTCATCAGTGGCAGGTCAGGATGCTTGAGCAACCTAATTATGATGCAGGGAAACTACACAAGTTGGGAGGTAAGGTCATCTACAGTGTCTCAGCCTGTGATTGGTTATATGCATATCCTGCCCTTCAGCTATTGGCTAAGAATCATTGGTCATGTGTGGGTTGCGAGTCTCCTGGGAGTACAAGTAGAAGAGAATCCTACTTCTGGGAAATACATTGTGGCCTCCTGTCACCAAAACTCTGGGTGTTTATCAATATTGGTATTTCACCATATTTGTGTTGTCATACCCGTTTGACATAATCTTCCATTGCCAAAGGACAGTCCCAATACTGAAAAACTGAAGTATGTGTCATGCCTTGCCTTCCTGCTCCTCCCATTCTCTGCCCAGGGTGGCTAACGAGCCATGCCTGTTGCCAGTTTTGTCTCGCCTCTCGTTTCAGCCCTTGTGTGCATCATTCTAGCTGCCACTTGTTTTCGTCAACCCTGTATAAGAGTGCCTCCCAGTCCTGTGCTCCCCAGTCTGGTCATTGACGTCAACCCCTGTGTATGCCTGTGATTCCCTAGTACCTGAGCTTCAGCATTTTGGCCCTCCGTGGCCCCTTTGTTTTCCCTTGTACTGATTTAAGAGCAAAATAAAGCTCTTTCTGTTTGCCGTGATGCCTGCCCTTGTCTGCGGTTGCTTCTGCCGATGATTGCATGGAGGATGGTAAAAATCCCTAGATGTCTTTCTTGTCCTGCCTCAAATATCAAAGATGCATGTGTTGCATCCTCACTAATGAGAACAGCCTCACGATTCTTTGCTTCCCAAGTTCAGTCTCGGAAGGCAAGTTAGCAAGACTGCTCCTGTCAAGAACACAAATACGATATTAGCATTCTTGGTACTGGTACATACCCATTGGGTTTGACAAAATATAAGTGGGAATCAATGGTGGTTAAGTTTCTTCCACATCATATCCTGGGTAACTAGGCTAGGTGCTTGATTCCCTTTGGAATTCCCTTTGTGTTTAGTAATGATTATTTAAAAATTGTTTGACTGATTGATTGATTGCTTACTAGGGTGTTTTATGTTACATGGGGGGCACTGCTTTTGAGCACATACTGTGCAATCAAAGGGTCCAGTGTATATTCGTCAGGTACCTCCCCCACCCACCCCCACTTTCCTGTACATGGATAATGTACGAGTTTCACCCGTCATATGCGGAGCTGGGTGCAGAAGGGGAAGAGACTGGGAAAGGGGCTAGGCCAGAAGAAGCGGAAGAGCCATCATAGGGAACAATGAAAAAAGCAGCTAACCAATCAGACAGGGGGCGGATGAGGGCCCACACATGCTTTTAGGCGACATAGGAAGGACAGTGTTTGTATTGGAAACCTGCATCCTTCTTTGGGAGCAGCATGAATAAAAACAACATCATCCCCTATGCAAGTGGACTCCTCTCACTGCTGATAGGTAATCTCTCGCTGCTGATAGGTAATCTCTCGCTGCTGATAGGTAATCTCTCGCTG
>JAODKK010081936.1:16058-57843 GCA_026774405.1 Petrocephalus microphthalmus | reverse complement strand
GGGGGGGGTGGCTGGAGAGGAGCTATGTTCTGCCTGCAAGGTAGGGGGGCAGTTATGGAAATGCTGAGTCCCGTCCATGACCTAATGAGATTTCAGGATAATGTGGGAAAGGCGCCGGAAAGCCAGCTAATCCCGAAGTCATGGAGGGAAGAAGCTTAGCCCGGGCATGGAGAGTGAGTTTGCTCCCTGTCGGACTCCCGGGCCGCCCATCACCCCACCTCGCGCTTCTCTTTGTTTTCTTGCCGTTCGCCAGCTTGGGGTGGGGGTGGGTGTGGAAGGGGGTTGCTCCTGGTGACTGAGCCAAAGTTTTAGTAACAAAGAACATCTCCAGCTGTGTGCGAGAGAAGTACGGGTCCCCGGAGCCGTGCCCTGACTGCACTTTTTCCAGCTTATCCTCGGGAATCTGTGTTACTTCAGTGTGTATCGACCGTTGGAGAAGCTGAGTTTCGTCAAGGAATGTTGGCTATTAGCTTGTAGCGGCTAACTCCTGTCATTAATTCCTAATGTTGATTAAAAGAGGTTTTTGAGAAGAAAAGTCATGTTTTCTCTAACCGGCAGCTGCAAGACAGCCCCAGAGGTTACTTAATGGGGAGAACTTTCTGAGGTGTTGAAGTGTCATTTGTGTGTCTCGGTCCGGTGTCCCCTTTCGAGGTGCTTGTGTTTTTGCACCCTTGTGGTCATGTGATCCCTCAGCACTGACCTTGCTCCTTAATCTCTGCCTCCTGTGAGTGCTGGGGCCCCCCCGTCTTCAGTGTGTGATCCGGTGTCTGTTTGTCTGAGGTGTGGTACCGGATCGCATTACTCCTCCACTGGGAGAGATGGACCGGGGTGTCGTCCTGCATATGGGGGAGTGGTGACACGCCTGTCGTGGAATCTAGGGTCGCACAAACATTTTTCAGTTTGTTTCGTTGACTTTTTTTTTTCTTTTACCATGGTAAGCGGTTTTCGTAAAGGTAAAACCAGGTGAGCTTTCCTGTGACAGAACTGTACTGTACAGCCCCCGCTGACAGCAAAAAGAAGCTTAGCTTCTAATGCTGTTTTATACAGATGTTGTATCTTGCAGTTGAAGAATGAGCTTGTGGCTCAGTTTTTGTAGTATTACTGTCTAAATGGCTTAAATTGTCACCATACACATTTTATAGACTTTGACATGTCAAATCTTTCTTCTTAAACTTGAAGAAATTAATTCCAGGCTTATTTGTCTCTGACAAGCATTCCGTTAGCGTTTAATGGACTGGAGCTTGGTTCTGCGACCATTAGCTTGTCCCCTGGCATCGCCAGGCTGAGCTGGGGATTCTCCTGCCAGGATCTTGGGGTTCGTTTTCTATCATATGACCTTTTGGAACAGTGGGTTGTCTTTGGTCAGGTCATGAAATGCGAAAATCAGGAGAGGTGTAGTACTGTGGGCAAGGTGTTCATACACTTCCGTCTGAGTTAGCTGGCAAGTTACTACACAGACTTTGATTCTACATTAAAAATCAGTTCATAATCTTTGTGTTATCTCTCTGGTACGAGTCAAATGAGCTTTACTGTCTTTGCCATCCATATACAGGTATAGAGTGGCATGAAGTAATAACTCCCCAAGACGACGGTGCGACTTACATTCATTGGGGATGGGCAATAATGTATCATTTTCTTCAGGGAAATTTTTGAAGGTGGTGTCATGCTGTCTTAGGTGTCCTGGTTTGTATATGTTTGCTTCACAAAGTAACCTAGAATGTGATCAGCGTAATATGACTGTAAATGACAAGTACAATGCAAAAGGCCCAAGTGGCGGTTAGCCTTCAGTGTAGATTAAAATAATGCTCAAAAAATATTGCAGCATTTACGGGAAAGAAGGATTCATGAAATAAGAATTATTCATCTCATTTATTGTCCTACTTAAATCATTAAACTTCAAAATGTCACACTGTACTGTGCATTTTTTTTAATATCTACAATGGTCGTCCTGTTGTTAGGTAGTCAGACATGGTTTATTTCTGTCCTTTATTCATGGAAGATCTACTTCTAGTCGCCCGCAGAGATTAGATGATAAAGGACTCCTCATAAGAATTAGCGTAAAGATCATTGTAATCGAGCATGTGGCATCTGTTGTCGGTGATGGATGGAGAGTCAGGTTTCCCCGTCACTTAATTTGTTGCTGAGGTCAAAAAAGAGCTTCAGCATTTCGATTGGAGAATAAACTGGTCTGTTTTTGTTCATAGTGTTTTTTTTTATTCTAAGCTTCATTGAACTGTTTAAAATTTTTGTCTTTTTTCCGAAGTGGTACGTGATTATTAGAGTTGGGAGTGGAGTGTGGATCGTGTTTTGAATACTAATGACTATCAAGTGTCTCTTGGCTGCATCCCCATTGGCATTTTAATGGCATTTCGCACCGCGTGTCGAGCTGTGAAAGTGGTTCTGGCTCTTAGATCTGTCTTCTGAACAGTTGTTTGATACGAGGCATGCTGGGGAGGCGCAAGAATGCAGACTCCCTACTCGAGTAAGATGTTATGAGTGGATTTTTGAAAACCCACCCCTGGACTATATTGAAATATGTCACCCACAGATGTTGAGAAAGTAAATATGCATGATGGAGAACCTGTACTAGTGGATTTTGTACTTGAGGAAAACACTGCAGGAGTAATGAATGTCTGAGGTCTACAGCATGATGTTATCTCTTTCTGCTCTTTGTAGGTATGCGAAGCTAGGGAGTATAGCCAGTAACAGCATTTTTTTATCCATTAGTGAAACTTTAGTTACATTATACCTCAGTTTTGCTCCTTCTGACTGCAGAATGATTTTCTTCCTGTTTTGGGGGGAAATGTAAACCATGGCTATTATCATTGGGGTGTTATCGCATAGTTATTGGAAAGGGGGATGCGTAAATGTCTGCCAGCCTCCCTGAAAAAAGCTCGCTTTGCCACAGCCCCCTGATTAAAACCTTTTCCAGGCTTGACTCCCTAGCCAGGCTTTGACTCGACTGTCTTATCAAGTCTGAAGTTGGGCCTGTTCCAATTTGCGAAGGCTGACCCCCAAACGTCTATTTTAGACTGCCTGTTACTGTTATGTGTATGTATTCAAAAAGAAGTACATTAAAAGTATATTCTCGCTTGTTTTCCAGCCAGGTTTGTGCATATTTCAACTCGTACGAGTGTCCTTGAAATCTATTAAGAATAGCTGTTTTTACACGTTGGGCCGATTTTGACTTGGCCGAGATGTAAGAAGTTCATCCAGGAGTGAGGGACTTGCAGATGGGATACAGGACAGCAGCAACAGCAGGGGAAACTTTCGGCTAGTTATAGTGATGCAGGTAGAAGGTGTGGTTGAGATTCAAGGATCTTCTGTGTCTGCTTGTAGTCTGGTTATGTGCCCCCTGCAGGGAGTGGATGAATACCAGGTATAGAGCAGAAGACTCAAGTTCCATTCAGGCTATGAGGGACATTGCAATCTATACTAAGCCTGTCAAGCATTGCTTAAGTTGTCAGCCTCTCAGCATCCACAGCCAGAGCTATTTATAAAAGGCACCATGGGATGGCATTTAAAAATATCAACATAGAATGACTTAAATGTTATCCACAGAGTTTCGGGCATCGCAAAGAAGATCTGTTGGCATTTAATCATCTACACGGGCTTGGGCATGTTAATGAATTATGCCGTTATTGGTTGGACATGAAGTCCGGGGCCTGTTTTTTAGCTGCTTTATGGACTTGGAGGACCTCGTGTCTCTGGTCACCCACAGAGATTAGATAAAAAAAAAAAAAACACTCCTCTTAAAAACTAGCAGAGAGAACGTTTGAGTCAAGCATGTGGCTTGTACTGTGGGTGACTGATGGACACGGGCTGTCATTTCCATGCCGCTCCAGGTTAGCAAAGACCTTTCAGTGTAGAAATGGAGAGTAAAACTAAATACTCTTTGATCAGTACTAATTTGTTTTTTATGATTCTGTAGTCTGTATCTATATATTACATTTCTTCCACCCCCCCATAATTGATTGTGATGTATTACAGGTAAGAGCGTTTTATGGATTTTGTCATGGTTGCCAGTGCCACAAAGGTGTTTTTTTGTGTGTGATACATACACAAACGAGCAGTCGGGGTGACTTGGAATGTCTCCACTGGACACATCTGATAAGATGCCTTTATTGTCACTGCATTACACTATACTGCACGATGAAATTTCGAACGCCTATCGCAGTGGTGATTAAAACATACTATGACACACGTGCAACATAAAAAATCAAAGGCAGATAAAGTGCAAGTTTATAAATAAAGATAAATATTCTGGTTTCATAAGGTGGGTTGTAGAATCACTGCATATGTTTACTGAGAGTCCAGATGGCTTTAGGAAAGAGACTGTTCAGGAGTCTGGGTTACTGGGTGATTTTATTGACCTGTACCGCCTGCCTAAGGGCAGAAGGTCAAATAGGAGGTGACCTTCATGATGTTATTTGCTCTAGAGAGGTGCTTGGTGTTGTTGCAATATGTAAGGAACTCGAGCAGTAACCTTCCATTCAGCATCTGACCATGGGACAGGGGGCGCTTCTGAAACAGAAACAAGTTGGTGAGTCTTTGCTGTTTAAAAGCAGTGTGCTTGTTTATGTAGCGGCTTTGCCCTACAAGGCACATAATTACTTGTTTGTGTGTGTGACTGTCTCTGTGTCCCTGGGTGACTCTCCATTATGGAGTCATCTCCAGTCATAGTTAGACCCGAGGCTCTTTAGGGGACTCGCCATGGTAACCTTGCTTCCTCTGCCGTCTCTGAGAAGGTCCTTGGTGAGTATTCGGCAGTGCTTTACTTCAGCTTTAAGCTGAATTCTGTTTCTCTAGCTGCTGTCTGATTTGCTCCTTTCTCCAGCACTTTGGGCTGCTGAGCCCACATGAGCGTCGCTCTGCAGAAACAGTGCAAAAGAAGCAGTGAAACCAGTCGTTTGGTCAAGTGGATCCAGATGTGGGCCGAGGGCGAGTCCCCGGGATCCATAACAACAACGGTGCAAACAAACAATGATTCTGAAACGATTGCATGATCCAGTGTATTTTGTTGTAAATTTTGCCTGTGGTCAAGCTACACAAGGAGACTGGTGGGCTACAATTATTCACTGAAGAAGAGGCTTTTTCATTAGTTCATTTAAGGATGTCGGTTAAGGCATGTCAGGAAGAGCAAGTAATGTTTTTCTCAGCATACACTGTGTCCTGCAGTTAAATATATGGTGAAGGGTAACAAGAGACCATTTCTGGGTTTTCTTTATCCAGAAAACCAAACCTTGTGGCAAATTCTTCTCACGATATAAAGCCTTGTTTATATTCATTTGGGTCAAGGCGACAGAATCTAAGTAATATATTGCCAAAAGCCTTGCAGTAGCTTATTATGGGTGAATATTATGGATTTAGCCTGGATCTATGGGCGGTTAACCTGGATTCACTAACATTGGCAAGTAGCACTCTCCCTTTGATTTTCAGAATTTTGGCTGTTTGCACTGACCCCACCCTGAAAGGCAAGCCCCATGTATACCCTTTCTGTCTCAGACTTTTTTTTTTTACTTTTGAGCTCTGGTATGTTGAGTTTTGCTTGTTTTGCCAATTCCAAACATTTGGGTGAACCTTACCTGGGTGGCTCCTGCTCAGTCATTAAATCATTAAGGCATTGAAATTGAAGGCCTTGTCAACTATCAGTGCATCTCGGTATTATACTGTATGTAAGACCTGTTTTAGGGACGCCTCTTATGGCCTAAACCTTGCTATATTGCCTGGATGTGCGTAATGTTGCATGTCCTGCTAATTTGAATAGTTGTCCTGTCAGGATCTTTCTTTAGTCGTTAGATGATCTGTAGGTCTTGCTCCAGTACTGCTCACACCTGGGAAGCCCAGCCGAGGTACGTTGTGGCCCATTTGGCCCAGCCATCTCAGGTGAAGGGCCCAGCAGGCCAGTCCTCTGTGCCGGTGATTGGTCACCAGTTTGAGCCCCGGTCCCGACAGACCAGTCAGACGTCGGTGGGCCCATGAGCAAGGCCCTTAACCCCCCCAGCTCCAGGGGTGCCTGCCGTTGGCTGACCCTGTGCTGTGTCCCCCATGCTATGGAGAGCAAGATGGGCCAGGTGAATAGACGAATACCAATGGTATTAGTCTGCTTACACAAACGGCAAATAAAGGTGGAAAGAACTTGTCACAGATCTCTGTCTCCAAACTCACATTTTTGTCCTCGTGCTGTGGTCATGGAGGTGCTTCACGCTGGTTACCGGTGTTGTGTAGGGTTTCCTCGGTTTGGAAGCGTCAGCTGCATTCTGTGGAGCTCGTACCGTTTTGCAGTGTCCTGCAGCGGTGTGCTGAAGCCTGCTGCTTCAGCTGCATTTCCTAATTACAGGTTAGGCTGTTTTTAGCTTTTCTTTACGCCAATCCATTTAGCTTCCAAACGCTTATCCAGGACATGGTGACAGAAAGCCTGGAAGATGGTACTAGTTTTTGCACTAGATTCTATTGTATCTTATGCATCATTGTTTTAAGTATTTATCCTTAAGTATTTATTTATTTAAGTATTTATATTTTTAGTAATTTCAGTAGTAATTAGCATTTTTATTTGCATTAGACCTGGTTTATGAGGAAATTAAGCAGGGAACGCCCAGGAGTGGTTGACTGTTCATCACAGGGCAGAAATGCACACTGAGAGACTTAGAAAGGAAACCCAAATAGATTTGGTTGGTGTGATTCAAAATCAAAATTTTTGTTTTGTTGGTTGTCTTAATGCAATTGTTTTTTCAGAATGAGTGCAGTTGGTCTGTCGGTTTTGTTATGAGACCATCTCTTCTGCATGGATGTCATAAAGTGTTAGTGAAAACATGGCAGACAGTGAAAGAGCTCTTGAGATTTTTAATGCTAAAGCACATTTGATATGGTTTTCATATATTTATATGAGATATTGGCTATGCAGTTTTTTTAAGATGTTAAGACGTTTTGAGTAGCAGTTAGAATCATTTTTAGTGACAGGGGCTTGTCATTAAATATCCTAATTCTGAAAAGGTAAGTTATGTTTTATACTTCAGAAAAATGTATGCACAAAACTAAGAGGTGCTTTGCTGCAGTTTATGATAAATGTATTAATGAGTTTTATATGAGAATTGGAGCTAAACTGTTTTACTACCTGGGTGAAAACATTGATAAGGAAACCATTGAACAGCAGACAGTTAACTTCTTACAATGACCATTCCTCCTGTTCAGAGGTGGCTGTATTAAAGTTTCTTATTTTTTATTAGACTAAAGCACTTTCTTTTAAGTAATAAGTTCTCTTTTTCTGTTAGTCTCTTTTATTGTGCGGCATATGCTGTTGTCCCTGAGAGCTCTAACTGCGACATTCCTCCACCTTTTAGAATGATTTAATTCCCCGAATCCGCTAAATCAGTTCCACTGCCCATCAGCAGGGGGTGCTGTTCATTTGTTTCGGCATGATATTGCCCTCTTTTCACAACGGTTTATTGAAAATAATTTCCCAGGGCTATTGTTAATTACTGCATGTAATATCTGCACAAATAATTTAAGATCGGTGGTTTAAAGGGCAATTCAAATATAACAAAACATTCCATTCCAAGTGTGATTTATGTCAGAACATCTTGCAATTATAACAGACCTAATTACTCCTGTGAAATGTTTCCATTTCTGAATAGTTTCATTAGCAGTTAACCAGCCTCTTTTGAGAACATCAGGCTGGGGGGTAATATGCTGCAACAATTGAATATGGTTTTGAAATATTCTTAGGTATTTCCATTGTTTTAGTTTGTTTTAGCGTGGTTCAAAATGCACTGCCTTTATATCACGGAATTGTACTAAATGGGAGTTCGCTTTTACCTTAATCTCTGTTTTCTGTAGAAGCCAGAGAGCAATAGATGGCATTATTTTTGGTTAGAAGTCTTTGGTTATATTTTGGTTATAAGTGGTAAATACCTGTCTGAGTTTGGCCATTTTCCCCTGGATTCTCGTCTGACCTGTAACTGGCATGGCTCTGCCTGGAAAGTGGAGCGGGAAAGGCAGAATTTGAAATATAGAGGCAAAGTGTATGTTTAGGAAAGAGACTGTAAAACCCTTTAACTTTCTTAAAAAGCTTTAACTGTTGTTTCCTCTCTCTGACACACGCACCCACAACCTGATCGTTTTTTGGGACAGTATCCAAGCATTGAAAAGTCTTACCTGGAAAACATTTGCCTGACAGTTGTATTTAAAGCTTTCTTTCATATGTTTTCAGAGTATTTTATTGGCAGTTTAATAGGAACTGAGGGATCAATCAGGAAACATGGACTAGTCAGAATCAGAATCGTTTATTTATTGCCAAGTACTTTTACATGTGAGGAATTTGCCTTTGGCTGTGTGACTGGTGTGTGTCCTGCAGTGCTTTGGCGCCCCTTTTAGGCTTATTCCCTGTCTTGCCCCCATAGCTTCCGGAATAGGCTCTGACAGGACAAGCAGGTTTAGAAAATGGATGGATAGAATTTACTTTGTGGTGTCGTGGAAAACAGTCAAGGACAATTAAGACAATTTAATAACATAAATGACATTTTATTTTGTACACTAATATTGCTATGTAAAATAGTGAGACCCATTATATCCCCCAAATACTAGTGTGACCATACATGTGCTGCACCTGTCCTAACAACCCCAATGGTGCCCCTGCTCTCCAGGCGCCCCCTTCAGGACCCCAAAAGTACAACGTGCCACACTCGTCAGGGCCGTCTGTTTCTGGTCACTCGCTTTTAGCCTAATGGAGCAGATTGAATACAGTGGGAAACAATGAAACCCAGGTTAAGAATGACAATGCATCATGCACACTAAGTATGTAGCACCCTACAGGACCAGCATGTAGCATGTCCCAGTCAGAATTGTCCGAAAGTAATCTATTTTGTCTGTAAAAACAGATCTCATTTAATTGATTTATTTAACATAAAAGTGGTTATTTACCTGTAATAGTGATCTGTGGATCAAGTATTGGCTTGTTTATTGGCAGAGGATCATCAGTTATTGGCTAGTTTATTGGCAAGGGGAGAATCAGTTATTGGCTAGTTTATTGGCAGAGGAGCATCAGTTATTGGCTAGCTTATTGGCAAGGGGAGCATCAGTTATTGGCTAGTTTATTGGCAGAGGACCTTCAGTTATTGGTTAGTTTATTGGCAAGGGGAGCATCAGTTATTGGCTAGTTTCTGTGAAGAGGGCTCTGATGTCAGGGTGGAGTGTCTTGTTCCTTCTTCCCGTACTGCGATACTGCCTGTATGGGTTTGCGGTTTAGGGCGTATTGATTATGTCACGCCCACTCTTACCACATCGCATATTTATTAGTCAGATTTGTTGTTGTTTATGCCCACTGGTTTATGTCCGGTTATAGGATCCTGTTCATCGTGCCAGAAGACATATTTCAAAACTAAACGAGGTCTTGCTCTGTTCTATTCTCCGGCGGTCTGGAATTCCGTCTGACTGCCAGCAGGGACGGCCGAGTCCGGCGGTCCTGAGCGTGACTTGACTCGCAGTGTGATCCCGGCCCCTGGGACACACTGAAGTGGCATTCCTCGGATTCCTCTTTGGGCAATTTCACAAAGCTGGTAGGCTGTTTGACAGAAGTATTTCTGTACCTCCCTCTGGGTACTCTGCAGACAATTTGGCCCCACAACAGAATTAAGATGGAAGTGATTTTAAAAGCACCTTCTTCCTTCTCGTAGAGCACTGCTCTCCTGCTCCTGTCTTCCATTTATTTTTTAGGTTTTCTTAATTGTATTCGACTCCTCATCCTTGTATAAGCACGAGACCCTCAAATGGTTTGGGTGTAACTCTTCTTGTCCCACATAGCAAGCTATATTTACATTATGTCCAAAGTGACATGCACATGAGCTAAAGAGCATGCACGCTGTCAAGGAGTCACCTGGGTGTAAGTGCAGCTAGGCTGAGCTTCAGTGAAGGCCCCGGGTATGAGTGTAAGCAGGACTGGAGCAGGATCTGCACAGCCACTTCCAGGCTATGCAAGAAGCTAGTAATACTATTCAGTGATCAGAAGTACAGCATTAAGAACATTCAGGCATTGATTACAATGCCTAGATCTTAATAACCAGCCCATTCAGAGGCTGTATCAAAACCTTGCAGACTTTTTATCTCACAACTGGTTTTCCCTCTTAACTTCCCTTTAACAGTCATTCCCTAGCAGTGATGCCATCATCATGTAAAATGCAGCATAATCTGTAGAGATATGAGCAACTCATCAAATCCAGGATCCCTGTCTAACTTTAACACTGATGTTATCCTTTAATAGCCTCATTTATCATTTATTGGACTAAAAACAAAAGTTGTGTGCTGCATGAAATAAGTCTGTAGTGCATTTTGAGCCTTTTCATTTGTGTCATTATTTGCATCAGGCTTTTTTTCTCATTTTTTTTGTTAGTAACCCAGGTTGACTTCCTTGGGATTTATTTCTTATTCTTCAGATTTATGCTCAGTCATGGCCTAAGCTTTCATAGCTGACATTCCTTAATGACGTTTATGTATGCAGTTGTGTAGGTATTGACTCAAACTCCTGCATGAAATTTAATCTTCACCATCATTTTTCTTAGCAAACTCTATCATTCTAAATAATTTGACTGTTGAAAGATCATCAACAATCAGATTTTCCGTATATATGGAAAATATTATCAGTAGTAATCTTTGTGTTCAGAGTAACTGTACTGATTTCCTGTAAATCTTCGGTTTACTGTGGGTCGCATTTGGGCTGAATGCACATCTCCGACCACAGGTGGGATGTGGCTCATTGGGTTCAGATGTGGTGCCCGTGATTGGAAATTCACTAGTTCAAATCCCATTGGTTGATAGTGATGTCACCGTTTGGGTTCACAGTAAGGCCCTTAAATTGCTCTTGGCACTGACTGAACGTGCTTTCCCAAATGTACATCATTTTGGATAAAATTTTTTGTCAAAAAGTCCTGTAGCACTTTGTTTCTGAAACCTGTCCTGTAGTGTATTCATATTAGTGCTAAGATGACGGCAGCCTGTGTTGTGAGATGAAGTGTAAGAGGTAGAGGAAGTTAATGTGCATACAACTGAGGCAGATAGCTCATTACAAACATACATCGTGTCAAGGACTGATTTAAGGCATCCGTGCAGCTGGGCTGAGCTTCCAGTGAATCTGTAATGTGTACGGTGGCAGTGAATGACCTCAGAGTAATCACCTCCATGCAGATATTTTGTAACAGGTTGACTTGGCAGCACAGAGAAGCAGCGGTCGGGCGGCGTGGCGAGCGCCCGTCCGTCTCCGCTCAGCAGGAGTGAGGCGCTGAGCCGAGGGCGGGAGCAGCTGTGACCAGCGTGCCGTCCGCGGGGGATCCCGCCGTCTGCGATGGGGAAATCCCATCTTCCTCTCCTGGCAGATTTTATTTGGTCATCAGTTGTTGCCAACTTGTCTCCTTTGTGGCTCCAATGACATAACGGGCAGCTGTGATCAGATGTTCAAAATGTTTTTGTTTTAGCCTACTTGATTTTTTGATAGAATACTTCAGATACTTTATTGATCCCCGTGGGGAAATTGTCTTCTCACCTCCCCCAACCTTGCTCTCCATAAGACTAAGCTTGGCCGTGAAGAATGAAAATCCATTTCTTGTTCAACTCGGTATGATGCAATTTATCGCATCGTGATTTATCCTGATTTAAATGTTGCACAAAATCAGGGTAATCATCAAAGCCTTAGCTTTGCATCACCAACATGCAAATCCTGATTTAAATTCTATACTGACCTGCTCTTTCGATACTAACACCAGGTGGCGCCACTTTCATTACACCCAAAGAGACTTGCTGTCTCTCTATATATTCCTGTTCCCAGTACTATTTTTAAACAAGTATTATACAATGAGTATTTAATTTTAGTATTTAATTTTGAGCATTGTCCTTTAATCACCTTGATTGTGTGATTGTTGCATGTCCTTGGATGACTTTGTCCTTAATTGGCCATTCTGAAACATGCAGACAGATAAACCGATGTAGACATCGGTCCTGCCATAGAATTGTTTATTGACAGAATCACTGTTGTGCAATGCTGGTTAGGGATTCTGATTGGCTGCCAGGCATCCCCACCCTTCCCAAACGGTTGTCGATTCCCTATTGCAGCCCCTGACTAATATTGGAATCTTGTTGCTCTGATCTCTGATTGGCTAATGGGTGACAATGTATAACTCTGTAGGGACGGAGAAGTGGGTCACATCATTTTGCACTCCCTGCCCCGAAATCAGGTTTCCAAAGTAATTCTGCTTGGTAGTCAAGGTTCCGCTCTGAATTTATGGTAATTACTGTAGAATAATCTAAATTATAAAAAATTGGTCTTTAAAAAAAACTACCCTTGAAACAGTATGCATGTAGAGTACTTATACACTGTTATTTGACATCAGTCCTTAATGATTTGGGCAAAATTGAATAGGCAGTTAAAATTAAAGGCAGTTGTGTTGCTCCAAATGGAATGAATCTGGTCATTATAGCTCTGGTAAGTCTTGCTGTTTGCCTATAGTGGCTAACGAATGCGGACCCAATAGAGGAATAGCAACAAAAATCTTCTATCAGTCACGTCCGTGTTAAATTCAGGCATCTTCCTGTTAATCTCTGACTGGATCTAATTCTGCACGCACTCTGTTGCTGGTCGAAGTGTTTGGTGTCGATGCTGAGGCAGGTCGATTTGGCTGAACAGGGGTTTTGTAAAACATGTAAGTCAGGCGACTCGACCACACACAGCGGGGACCGCATTGTTCATCAGAACTCATTTGTGATCCTACTGGTCTAATCAGATTTCATTTTGCATAGACTGTTATTTAGAGCAGGAACATTAATGAAGGGGAATTTCTCATTTGCTTAACAGCCACGCGAAGCCATGCTCTGTCTTTTTTAAACCCCCCTTTAGTTTGTCACATCAGCACTTGTTTCTGCATGCGTTAGCTCACGGGGCATATCTACGGCACTCGTTCGCGGTTCTCCGACTAGCTACATGCCACTGCTGCATGCGTCGGGGGGGGCGTGGCTCCCGCTTTCCGCAGCGTTACAGGGAGGGGTGACCTTCTCCGATGCGGTTTGTTAGAGCGGCAGGAAAAAGTGCAGGGGAGTCAGCTCACCTTTGTAAGGACATCTGCAGTCCCAGAGAGCCTTCGAAATACATCATTCGTCTATGCCAATTATACTTTATATTACAATATTGAGTAATAATTAACCTAGGTGTTCCAGTTTCTTCTCCTAAGCCAAAAACATCCAGTTAGTCAAATTGATGTCTGGTGTAATTTATTCAAATGTGTGATTGTGTGTCCTGTGATCGACCGGTATCGTCCTTTTGTGCAGTCCTGTACTCGAGAGGCAATCAAGGAACTTGAATGGACAGATTTATAGCAATTTACCCTCTTCCTAATGTACGGAAGATTTATATATTGTTTGTTCACGATGTATTAGTATTCACAACAGCTGTTTGCCCTGTTAAATAGAATATTGCAGATAATTAGTGGTGCTATGGGGTGGCATTACAGTATTACCATAATAACAATTCAGTCCGTTACTTGAAAAGAGATCTTTCTCTTCCAGTAATCCTTGAGGTCTCTGAAGCTTTTAATGTTTTTTCCATGTGGCTTTGTGGTTTATTTATTACTCTGTGCTCAGTGATGTCATAGAGCACGGCGCCCAGTGAGATCATGTCGATGTTCTTCTTCACTGGGAAAACAGGACGCTGGCCAAGCCGCCCCAAAGCAGCCCAAACGAGCACTGATGTTTGACAAAACCAACAAGTAGACCAACCGAGCCATGTGCATAAAAATCGCTATGCCAGACGTGGTCCCAATATGGATACAGGTCATCTTTGGGTTCTGAATACGCAGAGGAGCGAGGCATTTGGGTTTGTTCAGCTGAAGCTGGACTCTGTGCTAAATTGTTTGTGTGGAAGCACAGAACATCAAACAATGATGGAAATGGCACCTTTCTCATCATCTCAACTGTTCAGCTATTCGTTTCATTACAACAAAACTGCCCACTGAAGTTGCAGCAGAAGGCACCATGCAGGCTTTAATGTACTTGTGAAAAAGGTAACATTTTAAGGAAGATATGATAACAGTATGGGAAATTGAGAATGAATTTGAACTGGTTTTCATTGTGCAAGAAGAATAAATGTGATTTTCTTTTTTATTTCTAGCTGATTTAAGCAAACAGAGCTTTGTCATTGGCATGCTGCTGAAGGTCTGATTTTTATCCGTGATTAATGATGTGACAGGAAAATGGCTCAAAAGAAAAATGGCTGGCTTGATACCTGCAGAGACAAAGATTTTGGTTCTGGGGGGAGGTGGGAGCTGGGGGGAGGGTGTTCATGGGATCATAACAGGGGATGAAGGGATTGGAGAACTGGAAGTGAACTGTCATAGACTAAGGAACTCATTCCAAAGAAGCTGATTCTAATATCACCTTTTACATAAAACGAAAAGCTGTGTATTGAAAGACTGCACTTGATTTCAGTTCAAAGACTTCCTCATTTGTTTTATCCTATTTTTATTTAAGTTTTGGCACCTTCAACTTTTACTGCAGACTATATCTCTATATATAGACACCTAGACACAAATAGGAAGCCCTTTGGACCTTCTCATCTGTCTCGATCAGGTTTATTAGGCTAGAATACATACCTATCTGTTGAACAGGAGAGTAGCTCACCACAGAGATGTAGCCCAAAATTATTTATTCTTTTTAATTTATTGTAAAACCTACATAAAAACCTGTATAAGAACTGCAGGATGAAACATTCATTCAGCATTTACTAGCATTGTGTTGTTTCAGTATGGATAGTTAACAGACAACCTTCACTTTGGTCTGTTTAAATTTATTGATCTTTAATGTTTTTTAGAATAAGACAGCATTTGATTTACCTGTTTGTCACGCTTTAAAACTAGTTGTTTAGAAAAAAGTCAGTGCCTTCTTACCAGCTTACAAGATCTAAACTGAGATCTAAAGTTTACAGCACATTTTATCATAGCTGCAATCCATAGCCTCACATGAAGAATACACAAATTTACGACAGTTGTAATCCATCCATACCTGTAAGCTGGTCTAGGCGTAGTGTGTTAATTTTTTATTCTCTTTCAGTTCGGGGGCTTTTATGTTTGTGTTGCAACCGGGGGCGTAGCTAGAATTTCTGAGCCCCTTGACAAAATGTCACCTTGTGCCCCCCCACTTGAGTTGGCACTCTCAGTGTGTGTGTGTGTGTGTGTCTGTGTGTGTGTGTTGGGGGGGGGGGTAACCCTATCAGAACTAACCATTCTTACCTCCCCTTCTCACCCCCCAGAAGGCTGTCATTCCTCGTCTCCCTCATAACTAGAATTTTAACACTCCCTGAGGCTTAATGCAGTCCATTATATTGCTGATCCGCAATTAATCATAATGCCGGTGCCAGCCGTGTCGAAGGCAGCTGTCGGTAGGACTCCATTAACCTAGGGCAATTTGCTGCAATCTGCTGTGAAATGGCAAGAGTTGAACTTCAGTAGATTATTTTTTTTATTACTTTTCCTGTTTTTTCCTGTCCTTTTTGTTACAGTTTCTTGGCATTCATGTTTTATTAATTGCATTATATCAATAGTCACAAATTATGATGCACTGCAAGTATACAAAGATACAGTGCTTAAAAAATACCGTTCGCATTTGAAACCTATTACGGGAGTTGATAAGTATAAGCAGGGGGGTCACTACTTGTGTGCAGTTCGCACCAAGGAGAGGATAGTTACTGTCAAGCAGAATGATCAGTATACAGTAGGGTGACCTTGGCTTGTCATGAAATCCAATAGCGACGAGGAAGACAGGGGGAGTTGTTCAGGTTGGAAGCTCGCCAGTGAATTAATTGCTTAGCTGCAGCTGTCGGGAGTGTGCCTTGCCGTCTGTGTTAAGTTCGGCGCACCCCCCCTCACAGTTTGTGAGGTTTGGCTGCACTGGATAGACTGACAGGCGATGTCGCCGTATGAGAATACCCTCATTATTGAGAAGACGAAATTGTGCAGCAGAGATCTCTAATATCCAAAGTCTGTTACCATCAATTTTGGCTATATGAACTATTCTCAAATAAGTAACATCTACAAAGGCGAAGGCACCGTTTATCCATGTTTATTCACCCATCCAAGATCCTCTTCATCCATCCACCTGTACATATACCCATGCCTTGTTTACAGCTTTTCCAGTTTCAGGTTGTGCAAGATCTTTATATTGTATGTATTTATGTGATTTTTTTTTTGTCCTTTCTATTTTTGAATATAGAGATCTGTAACTTATCAAATTCTTGGGTGCTTTTAACCTGTGTTTTCAAAATCACTGATTGTCATTATATATACCCGACAGCTTCCAGGTTGGGGTATTACATTTTCGGTTCTGTGATTAGCGTTTATTTTTCCTCTGTATTAATTCCCCTGGCTCCTCTGGGCTACTTCAAGCATTTAATACATGCCATTCACGTAAATTGCCTTCAATTGCATGACTAATTAACAGAAAAACGGCTGAATACCAATATCAATTTAGCATAAAGGAGCGAGTGCGCATGTTGAGAGTGTGCGGCTGAGAGTTGGCGATAAAGAGTAGCCTGTATTAATTTAAACGGGCGCAGACTCTGCAGCGAATGCACGCCCCCCGGGAGGGAATCGCAGCCCTCACATGCAGCAAAGAGGCAGGAGATACGCTGGTCGGCAGGGCAGGGAGGCAGCGCTCAGTGAGGAGTGCGAAGAGGGGCGGGCTAAGCGCTGAGATAGCGGTTCCCCGGGGGGGCGGTGCAGGATAGCAAGTTGCGGCGGTTGCGGTGGGGGGCATTAGAGCGGTTAGTCTGCGTGCCAGTAGGTGGGGTCTCTGCGTGCAGGGTTTGGACGAAGCCACGCGCCAAGCCGGTACTGCGGACCCGTCGCCGGTAGCGGCACCCTGCAGCCTCGCGCATCGCTCGCGCCAGCCCGCACGCACGCACGCGCCTCCGCGCGCGCCCCCTCGCACTTCACTCGCGGAGCGTGCCGGCGCGCGACGGCCGGAACGATGGTGTTCATCAGCACATCCCTCAAATCCGTGATCAAGTACTTCAAGAAGAAGGGTGAGCACTTTCCGTCAGCGTCCTCCCTCAAACCAGCCGGCTTCCCGCAAGGTCGCACGGGCGCCTCGTGTCTGCGGTTAATTTGCTCCTGCTTCCGAAGATTTGACTCTGCCCGTGTGTTGATTAATGGTCGACCAGCATGTGGTGACCTTCTCCATCTGCATCTTACGGGCTGTCAGCTTTCCTGTGCCGTGTGACTGTCCGGCATTGAATAATTCATGAAAAATTCGAACCGCATAAGTACAGCCATCCTTATCTTTATATTGTTTCAAAACAGAATTGGCATTGCTGAGGTTCCCAGAAGTATTTGTAATGTGCATCTTTCAATGCCTGCAACTTATTCTCTGTCCCACCTGTCTCACTCCGAGACAACGATGTGTCATTTTATTGTAATGCAATTTTAATTTTTGATGGCAAAGTAATATTATACATAATATGATGTGAATGGCATACTGGTGTAACTTCTTGCCAGAGTATTGATGATGCAATTGATTGAACTTTTTGTCCATTATGATTGAATTCCGTGGTTGGAAAAAGGAAAACTGTGTTGTTAGAATTACCAAGTCCCTGTAGATTTTCCTTTGGAACTTTTTTGTTTTGAACAAACTGAGCACGTCCTGTCATTGTACTTGGACAACAATGTATTTAATGCATCGCTGTCTGGTCCACCTACGAAGACCCTGCTCTTGCCTCTAATAGAAGTAGGTGGCAAAACGCTGCTTTAGTCATTACCCAGTAAGATCTGCTGAATAGTTAATTGGGTGTCCTACTTCCTAATCAATTTTTTTTGTCCCTTTTACAGTGGAATCTGATTGGTTAGTAATATATTCACTAGGTAAGCCCAGAACAGAATTGAAGACCTCCCATCCGAAACTGGGTTGCAGTTGCTAAAAGTTCTATTTGATTGTTGTCTTATGCAAGCCTCACGTGACCTTTAACCATTGCTTATAATAGCAGTAATTGGTTGTAGTGCCATTAAGGAAATGTTTCTCAGGGGCCAGGTAAATCACAGGTAATTAAAGTTCTATTGGCATTCCCAGATTTGCAGTCACCTAATAATCCGACAGCTGTTGTAACCTTGACCTTGCCCCGACTATGATGAACCGTGGAAGTTCTTGGACGTACCTACTAGATGCAGCTGGCTGCAGAGCCAGGCTCTGCAGTCTCTGCAGCCCTGCAGACATGCAGCTTGTTTACGTGGAATGGCCAAACCACAGGCTAGGAGCAAATGTGATCACGTGTTGACCAGGTGACCTCGATGCTGGCTGTTAGTTGATGACTTAATGGTCTGATGGCTCATCATACATGTGAACAGGCCGTGCCATTACCTGGAACGGGGTGGGGGGGGGAGAGATGCAGCTGCAGAAATGCGTTTCTCTGACTGTGATTGGTTCATGAGCGGTGGACTAACCATGACGAATGCCCCGGAGATTCTGCTCCAGAACTGCTGAGCTTTCCCTTAACGATTGCCGGGTAAATGCTGAAACTGCGGTTTCGCTCGGGGCCGGTCCCTGCTTTTCTCTCTCTGGCGACCCCCGGAGGACGGAGGACGCCACGCGACTTCGCAGGGACCGTGCCGGCGGCACAAAGGGTGGTCTTTGAGAACGAGAGAACTGTATCACAGAGGTGCAGCCACAAAGGAACAAACAACTCTAACAATGTAATAATGTCTGCCTTTACGTCTGTGTGTGGGTTTTGTATATATTACGTCGTGGGGGCCACAATGGGATAAAAACCTGTTATTTTGTCATTGTGGGGATCATTTTTTTCAGTCTCCACAAGGTGAAACTGAGTCTTATAAAAATTGGTGACTGCAATCAAAAAACTAAAAATGCCAAAAACCTTGTATTTTGTTTAGTTATTTATATTTAAGGTTAGGGCTGGGTTGGGGATTAAGGTTGTCATTATTGGAATTAGGGTTTTGCCCATTTTAAATGAATGGATGGGCCCCACAAAGATATGAATACAAACGTGTGTGTGTGTGCGTGAGTGTCATCCCCTTTTGACCTTGGGCTCTCTAAACCAGAAAACCATTATAACCAGGTGATGTTTATTCCAGACAGAAAACAATATATGTGTGGGAGAATTTGTCATGGCTTTGCGAGAAAGAAGTGTTTATATATAATATATTTATGTTATTTGCAAAATGATTAAGGCAGTTGCACCCCCTATTGATGCGATATCTGCTACCCACATAAGTCCATTTCTGTTTCTCCTAAGATCTTCTGGGCTTTTGGCTCTGTTTCCTTTGGCCCTGAAGGCAAATTCTATTCTAGTCCTGGGTGTGTGGAATGTCAATGGAGAATTGCAATGGTTTCCAATTAACGATATATACAGGAATGGTATTATTGTCGTCAAAGCTAAGAGTGGAATAATTTACTCACAATTCCCTGCTGCACAACCAGGATTCATAAATAGGTAAATGTCTTGAGTTTTAAAAAGCCTCACTGAAACCTCATTTCAATTTACAGACGACCTCTCAATAGGAAACACTTGTCATAGTGCTTTTTTTAATGAAAAATTGCTATAGGGGGAAAAAAATTCCCCATCACTTGCAAGAAGGTACCATCTCCAGGAAGATAAGTCGAAAAAGGTGTAATAATTACATATCATTCACTGGATTGTTAGCAGTGTACAAAACACACTGATCAAGATGTTTTATGAAGGCTAAGAAGTGGAACAATCTGGCTGTGCCAGCTGGATATCTACCCGGAACCTTCAGCGATTTCCACCTTCTAACTACACTCTTCTGCACTCCGGCAGCGGTCTCCAGCTTGGACGAGGAAAGCAAATGGACGGTGCACTATTCCGCCCCCTGGCACCAGCAGGAGAACGTCTTCCTGCCCAGCACGCGGCCAGCCTGTGTGGAGGACCTGCACCGTCAAGCCAAGGTCAACCTGAAGACCGTGCTCAGAGGTAAGCCATCTGGCAGGCGCCTCTGTACAAGGAGAGTGTGGGAGATGGGCATCTGCCCCCAGACTGGCCATGCGGTGAACCGTGTCTCCTTACTTAACGTGACGAGATGACCGGTCATCAAACCGACTGTGAAGTGGCATGTCCACGTATCCTCTTTTTTTTGTTTGTTTATTTGTTTTTCCCTTACTTGTTGCGAGGGCTGACTAGCAAAGTAAGCTGCCGACGTGACCCTGAGCAGCCCAGATAATCGAGGAGATACACCTGTGTTAAATGGTGAGGACTTCAGCAGAGTAGCTACACACTCCTTCCCAAATCCGCTGAACTGGGAGGCAACTGTGAGAAAACTGGATTAAACGATTGGCAGGCAAGCTGACCTTCTTTTGTGTGGAAGATGAAGAGGGGGCGTGCGAGCAGACAGCTAATTGTATCAAAGGATGGAGTTTTCATGGTGTTTCCCATAGGGGGCCAGTCCACATTGTTTTCTGTCCTGCTTCCCTCCTTTTTTGAGGGCGTGTCCAGCCCCCGTCAGCATGGTCTGCACTATGCTTTCGGCGGGTGGCTGTCTGCCTCTGGCTCAAATCTGACAGCCGGCAAGGTGCCACTGCCTAGCTAATGGTCCCCAGGCTGCCCGTGGGTGATGGATACCCGCACTCGCAGGTGTCCTACTTGTTCGCTGCAGGGGACGGGTAAAAAAAAAAAAACGTCTCCTTGTTTTCCTTCCTTCCCTGTTCAGTAGGCAAACAGCAGGAGGAAAAGTATTTGAAATTCAACTATCGCGAATCTCGGGGGGCTTCTCACTGCCGGCGGACAGGGGGCCACATGCTGCGAGGCGTATTTAATTTTCAATATGCCGCTGACACGGGCTCAGCGGGTCTGTCGCGACGGGCATCCTTGACCCCTGAACAGGTGAAGACGGCATTTTTTTTTTATCACTTTTTGAAGTGTACTTTGGACGTGAGGCCAGCGGAGTGCGAGTGGCTGTGCTACAAGTGGCCTCTTCCCTGTGCGCCCCGTTTCACCTGGGCTCACATTGGGTCCGTTTGCCTCTGAGACCCCTGCCCGGCGATCGATGGGCCTAATGAGGAGGGTACCAGACGCCTGGTGTCAACACCTGTCTCTTCATCCAGACGCTGTCAGAAGCTGAGTGATGCCGGCGAGACTGTCAGCTGCTCTCCAGCATGGGGTCTCTCCAGGCGTTGTTTTACGACTGTGTCACCGCTACCTTTAATGGGCCTGGGGAGTCAAGGCTAACAGTCGCTCGGAGTGATGCTGGGAAATGTTAGCGGATGTGTGTGGCTCAGCGGCTTAGGTTGCTGTGTTGGTACTTGGAAGGTCACTTGTTCGAATCCGAGGGTTGGCAGAGTAATTTCTCCGTTGGGCCCTTGAACGAGGCCCTGAACTCCCAGTTGCTTCAGGGCCCGGCTGATTCTGCTTTGCCCAAAATGTATTTTATTTGGATAAAAGCATCTGCTTAAAAAGTAAAATATAAACACTGAAACCTGGGCCGTGGCAGGACAGCACAAGTGCTTTTGAAAAGTGCTGACATTGTGTTGACATTAGCACATCCCGGAGATTTTGCGGGTTTCGCGTTAGGCTGGATCGCAGTGCATTTTTAAAGGACTGGAGCACTCCCGTCATCATATATACTTACGTATGTGCTGCTGTAACGAGAAGAACCCAGTGGATGTCAACAGTCAACATCATTGTAACAATAAGGCATGGCTAGTCATTGAGGTAGAGGTATGTCAGTCCATTGGGAGGTCCCGCTTTCTTTTTCATCAGCATATCTCTGAAAGTTATACTGAGGGACCTTCACCCAAATATGAAACCCCAATATAATTGTCGTAAAAGGGGGTACTCACATCATCACTATGAAGCTTAGCTGGCATTATGCAGTTTTCCCCATTAGGTAGCATACTCAGTGGTTAATGAGAAACCAGAGCTATCGAGTCTCATGAGAATCGAGCCCCACCATATAAGAAAAAATAGGCAGTATCCAGGACAAAAGGTTTAATTCTACATAACTACGTAATACTGGTGTGTATTTATTGGCTAGTGCTGCTGATATTATTAGCCTTGTTCCTTTGCAGAACATTTTTACCCATGATTCTCTGGAGAATCTGCTGGTCTTTTCTGGATGTGGAGAATATAGGCCACAAGGATCTCTGTTGGCTTTAAATAGGAGGAACCACTGGCTTTATCGTCTACATTGTTTTTTGAAGGGAAAAAAAAAAAACCTTGGATGATGGATTTTACAGTGCACTGGAAATGGTCTTTATGCGCTGTGCTCTAAGGGGAGCAGTCCGTGACAGATGTCCTGTTAACTTGTGGCTGTGTGAAATATTGGGGGAGGTTGAAGTGCTCCTGAATGTACAGTTGGCATTTTGATTAATGGGTATGCTTAGTTTGAGTCCAGTGATGAAGCACTCAAGCTACGTGACAATGCTTCTGCCATCTCTTCTCATTACAGCTTCTTTAAAATCCTTCTTCTTCCCCGAACCCCGTGACCAAAAGCAATCTAAGAAAAGGAGCCCACTTATCGCTATTGTTTATTAGCATGTCACAGACTTCCGTCGGTAACGAAGGAGAAGCTCCCGGGCTTCTAAACGTAAGCGGTCGTGCTGATTGTGAAAGCACTGCATCACTTACGGATACGGAGCACCGCCCGCCGCTCTTTCTGTCCTGCCTTGGCCGCATTTGAAGACCCCAGGTTGCAGACGGAGCGGAGGGGGCAGTTAATTGGTTAGATGCGAGGCGTCATTTTTCAGGTTCCCTTGACTTGAACATGAGTCTTCAAAGAGTCGCTCCGTCTGTATGTGCCGGTGTGAGAGCAATGAGGTAATTACCTCCTGCGTCACCCCCTAATGAGAGGGAGAAGAAGGCTCTTCCTCTGTGGCACATTCTAATTAGGGTAGTCGTCAGAGATATTAGGCTCATTCAGTGATAAGGAATTGATTTGCCTACTTCTGTCCCCACAGGGGCTGAGGTCCAGACATCCATCATAATTCTTTGTAACTAGCCTCTGCACCATCCTTTTTCTGTCTCCACCCCGCTTTGGACCTCAGTATGAGATGCACAGGTTAAAGATTCTCTATTCACGTGAGCTAGCTGTGTTGTTCGTGACACTTTCCTCCAGAGATGAGTCCTCACACTGTATCACATATCCCATGTCCATATGGTGACCTCACCCGCTGACCTCATGGCCACGTGTTCCCTGTGGAGTGTAATTAACCTAGCTAATTTCTTTACTGTGTGGTCATTTGAGACTTTGCATGCAAAAGTCTCCGTGTGCCTGCAGTAATTTTATAGGCTGTTTTTCTGAGTTAAAACATTTGGCCATATGGAGAACAACCTCACAGGCAAGGACAGTTGATTATCTCTGGGATCAATAATTAATTGCTAGGGGAATGTGTGGAAACATTCCTTTGTCACAAACTAAATACCTTCATGTGGTCTCGTGTTGCTTGGAGGTGCCAGCTGTGACCTCAGGAGCTGGACCAATGTACAGGAGCCCCAGCTATGCAACCTCCCTGTTCACAATAACAAAGCAGTAGCCTTATCCTTACCCAAGCCATCTACTCATAGTCATCTTTGTGAACCTGTTTACCAAATGATGGAAGTTCAGATGGAACTGGAAGAAGCATATATTATTCAACAGGATTTTAGCAATAAGTCAATAGACTGAGATGGTATCCAAGCAGTATCCATTATCTGACTGCTCAGTTCAGAATATTTGCATATTTGCACTAGAATCCAGGTGGCACAGTGGCACAGTAGTTAGCGCTGTTGCCTTACACCTCTGGGACTCGGGTTTGAGCCTCCACTGTAGGTAATCCTGTTTCCGACCACAGTCCAAAAACATGCTGAGGTAAACTGGAGTTCCCAAATAGCTCATGTGTCTGTGTGAATGAATTGTGTTGTTAATCCTGGGTTGTTCCCTGCCTTGCATCCATGGCCTCCAGGATAGGCTCTGGACCCCCCCGCCCCGTCCCCGAATAGGACAAGTGGTTCCAGAAAATGGATGGATGAAAATTAGACACAAACCTGTGTCTACCATCTTTAGATTTCATTTCACACCCATTGTCATCACACTGGTCACTTTATTTTGACACATATTTAACACCTTCCTCACTGTAGCCACAAATCATTCTTGAAGGAGTGCCAGTCCTCTGTCCCCCTCATTAGGGCTGCGTGATCGCTCAGGGGCACGGCAGTACATGTAAGCTTCATATCTTATGCATAAAGACATCTTAGACTGGTATATTTCCTCCTCGTCAGCAAACTTTATGCTGATCATGGGATTTTTCTACCACTCAACACTGCCTTGCTGGTTGGAAATACTTAAGCAATGCATCGTATAGCTATTCACCTCATCACTATGAGTGTTCTTAATCCTTGAGCAGCAAACGTCACCGGGGGTGGTCTGTGGCTCGCCAGGTTAGGATGTTATAGTTGTGATCAGAAAGTCACCAGTTCAGATCCTGTGGTTGGCAGAGTGATGTCGCTGTTGGGCCCTTGAGCAAGGCCCTTAATGGCAATTTGCTCCAGGGACTGGCTGATGCTGGTTTCTCGAATGTGCATCACTGAAAAAGTGTCGGTTAAATAAGTGAATGTAATGTCATGGATGAAAATTGGTTGTTATATCAGTTTTTGGTGAAAATATTTTTGTCTTTGAGCTTCAGGACATTCTCGGTAAGTAGAGCACTTTGTTCTTTGATGCATTGTCTTCCCAGTTGTGCTTTATTGTGTTTTCTTTGCTTTGCTGAGTAGACGTCAGCTCTGTAGCTCCAGCTGTGTAGTGTCCTCGCTTCCTTGGCTGATCCACTTCAGCCCACTTAGCTGCCTCCTGTCTACTGAATAATGGTGGAGTCTTTCCAAGGAAAACATTCAAGAGGATCAAAGCTCCGTTCCCCACAATACCTTAAAGCCCCCTTTGAGTGGCGGCATATATCGTGTCTTTCGATTGAAATCTTTCTCACTGGTATTTATGAAATTTCCAAATAATGAGGCATTTGGGGGGTGTTCTTCTTTTGGTTTTAGCTGAAAAGGGCACCTTGAAATTTATCCAGCCTTCAGGCTGACCCCAAGCGCCGTTCCACCATTGTCTTAAGTTTGAACGAAAGCACGAGGTCGTCTTTCTTAGAGCCAGCCAGACGGTTCCTGGCAGTTCGATCTGCAGAAGAGGCAGCAGCTGGCCCAGGTGGAAGTTACAGTACTGGGGGGTGTTCCACGAAGCTGGATTTCTCAGTTAGCTGGGTTAACTTAAGCTAGGCACTGTGATTGTCCAATGCGAATGCTCCTGACCTAAACTCTTATTGGACGATCATGACTTATAGGTTAAAGAAACCCAGTTAACTGAGAAATCCTGCTTTGAGGAACACCCCCCTTTTCACCTAACTACTCGTCAAGACTGAGGTGGGGCACTGCTTCAGTAAATATCCAGCTGTAATCCATGGTGTTGTTTTGAAGGCCGCTGTCTGCTAAGAAACTAAGTCATGTTGAAACACAAAATAAATTGATAGCTACTAGAGAGGGCAACCTATAATTTTTTCTGGTCCGATACGACATTAGCATGCGAAGTGTCTTCCGATATCAATCCCATATTTTGTTCCCCCTTATCACCTACTAATCGTTAACCTATTCTATAAGGTTTGTATGAAGTTTGCCATCTATCTGCATTTAGAGTTTGAGAATGTTGAGAATAGGAAAATATTATGGTAATGTTGCTCAAACAAAAGTTATGCCGCTACCCTACAGGAAGAAAGCTATAGCCAGCATGGTTTCCACAAGTCTGCTTCTTTGTTTTTCTGAAAGGTTTTACTGGGGGAAAAAAAGTATTTCTTAAAGTGCAAATTGTGTAATCTGTTGCCAAATTAGAAATAAGCCTAATAAAGAAATATAACCATAAAAATATCTCTGTATACTTCATCTAACCAATTTCTAGTCAGAAATATATAAATACATCCAGTCTCCAGTACAAAATGTACAATGGAGCACAAATAAAACGTTTTAAGTAGCAATTAACCAAACTCTATAAAGAATGCAAGTCTGAAGCCATCTGGTTTGTATTAATTTCACTGTGTTCAGACTAAAAAACCCACACCAGCCTTACATAGATTGCAGTCTGCAGTTTTGCATTTTTTTTCATCCTTAAGCATAAAGTACAGTAATGCCTAAAATTCAGTAATACATTTGTGAGGGTTAAGGACGGAAGATCCCTGTGAATATGAAAATCCGTGAATAACATTTGGGCACTCACCCTATAACAGTCTATTTATTCTAAACAAACAGTATTGTACTGTACACTTTGCATGTCAAATTAATTTGTCATTTCCCTTTTTAGACCTTTTTATATATACTCGTAATATATATATATATATATATATATATATACCATTTAAATTATGCCTTGATGTACAAAAGTACTACTCAACACACTGGGAGTACTACATTGCATTATTAAAAAATGCAAAAGTAGCTGCACTGAAAATTTTAAAAGTGACTCAGAGAAATGCAAGATCTCACGGTCACAAAGGCCGTGTCGCACCCAAGCCAAGACGTATTAAAGATATAGCATGCACTTACACTAACAAATATTACTGCCACTAATATTTACATATTATATGATTTTATGTGATGTGAATCATTTTCAGTGTACTTTTTGGCTTTTGCGTCATCTGCGATCTTTCAGCAAGCCCCAAAAATATTCCCATTTTATTATTCACAGCCAACTTGCAAATATCCAAAACCGCGAATGTCTAAAGAGCGAATCTGAAGGGCTTTCTGTATTTCCACTCAGCTGACAGGGCAGCTCAGACACACATGCGTTGCTGAACAACTAGGCATCGCATGATGTTGACGGTATGTCACGCTATGGCTACGAGCATTTCTGCAATTTTTTTCAGGCCAGACCTGTCTTTGATGGAAAATCTAATCAGTTTCTTCCTCCCCTGCTCTCCAGATATCTGAGCCAGCATGACTGATTGTTTAAGGGTCTACTGAGACAAAGTGTTGGTATTAACAGTGGAAGACATTCAGAATCCCCTAACCAAATGTACCCCCCCCATCACTCCTACAGAGAAAAAAAAAATTAAAGCTTTGGCTCATACCTTTGCTTACTTAAGTGACCATGCGTCTAATGCCTGGGGGTCCCTAGTTCTGCTCTGTTTTAATTTGGGAGTCCCCGGATTAGGAAGAGTTTAAAATACCTTGTCCAACATGAGTTAAAGTGAATATTTTTTATGGCAACAGTTCAGATTAAGTGCCGTGCTCATCAGAATCAGACCCCCCGGGTCGGCAGCTATTCATTAAAACATGATTCCACATGCTTAAGCACCGTGTTTCCTGTTGACATTGACCCACATATCTATTGATCTCTTTTTTTTCCAAATTATGTTAGTTTTTCTTGAAATAGCAGCTCAGTCCGATGTGTTTTTTTTTATTTTACCTGGAAAGTATGTTTTGTGTGTTTGTTTGTTTGTTTATGTGTTTGTTCGCTTGTTAGAGGACTGTCGGGCTTTTCCTCAGTGTTCTCCTGACCAGTACCCTGCTGCTGTTTCTCCCGCCTCTCCCCAGAATGTGACAGGCTGAGGAAAGATGGTTTCCGCAGCTCTCAGTACTACTCGCAGGCCCCGGCCTTCTCCTCACGCAGCCTCTGCGACAGAAGCCTGCCCATCCATGAGGAATCCAGTAAGAAAGTAAGCCACCAACAGCCCCAGCCCTCCCCCGCCCCCTCACACGGTTTGCAACCGTCAATATTGTTTTCGGGAACTGCTCACTTATGGACTGTATGAAACATTGCACGTTGGAAGTGTTTCATGGAGCCTTTATAAATATCTGGCTGCATGACTTATTGGTTCAAAGTAAGGGCAAAAGATATTCACAACATAAAATTCAGTTGTTTTGTTAGTATAATTATTTTTCCTCATCTGTACCTTGAAATAATCATCTCTATTTTTTTATTTGGACAATTGAGGTTTATCAAAACTTCTGACGAATCTGATAGCACAAGCATGCTTTCTAAATGTAAATATATAATGTAATATCATACAATACAATATATAAAATAAATACATCTAACTAAATGCAAAAGCACCTTGTTTGTTTTCCTTGACCATTAAAATACAATCTCTTCTGACCCCATATTGTGATTAATAATGATTAATTATGATTAGTAATCAGCTATTATTTTCTGTTAAAATCAGTGAAAAATGATTCTGAGAATTCATAAACAGTCACTCAGAATTTCAGTCTATCCACTAATTGTTAACATTTGTGCTAGTCTGCCCCCTAGAGTTGGAGAATAACTTAGCTTGTACTGAATGTTGTTTTTATATAATGCCTACTGCTGCAATATTGGCTTATCCTGGTAAATGATGCGGAGTAATCTGGAACCTATCAGAGGCCACACGGGGGATAAAGTGCGGGGTGGCAGGACATCTCAGAAATCATGTAGCTGATTTGTTAGTGAGCCAGCTTGGCACTCAGAAACTCACAGGAATTTATGCTAAGTGGATAGTGCTACTACTGCCTTACATCACCTGCACTCAGGCTCACATCCTCTCTCTGCTCTGTGTAGAGTTCACATGGTTTCCCCAATTCATGTAGGTTGCAAATACATTAATGCTGTCAAGAATAAGATATTGGCTAGAAAAAAAGCAAGCAATGCCAGTAAGTATATTAACTGTGAATATTGTGAATGGGTACTGTTCTCTTTATCAGTACATTCTTTTGATTAGAGTACAGCAGGTTTAAGTGTCTCTGTGTATGACAAGTTCTGACGGGTCTGTCAGTAAGTTCAACTCAGTGTTAATTCTTCAATGCTGTAAAATGTACCTGTAGTCATTATTATTTTTACAAAACTTCTGGAGACCTGGACCAGTCATGAAAGCAGCATAGAGACATTGCGTTTTCTGCATGAACATTTATTTACCTCGTTCACAGGTTTATTTGACACTTTCAGTTTAACTTCCAGTATAATAACAGTAGACTTAAAGTTCTCCAAAACTCAGGTAACTGGAAATGTTGATGTGAAATATTTAAACGTCTTCTTTGCACTGATTGGGAGTGTACAGTGCATGCGTACTCCTTTGCCATCCTTTTTCCTCAATTCTGCCCGCAGTCCACATTGTCCTCTGCCGAGGAGGAGAGGTTGGTGTGCTCCATGAGACTGAGGAGCCCTCTGCTGGAGGAGTACCACATCAATGGGCAGATGCCCTGGAGCAAAACACTACCGCTGCCCACCCCTGAGGAGAAGATGAGACAGCAGGCCCAGTGTGTGCCCACTGACATCATCCCCATCAATGTCACTGGTAGGCCACACCCCCTTGAAAGCCAGGCCACTCCCCCTTTCCTTCTCATCTCCATGGCAATGTTCTACCACATCAAAGAAAAAGTCAGTGTGCCATTAAATCACTGTGCTGTTGAAGGAGGAAAACATGGTTTTGTAATATTTTTTTGCCCGTTTTTATTGATATTTTTCCATTTACAGCGGAGCTTGGTATCGTGAACTTGACCCTCAGTATTTAACTGTTGCAGTATTATAGTTTGTAAGAACTCACAATCAATGCAAATTGTCAAGAATCTCTGGAGCTGGCCTGCAGATCAGACACACTCAGCCACTCTCCAGCCAATGGGTTGATTTTGCTGTTGAGTATGCTTTCCCGCTGAACGACGCATGGATGTGATGTAACCACCGTTCTGCTTGCTCTTGCCATTCCACATCAGGAGAGAATTTTGATCGGCAGGCCAGCATTCGGCGTTCCTTAGTTAACACGGACACTGTGGTCCGGCGGGCTAAGAAGGTCAGAAGGAGAAAGACAATAACTGGTGTCCCAGACAACATCCAGAAGGAGCTAGGTATGGATGTCTGCTGTTCCATTCACTGCTAAATCCTATCCTTCTTAATACGGGTTATCATGGCAGTATCCACACAGATGACAGCTATAAGCACCAATAAGAACCAAAAACAAGTAGGCAGGTACTAATTGCAAACAACCAAATCAAAGGAAATTAAAACATGAAGAATGAAATCCCACCTCCATCTGTGTGACAGTCGCAGCTCAGCTGTTGGTGCCTTTTACCAGTTTTCACCTGGTTCGATAGATGATAGATGATGTGTTTTGACCTAGTCAAAAAAAGATCACCATGGCTTTGTTTCAAAGGTGTATTACTAATGTAATGTATTAATATGAAAGTATTAAGTCTAGACTGTGCATAAATTACCTCCTCAGTTCTGTTGTTTATGAATCTTTTTCAAGACGTTATATAGTAATCGCTAAATAGAAGAATATAAATTATTTGTTCAAACATTTCACAGGTTTAGATATAACTAAGGTCCGATGCTTTGCAGTGACACTAAATAATCACCAGAATCGGGAATCCCTCTGTCAGACTGAGACAAGGCCAGACTGTACTGTTAGCTAAACAATATGTTTGTTAGGACTAGCCCAGTGTGGATTACAAGTGAAAGCCATTTTTTAATGTCTTGCTTACGAAAAACAGGCAAGATCACCCTACTAGCCTTAAACAAGGTGGTTTGGCTAATGACATTTGTCAATTTAAAAAGGCACGCTTGCATATAATCTTCAGATCCTTTTTTGTTGATGGGTTGTACAATCAGCACTATCTAGATGTTTCAAATAGACTAGTACATTTTTCCCTGTGGATTTCAAAAGCCGAAACGTCTGCACAGCTCACCTACCAAGCAATTATCAATCTAAGAGGAGCGGGGTGAGGGGAGGGCATCCCAGCTGGGACCCCAGAAATATGTCAGAACTCATTGTCATTTCCAACACTCAAAGACACTCATTTCTTCTGTTAAATTTCCTGGCTATTTCTGTCCACGTTTATTATTTCTGGTGAAGCCTTGGGCTTGGGCTAAACCAAAACCGAACTCTCAGGCTCATTGACAGATATTAGTTGATGTCTAATATTGTGCATTTCATTAAAATATGTTTGTATGTAATGTTCAGGATTTCAGAAAATTATGTTTTTTAAAAGAGATTTAGGAAACTAAATTATTAGTGTGGTGTATAGTAGTTGAATTTACCATAAGTGAAACTACTCTCAAAGCAACCTGCATCGACAGTTAATATAATTAAGGTAGAATTTGGAACTGCAGAATTGCACATAAACAGATGTACTTCTTTGGTAAGAAGAAGAAAATCATGTTTTCCTCTATGTTGTAAGTATTTGTGTCCTGTCTCTTCATTATTCGTTCTCTTGATTCACTTCATTACAACAAAACGAGTTTGTTGCTTGACTGTTTCTCTGGCTCTGTAAACTTTTGAGGACTTTAGCTACATACACATCCTTGCCAAAGAGTTAATTGCCTTGTTTCCCCTTTTGCATTACTCAAAGGGACCAGCGAATGCCATTCTCCTTCAACGTGCGTACCAGGTCAGTACTACACACTGGGCCGTGTCGGTAGTGTCGGTTCGGCCTTGCGACGTTCCGGCACCCGCGATTCCAGCTGCCAGACAGAGGATGTAAAGACCGTGCCCCCATCCATGAGGAGGATACGGGCGCAGAAGGGTCACGGCATAGCTGCTCAGATGGCTAACCTCTCCAACTCCTCCACGGGCAGCATCTCCACCATCAGCAACAGCACATGCACCATCTTCACCTCACAGCTAAATAGAGGCGACCAGCGTTGCCACAGTCTACCCCGCCAGGCGACCCGCACCCCCTTGCAAGGAGAGCCCAGTTACACCAGCACCTCTACTGGCACAGAGGACTGCACTCTGTCATGCCAGGTTAGCAAGCTTCAAAGTGAAATGCTGGTAGCACCTTCAAGGGCCGTCCAAAGGACTGGCCCACGGCTCTACACCAGTAATCAAGAACAGAGGGAGTACATGAGCTGTCAGACCCTGGCAGACCCTACTGCCTTAGCTTTTCCACATGGCACCTGCTCAGTCTTGCTCAGCAGTAACAGTCTGCTAAGCTCCTCTGTTGAAGGTGTATCTAGCATTGAAGCGCTTGAACAGTGTGCAATACCCATGAACTCGGTGTCCTCCTACCATACGAACCAATCCCTCGGATCTCCTAGGGTCAAAGAAGAGCAATATCCTCCCTCCTTAACCCCAGTCGTTGCCCCATGCCGCTGTGACTCAGCGGTTTCTCTCAGCACCTGCACGCTCACAGAAACTGAGTCTCAGTGCAGCAACCCAGATGGCATGAAAAGTAACTGTGGCAAGGACACCGCGAGTGAGTCTAACTACTCCTACGGAAGTCTTCAGAGCTGCAGCCCTCCAGAGCAGTGGAACTATGACACCCTACCTAAAAAAACCCTCAGTTCTAGTTGTTCTACCCCCATCAATTACGTATGTAGCAATTCGGAGCACACATCTAAAAAGGCTGAGATGTTTGCGCTGTTCCCCATGGACAATGAAGCCAATTACATCTCCATGCACCTGGACTCGGGGCACCAGTCACGTAGCTGCAATAGCATCAGTGGTGTGGACCATATGAAGCATTGTATGTATGACTGCAAAGAACATAACAGCCAAGATGACCAGATTAGCATTTGCAGCAATAAGTCCCTATCCCGCAGCATCTCCCTTCGCAAGGCTAAAAAACCACCGCGCCCTCCAACCCGTACCGACTCCTTGCGGCGAAAACCAGAGAAGGATTCCCAATCCAAAGCGACGGATCCCCAGGCTAATGGTCCAGTCTTGAGCGAGATGCTGATTGCCGCCCTGCAGCTGAGCCTTAAAAGCAACGACGCATCATCCCCCGCCCAAAGCCCGTCCAGCGACCGCGAGGACCCATGGGTCCTACGTTCTCGCAGCCAGAGCAGCAACAGTGATTGCAGTAGCCTGGTATCTCCATCTAGCGGGAACCTCCGCTCTGTCTGCCCCATCACATCATCACAGAGTGACAGCAGCAGCCTGCGCCCAGATTGCGCAGAGTCCTTAAACTGTAATGCAGACTCTGAACTGCAAGCCAAGCAGTTGCAATCCCCTGAAATTCAACCCACTTGTGCTGGTGAATCTCCCCTTTCCCAAGAGAAGCTCCACTCGGACTGTAAAAAACTTCTGCCACTAGCCCAAAATGGCAACTTGGCAGATAAGGCAAAGATACTCTCATTACCAGGAAAAATGTATCACTTAGCATCTCCATCTAGTGGTCATTCTAGCCAGGTAACCACCCTGCCTTCCCTCAAGAAGTTCCGGTCACCTGCAAGGCCAAAGCCTAAAGTCCCTGAGAGAAAATCCTCCCTTTTGTCTTCTGTGTCTTTGTCTCCCATTGCTACACCCGTGTCTGCTGGTTCCCCCGACTCCACAAAGAAATGCCACCTGGTCCACTCTAGCACTCCCATGCCAACACCACTGACTGCTATCTCTACTCAGCACACCTTGATAACAGCCGCAACCAGTCTACTCTCTGCTGCTCCTGATTCAAGTCCTTTCAGTGTACCTGGGCAGAACTTTTCTCCATCTGTGCTGCCAATTTATCTTGAGAAACCTTGCACCACTTCCCATGTCCATACTCCTTCACCCGAATCAATAATGGCTGAACCACTAGATAAAAATATCTCAAGTCCTGCAGCACTACCACCTCTTCCACCATACCAGTCTCCACCTCCTCTTTTACCCATCAGTGGTTCCACCTCTCCTCAGCCGTCACCTCAGTTTTTGAAGAGTCAGGCAGAAGTCTCAACTGAAAGCCCAAAACCTGATTTCAGTACTGTAAATGCCTTGGACACTGGTCATTCATTAAATGGGAAGATGGAAAGTATCAACTACTCACCAAAGCCCCTGATCACTACCCAGGCTTTGCAAATGGTGCAGCTTCAGCCTGTTGAAAAGATGGACAGATTTAATAACACAGATCAAGAATGGAAAGATACTCATATGGAAGAGGAACCTAAACATTCTGAGGCAATAAACATATTACCAGTTCCTTCCAATTTGATTCAACAGTCACCTTCACTGATTCAGTCCCTGCTGGATTACTCAAAAAACTCCAGCTTTCCTGAGGACACACTTGGTGGATTAATGAATGGTCAAACTGAAGACCTAAAGCCCCTGACACCTATTGAGAGAGATTTCCCTGAAACAAAGTCCTTTACTCCTACTCAAGAGGATAATCACTCTTCAAATCCACTGGAGACTTTGCAGATTTCCACAATCAGCCAAAACAATTCTCCCTCTTCCAAAAAACCCAAACTCACCTTAACTTTGCCTCCAATTCTTCCACTGCTTGTTATAGAGGACATCGGTCCACAGGTAGTTAGCTTTGATAAGTTGTCAGTTTTGGATCCCATAGACAATTGTCCACAGCTTCTGCTGCTAGAAGGTGAGGACAACCATAGGAATGATGACAAAGACTCTATTAGTCTCCCAACTTTAGCCAGCCAAGAAGACTTCCTGAGCAGCCAACACTCCAGAGAAAACTCTCCAGCCGTTGAGCCATTGACTCTACAAGCTGTTGAGCTTGATCTCAACATAAAGGAGGAAGAGTTTACTATTTGTGATGAGAGGAATATGTCAGATGGAGATGCTGATGCTGCAAGCAGCACTACAGATTCCTCCCGCTCCAAGGAAGAAGATGATGGTAAGCCAAATGTAATTAATACAGGCCACAACTGGTTCAGATTTGGGTCTTGTCAAACTGCGAACAGCCTCAGTACTGAGGAGAGCCCAACTGGTTCAGTATATTTAATAGTTAGTAATTTAATTAATGATTAAAAGCTGGGTTAAATTGAAAACCTCACAAACTGATCCCTTCCATATGTCTAACATCTAACAGTTTGTTAAACCTTTTCAATGGCAATCTCATAATGACAAATTGACATTCAGCCTAATGACAAAGCTTTGTAGATGCATTCATGATTTAATTACTTAAAAAATAGCTTTCCATGTGGAGGTTCCATTATTCCGTCCACCCCCTGTAGTTTTACCGTACAGTATGGAGGTGTGAATCTTACAAAACGGGTTTAGATTGGGATTGATATCCCAAAAGTATCTGTGCTCTCCCCTACTGCAAGCAGCCTGGGCTGATGTGATTGCAGATGCAGTAAATAAGCTGTCTTGCCCTTTCCTTCTCTGGTATATTGGAGATTTCCCCACAATCCAAAAAGAAGATGGAGGCCTCACCTGCTTTCTTGTAGAAACTGCTTGGTGTGAATCCTACTGCAACAAACATTGGGGGAGTCTCATGTTCCTTTTAGTGTGAAGGATAGACAGTTAGCAGCTTGGAAAACGGGCAGACTGGGGATTGGAATATGAGATTTCCTCCAGCTGATATTAGATCCCTAGTACAGAAGTACTGAGAGCAGGCACACAAGGTGAGCAAAAATGAAAGCAATAACTGCATGCAATTCCAGCCACCTCTCCTTGGTCACGTTTTGCTTTTGTGCTTCTGTGGTTGAGCTCAGAGATGTTTTGGCAGATTTCGTGCCTGGCGTCAAGACCCTCGGATACATCATACGCGTCTCTGTCTCTTTAAGGTGAGGTGTTCGAGTCCGTCGTCTCCTCGGCTGGGGCCGAGACAAACGAAGAAGAGCCAGAAGACATGGTGACTCCCACACGGCCTCGCACAACCGAAGACCTCTTTGCAGCGATACACAGGTATTCCTATTGGAATATTTTGTTCCTATCTGTTAATTTCTTTTATCGACCGACCAATCTAAGCCATGTGTCTCTGCAGTTTAAAATGGTCGATATTTCCCACCTATAATAACTGCATCTTAGTACAGCAGTATAACCACCTGACCCCAATGCAAGTGTCTCTTCCACCAGAACCTTTGTACAAATTAGTAGTACTGCAAATAGGACTTCTGTACCTGAGTATAGTTTCTTATTGTTTACCCATATAAGCAAACAGAGCAATAAGATTTAAAGAAAGACACAAATGAAAAACCAAATTGAAAATCTATTGGAGTTTAATGTAAAATTCTCACTATATCATGTTTTGAATCACAGTATTTCTGAATTTGGCTTATTTCCCTTTTTCCCCAGACAGTGACTCCCCCAATAACATATCAGGTTTACATTGAACCTTGAATTCCTCTCCTGTTTCTATGACCCTCTAAATCATATTTTTGCTGCACTATGGCTGTACCTCAGTCTCGCTTATCTTTGCCAGCTCCATGTGAAACCTCCGGCATCTGCTAGCGGAGGTCTGTGTTGTTAAGTGTGCCTTTGCTGCATAATATTGTGTAATATTTTGCTTGCAAAAAAGCATCAATAGAAACAGGAGGATTTTATACTTCCTGCTATAAATGTACTGGGCTGCATATTTTGGAATTTTTAACCTGTTTACTACTGATTCCATTCATTCCAACCTTTTCTTATTGTGTTACATTGTGTTTTTATTAATAATAATAATAATAATATTGTCCACTGTTATGTAATATTTTTAAAAATAGAACATAAGTGAGTGTGCATACTTAGGAATGGTCACTCGATCCTGTATAAGTTATAAGTCTTTAAACTTGTCTTAACTGCAGGTCTAAACGAAAAGTTCTGGGTTGGAGGGAGTCTGAGGATGACCGTCCGCGGGTCCACTCCTCATCGCCTCCTGTCACGCCCGCGGGCACCTCCCCTGGCCCGGCCTCCCGCCAGAACACCTCCATCCAGCGCAGCCTCCGCAAGACGGCCACCAGCAGCGACAGCTTCAAGGCACTGCTCCTGAAGAAGGGCAGCCGCCCCGAAGCCGGCTTCCGCATGTCCGCCGCCGAGATCCTCAGGAGCACTGACCCCCGGCACCAGAGGGCCCATTCGGACTCGGCCCCAGAGTCGCCTCCCCCGGGCCCCGAGAGCCCCGGGGCTTCCCCAGGCCAGGGCCGCAGGACGCCCGAGGAGTGGGCCCGCACCGAGGGCCTGCTGCCCCGCTTCCCCCCGGTGTTCCTGAGCAACCGGCACGGGCGCTCGAGCACGCCGCCCTCTGCTGCCAGCAGCAGGTACAACGCCCGCAACCGCATCCTCAACAGCCCAATGACCGCCATTAGCGAACGGGAGGGCGAGCTCGTCGAGGCCGCGGACTGCGGCGGAGCCCCCGCGAGCAGGACTCTGCCGGGGACACCGCCCAGCCCCATCTCCACACCGCGGGACCACGACGGTACTTCACGCGAGGACGGCAGGTAGAAAAGCACTTTAGTTGCCCCCATTGAAGGGCAGACGGAACTGTCTCGTTGCCCAGGGGAGGAGTCTCCACCAGACCACCAGGCTTGGACTCTCTTGGTGCTTATCCTGGTCATAAATCAAGGGGAGGCCAGGCCCTAGTATCCATAACGGAATCCATGGTGCTTAGTCTGAAACGTAAAGCAATTCTCCTGCAGCTTTAATTCCATCCAACCACTCATTTTATATGAAAATGTGTATATTGCTTAAAGCAACAGCACACTTCCAAAGCCGACGTAGCCTGACGTTCAGTTAGCAGAGTATAGTTTTTGTATTTCATGATCAAAAGCTTAAAGCACTTGTAATGTTAAACAAATAAAAAAAAAGGAATTAAGGAAGAGGTATGTGTGAGGAAGGTAGAGTAAAGTGAAAAGCTGGTTCTTGCTGCACTGATGCTTCTGCAATGGAACAGGGTTGAATTTTGAGGCCGCTAGTCAGCATGTCGCATTGAAAGGGGGAAAATAAGGGTTTGCGCTACAAGTCTTGCTTGCGTTCCAGTACGTCCCCACGCAGAGACTTACTCGAACAGACTTGCGTTTCTTTCCTTTCGCGAAGATAGACCAGCAGCACAGCTTTTTGTTTTTTTGTCTTTGTTTTGACCACACTTGGGCTTTAAGCCCCTAAATTTGGCCAGCAAAGCTGAGGTTTTGGTGCTGAATATCTAGACGCAACTGAAAAGAGACATATTGTGAACAGGCAGGTTCATGAGAAAGCATGTTGGGGGATGCTAGTCAAGGTTTTGTTCCAAGACTGGTTTGAAGAGCTTCATTTCTAGTTTGTAGATTTTGCACTGTTTTGTGTTTTGTATTTATGTTTCAGGAGTATTAAAGTGTATTCTTGCTTTTCCATTAATTTGAAATAAAATAATTTGCAAAATAATTTTGAAGGATAAATCTGTTAAGATTTGGTTACTAAAGAGTGCAATTCAATGTGTACGATTCCCCCCAGGCCAAAATTCAAAATGATTGCAATAAACTTTTTTTTGTAGGGGTCAGAATCAGCAGGTATATGAAGCTTATGCTGCACTACCTGTATGCATTTTCTAAAATGTGTACACTTGTTACAAATAAAGAGGCATAAATATCACTGTCACACTTCCTCCAATGAGGAATTTTACTTTGTAACCATTTCTACTGTTGTTCACACATTTTGGGTGCATTTCGAACACAACATCGTGTTCAAAATGCACATTATTTTGAAATGTTTGTAATACTCTAGATAAAAGATCTCTTGGCATCTTTCGAAAGAGGAGGGCTAGTACCTTGATGTCCTAAATTTGCCCACTGTGGCTCTATCAATTCTGGCCTCCTAATCATCCCTTATATCTAATTGGTGAATTCTCTCCTGCCCCTTCCCCACCTTTACTGTGCCGCAGAATGGCTGCTGTTGCATCATCCAGGCAGGTGCTACACAGGGGTGGTGGTTAGATGTGGTTCCCCATTGCTTCTGTAAAGTGCTTTATCTTGAAAAGTACTATATAAATGTTTCATTCATTCAATAGGCTGTCATAGATTTCTGTCTCCCTCTAGCCAGCACTTAGACCAAAACCAAACTGAGGACCTCTGCACAGCATGTCTGTAATCAAGCAACAGATGTGTGCCGTTGGCAGTAAATAAATGGCAAATAAAATTATTTACATTAACAGGTGTCTTTATTAAGTTACACTAAAATAACATTCTACTCAAATACAGGCATAGACTCACCTCGCCAATGATCCCCAAAGTGAGAGTGAAGAGGATAATTTCAGTGCAGGGGACACAATTTAAACAGCACAAACAGATGAAACTGATTAAATTAATAAGGCTCATAATGAAAGCACAGCAAGACCAGTCACCTGCAAAGCTAAGTATTTTACTAGTGGTCGTGGCCTGCTTTGGAGTCTCTGCTTCATACAAAACCCCATACATTCAGGTCTCTATAAGACTGACCACAACAATTACAATAAAACGCTTCTAAGCCAGGACCTGTACATGGCTTATTGCTCAGGCATTTACAGGACTACAATTTCATGAGAACCATAGTTTAGAAACTACTTTGAGTAGCCTTTACATAGATTTTAAAGGCAGTTATCACTGTGTAACCTTCCAAAGACAAACTTAAGTTCATTGCTATTCACCACCATTCCTTTTTCCTATTGGGTCTGTATACAGAATACACTTAAACTTCACACTTTTGGACTGATCTGCACAGCTTTCTTGGGAAGTGAGAAGGAACATACAACTGAAACATACATCCTGCTCACATACTGGTAACAGGCTATAAGTGTTCAAGTTGAGCCTTTTATTTTTAAATAAGCCGCCTTTCATTTTACTGATTTTGCCACCCTAAGCTAATCAGGTGAAAATAATTTCCTATCGAGTTCCATCTGCACAGGCCTTACTGGACAGTACCTTCAATCCTTTCGGCTGGCAACACCTGGATTTCAATTTGGGGATACTTAGCCTTAAAAAAGACTTAGGCCTGTAAGACTTAAAAGCAGAACAAAGAGGGTAAAACGAAAATAGATACTGCATAAGTAATGGTAGTTTTGGTTCATTCCCAGGACATGCCCAACTGTTGAACAGCACAACATTAATTTAATTTTGTTTATTGCAAAACCCACACGCTCTGTAGGAATACAGAATGAGTCTCTCTCACTGTAGTCAAGTTGTGACGGAGCTCTTGGATGCAGGTGTAGAAAATTGCACAAACTAGATTTTCACTCTAAAAATGCCATATGCAGTTTTAAGGGGAGCTGAACTCAAACTTTCAAACAGCCAAAGGGTTACCCAGTGCCAGCATCTACCCAGTATATCTCAGTTACCCAAGTAGGCTGGGATCTTAGGGTTTTAGATGACAGTAGCATGAACAGGCATGAACTGAGTAAGGCTGGGAGTATCTAAGAAAGCAAGCGTAGACAAACAGACCGCATGAAGAGGTTGTGGGTTGGCTATAGTCCTTTCAGGCACACCATGTCGCCCTTGGGCTCAAAGCAGCTCCTCAGGGTTGGTAGTGCTGCCGGATGAAGGCCAGAACATTATCCTTGGACAGCTTCTCGGGGTCCACCCTGGTCTGCGAGTCGTGCACTTTGACGCCATCTTCCCACGCCCAGAAGAGGCGTTCAGAGTGACACACGCTGTGGACAGACGGTACGGTTTTCGTTTCTCCACCGACTGATGGAAGAATTTTGCCCCAAACTAGGTAAACGCATTGAGAGCTACTCACTGGAAGGGGGCTGCAGAATTCTCCGGAAGGGCGTACGAGGATTCCTTCGTCAGCTTGTTGTAGAAGAACTTCCGCTTTGTGTTCTTGCTGTATGCCATTGTCCAAGGTTCTGGGGGTGAACACAGGAATAATGCAAATAACAGGAAAAACACAATGCTGCTCAAACTTCATGGTTGACCAGATTTATCTGTTGATGCCTTCACACAACTCACCATTGACCGTCTTGATAATATACAGGCCGCTGGGTAGGAAGTGACGGTCATCTCTACCGGTATAGGACAAACGTGGGACACCCCCTGAGCTCTTTGTCACCTTCATCTCCAGCCTGGCGCCAGCAGGCGGGGGGGAACAGGGAATGACCATGATCATACATTAATGCTCAAGGTGTTACTTAGAAAACCATACACTTCATGTCCAGGGAGGTGAGACTGCTGTCGTATATTTCGGAAACGCACATAAAAATATGTAAATAAAAACGTAAATGCATCAAAATTTTCAAAATAACTAACGTGGGAATGTGTCCACAACTAGAAAGTCCATCTGAGCATCAGCTACATGAATAGATATGAAACATAAACAAACATTAATATATGTCCTGGCCTCACCTGATGAATATTTTCTCCATCTCCTCTAATCTGTACACCTCCTTTACTCTGGGAAGAAAAATGGCAGAGATGGAGATATCCATACCAGACCAAACCCAAACTCAACCTTAAAAGCAGAAGATAAGATTAGACTAATTTACCGAATGGGATACATGTCAGGTCGGCTGGGTTTGGACACAGCTCTCACGAACTTCTCTGCCATCTGGATCCTGTCAGGCCAACAAACAGGTTACTCACAGCCTTCTCAGTGCGTGTGTGGAGTGTTGACTTCAGATGTGGCAAACCAAAGCACTAACCTCTGGTTAAAGTGCTGGTCCCGGACATCAGTCCCATTCAGCACCAGAGCGTCCATGACGTGGACGGCATTGATCCTGCGTTGAGCCTTGCCCTGCGGAAGCGTGAATACAATGTAAATAAAGCTAAGTGGACCAATCAGGGCTGAAATCAAAAGTCCAATGAGCTTTTCTTTATAACTCCATGCTTTATAGCTCCACAGAACGGTTTCCTTTCTTGAAGGTCCCATCTGAGAAACTAATCTGTTCATTTGTATTGAAATGCTTCAATTAAAAGATCAGTAAAAGTAGGTCATGTGACAATCAATAAAAAAAAAAAAAAAAGTCGTCACGGGACAAACGTTGGTATTGGTGATAAGATTGGTTATATGGTTTCTTTCAGGAGACTCAAGGCATACCTCTCCCTTGAGCTCCTGGACGATCTCCACACTCAGAAGGGTGTCTCTGGGTAGCTCCAGGTTAAAGTTCTCCAGCTTCTTCCACCGCAGTGGTATTTTGCCGTCCCAAGTGTAGATTTGGGATTTCTGCGATCAAATGAAGCCAGTGAAGATCCTTTTCAACTTCCCAGTTCTCACCACAAACCAGACA
>JAODKK010081936.1:0-15958 GCA_026774405.1 Petrocephalus microphthalmus | reverse complement strand
GGTCTCATTGTGCTATGAAATTCTACACAGTTCTACCAAAATGTTGCCTAAAGTTGATGATACACAAGGCAACTTTTTTTAGCAATATTGCCAGGGAACTGTCAACTAGGTGAGTCAAAGGGCAACAGGGCAACTCATCTGGATGTGGAAGATCGTGAAAAGTTGCCCACTGGCAGTTAAAATTTTTCAGTTGAAATTTGCTGCCCGATATCAATGGGAAAAAGTCCAGGTGATGGTGGTCTGCAACACTGGCAGACATCACTGTTCAAAAAGGTAGGCTGTGTATCGTCCCCCTACGAGACGGCCTACACTTACTCCCATGCCCAATAGAAAGAGATGGTCTCCGCCTCCAACCATGCAACGGTAGTCCAGCACGTGGTGCACCTTTTCAAGCGTGCTGAAGGTCAGCGAGGTCGCTTTGTAGTTGAAAGACTCCATGTCCGTACCCTGGGGCAGGGTGGGGGTGGTGAAGGTTAGCGTGCAGGAGCACAATCCACTTAGCCGCCCGGCACATGTCTCATTCCACACGGCCCTCAAGTACGGCATGAAGGCGTTCCTCACCTGCATCAGCTCGTGGAATTTACTCCTGGGGTCCGTGCTGGATGGGGCCACTCTGGCCTTGTCTGGGATCTGCAGGGGGGCCAGAGAGGGAAACAAAGCTATTGGAAAGTAAGAACAGTGGGGGGGATTTATATGGATACAGGGGGGCTCCCATTGATGCTGATGCACGCAGACCCACCCCCCAGAGATTGAGGCACTGTTTTCTGATGTCTGCCTGCCGCCCTTCCGTCAACATCCTGTAAAGACAGGAAGTAACAAGACTGACGACAGGTAACAGGAAATCCCTGAGATGCTTTGTCTTCTGCCAAATATCACTAACACTTTCTATGGACTCCGTGTCTAAAAGAATCTATGAACACACTCATAACACATAATACATTCATATAGCATTGTAAACATGGCTCTAAATATTTATAAAAAGGCATAACACATTATAGCCATGTTTCTCATGAATGCTGCATGACGCTCTCAGCTATAATGCCTATGACTACCTTCATAATACAGGAAAAAGCATCCTTAACCCTTATACCGACCATTATAATGCATTATAATGCGTTTCACTGGAGCTTATCGAGTATTATAATCAACACTACAATCAGGGATGCACATAACTGTTACACAGGTACGCATTTACCTTTAAAAGCGATACATGCAGCAATCAATTGTCGTAACAGCGCAAATACTTATCCTATGTGCGTTTACGCTGATATGACAAGTAATTATCGTGCATTTTAACCTTTGTATACTAATTCGTACTTTTATTTCGTACAATCCATTGCTGAATGTATCATTTTAAAGGTAAATGCGTACTTGCATACCAATTATGTGCATCCCTGACTATAATGCCTTATGACTATCAATAGAAGATGCAGTAATGTTTTATTAATTCTTATACCGACCATTATAATGTATTCTGACGCTGTCTTTTCTTACAAAATTATAGGGCATATGAAGATATTTTATTTATACAAAACTTCCTATCCGTATCCTCATAAACCTGAAACCATGATTACTGGGAACTCTCAGCTGAGGAGTCCAGTTATGGAGAATATCCCACTATTATTAAATAAGGTGAACAGGTAAACATTCTGGAAATAAAAAAAGGCTAATCTGTACAAGTGGAGCCACACAGCCTTGTATCAAAGTGAAAGGCCAGACTCACGGGTCCAGGACGTAAGCGTGGATTTTAGCCAGGGCTTTAATCTGGACTGCACAGTGCCTTAAAGGGAGAGCAAAGTGATGCAACATCACAACTGTAATCACCACAGACACTGAGTTTTATAAAAATGTTAATGAGGCTTTGGAAGACTAAGAACATAATAAGAACTAATGGAGTTTGCTGGGCGCACAATGCAGAGGAAAATTGCTGAATAAGCTTCACAAAATTTGCTAGTGACCCAAGAGTGAAGGCCTGATTCCAACACTGGTAGGGGGCAAATCAGCCACAAACCCCTCACCCCATTAGACACACACCGTCTATCCAGCATACTGGTAGGTCCCTACTCTCCATACCCAAATCCACGCCTTTGCAGTGGCCCTTAATCAAAGAACAGTTTTATTTAGAGAAAAGGGAATTACAGGAATCCTGCAGAAACACTGCTCCCCGACTTCTCAACAAGCGTTCATGAAATAGGACCTATGAACTCCAGGATTGTTCCTGTTCATCCGTCAATGACGGTAACGGTTCAAAGGAAATGTATTCCCCTACTTCTCGTTGGAGTTGATCATATAGGTGAAGAAGTCGGTGTCTCCTTTGATGATGTCCAGGGGCACCACCTCTTTGACGTCCGAGTCGCCGTTCCTCAGCTGGTTCAGCTTCAGGTTGACAGTGAACAAATAATCCTTGACGGGGTCTGACCCGGGCTTCAGCCCCCGACACACCACATACCTGAGAAGAACATTAGGTGTTTAATTCAAAGTTTATCCAATACTTACAGAGCATCATGTAAAAATACGATTCACACTGATAGGCAATACACAATAAAAAGCAAGGTACATATAGGCTACCATTAAGTTGGGTTAGGTAGTAGAAGCAGACACAACTAAAAATTGCCACTAGAAGTATCTCAGCTTGCGTTAGCAGGACCTCTCAGAGTTGGCAGGGCGGCTGGTGAGCGGCTTGAAGAGGGACACCTTCTCGAAGCACAGGTAGAGCAGGTAGATCAGGCCTACGCTGAAGGGGGTGAACAGGTCAAAGGTCTTACAGATGAAGTGACCACCTGAGAGGGAGAGAGAACATAAAGGTGTGCAGGTGTGTGGACTGCAGCCTGGTTACAAGTACAGATATGGGCTTGAAACGGGTGGACAGAAAGACCACGGATGCATGGAATCAGGAGACGTGGGTTTGCAGCAGAAACGCAAAGCAGGAAGTTAGGCAGGACAAGATGAAAACATCATTATTCATTCAACTGAACTTTATAACATAAAATATCAGTCAGTCTCCAGGGATCTGCTGCAGAGAGCCTCAGTGGAATGGGAAAGACACCAGTAAGACCTTCTGATGCTGACAGAGCACAGGGCGGATAAAGCGCGATCCTCCCGTACCTGTCCTGACGGTGGACAATGCGGTGAGAAACTGACAGAGCAGCAGCTGTTTACTTAGGATCTCCTGGATGTTCTCCTGTCCCTCCACTGAAAAGCCCTGCATGGGGACAGGCAGCTGGTTAGGTCACAATACAGGACACAAGAGACGCATAACGCCACCAGCAATGGAAGTCATCAGGTCTAACAAAGATGGGACGAAACACGCAGGGTCATCCGCTCCTCACCCCGTCCGCCATAAGGAAGTGCAGCCCTCGCCTGTCCGTGCTCTCCATGACAAAATTCCGGAAGGCACTGATGTTTTCCGGCCGGGTGATGTCGCCGTCTCCATCGATCCCTCCCTCCCCTGCGTCACACACAAAGGAATTCTTACAGGTTTCCACGGCGACAGTTCAGGCACACTTCCTGAGGGGTTCTGCGTGCCGGAGAGCCTCACCGTAGTAGGGCTCGAAGAGCTCGCTGGGCGCAGCAAAGAAGTCCTCCAGTTTGAAGTCGTTGGGCCCCCGTAGCGTCATGCCGAAGCCCTTGGCGTGCCAACGGCGCCTCCACAGGACATACTCGGAAAAGCCTCCGGGGCCGGCACACACGTCCCCGAAGTACAGTAGTTCTCCCTCCTTGTCCCGGGTGCACGGCTTCTGCGAGCAGCCCATCAAAATCATTTTCAATAATCGATTAATCATGACCGCTCTACTACTCTGGCGTTGACTGTATTTCTACATTGCCATTAGTGTGAGTGTGCATGTGCCCCGTGAAGGACCGGGATGGCTTGTAGGCTCACGGTGCCCTTGTGCCACATGAGCGGTTAGGGGAGGTGCAGGCAGCTACAAGGCACAAATGTCACCACTCGAGAGCAGTGTTTCCCGAACCGGTCCTTGGGACCACACACAGTCCACGTTTTCGCGGAGCTTGGAGGGAGTAAATACGTGGACCGACTGCGGGTTCCCGAGGACCATTTTGGGAAACACTGCTGTAGAAGGCAGAGGCCTTACCCCTTGAGAGTCCTTAGGATTGGTAAACATATAGTCATAGACATGGTCAATGTTGGCCATTTTCATCGCTGCCCTGAGAACACCAAAGGTACAGGATCAAAATTAGGAAAGCGGCAGCAGAATTAAACTTAACACAGTAATGACTCACAATCTTAGTAAATCCTATAAATTACAGCTTCTTTTTGCTCCACGTTACACAATATTAATAAATACAAGTACATTACGCACCTTTCTACATGCTATTTACCTCTGAAAGGAAGTCTATGCCCCCCAAAATAAAATGCGCTGAGCAAACACAAAAATAAACTGCTGTTTCTAAAAGGATAGCCACATATATGCAGCACCACCAAGGGCATGCCCGCCCTTGCGCTTGTACTTCTAACAGAGATCTAACAGTGGATTATCCCGGCTGCAGAGTGAAGACAGAGGCTGGCTACCTGTTGAGGAAGATGCCTCCGCGGATGGTCTCGTACGGGTTGGACCTCGTCCGCGCACGGCGCATCTCCTCCCCCTCGAGGTCGTCAAAGACGGTCTGGGGACGAGCGCAGAGGTCACACGCGCTCCTCAGCACGGACGGTCCCTGAGCACACACCCCCCCACCCCCTGAGGCCCTCACCTTACACCTGAGCACACTGTGCAGGAGATCTTCACTGCAAAACTCAGTCTCGTCATCAATCTCCAGCTTCCTCTTAACAAAAAAACAAAAACATCAGTCTGACACCATCCCTCAACATCGACAGAGGTGAAGGTATGAAGCTATAGGTGCTAGGCTAACCAAGACCCAGAACTATAGGCTGCTAATGATATTTTCCCCAGCATGATGAACATCTGCATTATTATTTAATCCAATCCCATGATATCATAGTAATACTAATGGCAATATTTGTTTGTAAATGCTGCTAGTTGCTATATCAATAGACTGGCACCCCATCCAGAGTGTATTGCGCTCATTGCGATAAACTTCCGGGTCACCATGGTCCTGTTCTGGATAAGCAGTATGAAAAATGGATGGATGGAATTGTGCAAAGAACATGAGGGGAAAACAAACCTTCCCAACAGTCATCCAGTCACCCAGCTCCTCGGCGTCAGGCATCTCCGTTGAGCTCTCTGGGAACCAGCTAACTTCTTCCACCGCGCTGGGCTGGGAAGGGAAGCACAGCGCTCACACACAGAGCGGGGATCTGCACGGTGTGTTATGGCCCACGGGCACTGCGGGCGCTGCGGCTGAGAGCGGCAGGCGGTACTGCCCGCTACCTCCGGCTCGTCCCGCCAGTCCACGTTGAGCTCCCCCTGGAAGCCCTTCAGGGTGAGGCCGAGACCCCTGCGGCCACGCTGCGTCGACGCTTCCACGATCTCCCGGCGGCCCTGTCCGAACTTCCCCAGCCCTTCGCCCTCCCGGAAGCCCATCTTAGCCTACGAGTAGCAGGTGGATGAGATTCAAAGTAAAAACAGAAAACAAAAATGGTGATTCAGCATCAACCTTGCACTTTTTATGCACATTAACTGCACTAAGCACATTTTTCATGTACATTTTTTATATTGCTCCATTGTTTTGCATGACACCCAAAAGTAAATTCCTTATATGTAAAAGTTTTTAGAGATAACTAATTCTGATTCTAAATTTAAAGAGAGTCACTGGTAAGAAATAATGGCCCCAAGGACTGAGCCGGGTAGCAAAGCCTGACGGACTTAGCATTGTAACTCCTCACCATAAGTTTCTGTGACACACTGTTGTACATCGAAAACTTGTTGGTGGACTTCTCCTGGGAGATCTCCAACTGTGACCCATGATGAGATGGGGAGGGTTTGAAGGACCCAGACCTCTGGTCTTCAGCATCACTGTGAGAGTCACTCTGACTGGAGTCTGAAACACGCACGAGAGACCAAGTGCAACCCAATGTTACACAAAAAGTGTGCAGTACAGAGTGTGATGCATGCAAACCGCCTAGACACACTCAATAACTAAAACGGGGATGTATGAGCATACTATCTGGCCTACTGGGCATTTTCCTGGCGGGCCAAGGGGACGTGCATGTGAGTACTCTGTATAGCCGTGGAATTCAATAACATGAAAAGTCAGCATTCCCCTCTGGGGTCAATCGAGTTCATTCTAATTTTGATTGAACATATTTTGTGAAATTGAACTTCCATATCTAATCAAAAGTTAATAAATTAAGACTAAGTTGACTAGAGAAAAGGTTACACAGTATTAATAAATACAAATTAAACACGTACTTTTTATTTTTTTTAATACCATGTTACAGAATACATCCTTTCGATGTTTAGACCTGTTATTAATTACATTATTTGGAGCATATTTTAACGGAACGTTGTGTTAATAAACAGAAGGCATCGTACCCTGGCTGCTTGATATGAACGATTTCTCGTCGTCATATTCATCAAAACTAGAATCATCCAAGCGCTTCTTCTTTTTCTTGAGAGGGTCAACCTGCTCCACCCTTCGCTTCATCTTGGCTGGCGAGCACACGAAAACACAGTAACATCAACATGGTGGAGTGTGAGAAAGTCTGCAGTGTCAAGCAAATGTATATGACAACAAAACACACCTCCGTGTGTATTATATAGAGACAAGTGGACTTTCTCATCGGCCCGCTCCCTGTCACCAAGGTCGATTCTGTTGGGACTTGCCTGCAAACTGTGCAGTTAGACCCTCAGTCTGTCACACAGGCTTCTCATCTGAGGTTCTGTTTGGTGTGAACACTTGGTTAGCGAACTAGCTAACAAGTGGCTCGGAATTAATATTTCGACTGAGCTTCTGCTTTGTCCACAACGCACGTCGTAGAACTTAAAGGACCGACTCATCACACTGAAACAAACCAGTCGCTTGCTGGATTTGTGTCACAGGTATAAAACCCGTAAAACCCGCCAACAGCTAACTGATTCACATTCACACGGCCCCCTTCCTTCTCCTTTTTCAGCGCGACAAGTTTATTTCGGTCTGTCGCCAGAAAATACGTCACAGGTCCTTCCTGTTCACGGTCTCAATTCAGTGACGTAAACAACTCGACTTGCGACCTCGCCTGTTCATTACAGTGCCAGCATTATAATATATAACGTATATTACATAATACTATATATGTACACATATATACATATATATATACACACACACACACATATATATATATAATATGATTTACATAGTATATGAATAAAAATGGTTTAACAGTCTGTCCCCTGGGGAAGAAAAAGAAATCAAAGGGGGCTACCCTAATTATTACTGTATGGACTGCATTATCACTGACAAACTATGAATGAGTTTGTTTTGTTCTTCTAACCCACTAGGAGACATTTAAGATATTTCAGAGATTAAAAATGAATTGGCTGTATAGTATGATTGCATCATGTGTTTGGTGACAGTTTTGTTTAAAACATGCGGGTACTGGCTTTTTAGAACATAAACCCATATCCATATATATATATGTATATATATATACATATATATGTATACCATATTTTATAATTTCTCTGGTATTTCTCAGGTAATTGCTTTTAATTACATTTATTTGGCAGAAGATTTCATCCAACACATCATACAAGTGAGCAAGCAGGGTCAGCCAGTCCCTGGAGTAATTGGGGTTAAGGGCCTTGTTCAGGGGCCCAACAGTGAAATAGTGCTAATTAGGTTAGAACTATTTGAGGTGTTTGCACCCCTCCTGCTGAGAAATCAAAAAATGTCTATGGGACATTGGCTCCACAATTGGCTAGGGAAGATAGAAATGTTCAGCAAATGACCGCAGGAGAAATAAGTGGTTAGCAATTAGCTGGAGGGGAAAGAAGTGTTCAGCAATTGGTTGGAGGAGAAAGAAGTGGTCAGCAATTGGCTGAGGGAGAAAGAAATGTACAAGAGAAGGAGTGTGGATAACCTTTCCATTGGACTGGCCAGTCAGAAAGTGTAGGTCTGAATAGATTTTTTATAAAAGAAAAACAAGCTCTAAGAGGCCATTAAAAGCCTCTTAAGAGGCTCTGTCACCCAGGGAACAGAGTAAGAGTTACAGAGCATGAGAAAACTGCAGTACAGAAGATCAGGGGAACAGGGAGAGCCATGAGGATACACTGATGTGCAAAGGCTCCTTAAATGAAATTGTGGACATGCTGCACATCAATTGGCTGGGGTTTCTAGAATACTCATTATGTGTTAATGAGAAGGGAAGGCAACTGAAAGTTGGAGGTCTCTGTGCCTGCTGAGAGAACATGAAAAACTAGTGCATATAAATATATTGGATAATATTTACATTTTTAAATATCAGTAAGAAAATGTTTGCTCTATTCTTTACCAGATATAAATTTTTTAATAAATGCAAAGGGGTAGGTTTGGTTTCAACGTTGGTAGAGACCAAATCAGCCCCAAATCTCCTGCTTCCTTAAACACACATGGTACTCCCATGTTACTGGCAGGGACATACAGTATCCCTACCATCTATACCCAAATCTATGCCCTTGGACAAACATCCTATTACCATAGCGTCAGGGTCAGTGCCCGTTCTGTGTGTCTTCTCCCCTTTTGGCCAGCAGTTCTTGCTGACCACCCTTTTCCTTAGCTCCTAGAGTTCCATTGACTGCTGTGTGGTGTGTGTTGACCAGAATCCCCTTTCTGTTGTTGGGTTTGACCCTGGCCAGATTAGTTATTACTTATTTTGTGTTTCCTTAGTTTATCAGATGTTTGTGTCCTTCAGTTGGTTCCTTGTTTTTGCCCCCTGTCCACTCTTTGCCCAAGTTTCATTGTTTTACTTAACCCTTAGTGCTTGTTAATGTTCCCTAGTATCTGGTGCTGTTTAATTGTAATTCACTCCACCTGTTCCTTGTTGCCCCTTGCCCGTAATGATTAGTTGATTTATTATGGTTCACACCTGCACCGGTCAAGGTTTGTTGGCTGTGTATTTAAGTGCCTGCCTTTGTTCATTTCCTTAGTCAGTTATTGATGATGTTACTGTGTGTTTGCAGATCATACTTGTTGTCTGTAGCCCTGGTTATGTTATTTTTAGTATAACTCTTACCCTTCCTGCATGGATGTCCTCTGCTGGATCTACATGGATGATAATGCTGCATATAGGTGAAAGTTTTTTATGTATTTATTTATTTATTTTTTTGTTCACTGGGGGGGAAAAAGGTAGCAGGGAATTATTTTATGCAGAGAAATCTGCTGTGTTGTTCAATCATTCAAGCACAGGTCAGATTCTATTCTCTATTAATAAAAATGACACACAATCACAAAAAAAAAGGAATTAAAGACACCAGACATGTGGGAAAAACATCAAAGGCGGGATTCTGGCGAATCGCGTTTCCAGCTCACAGATTAGTCTCCCACCTTCGTAGGTGATGCCTTTTTTGCCCATTTGTCTAGAGGCGGTCCTGGGGAGGGATGACAATGAAGCAGCATGCTTCTAGCAGACGCTCATAAGCAGAGCAGCTAATGTGTCTGAAAGATGAGCATGCAGGCCTTGCTTATTTGTTCTTTATTAAAATGCCGTCAGAGACTGTAGATGTGAGAGGCCCAAGACATTTCATTGGTTGGTCTGACATCTGACACAAGATCTGATTTGGTTCTTTTTTTTTGTCAGAAAAACAATCAGTTTAGGAGGAACGATCGATTCGGACAATAAGAGAGTATTCAGCATGAGTTCCTCTTTTTATTTCGTTGTTCCTGATGACGAAATTTTATGACTTTCACAAAAGGTGTTTTTTTTTAAACTAATGATACCACTTAAAAGCATCTACCTCAGACTTAAAAACGTACCTTTCCCTGATTCGGAAGAGGACATGCTGCACGTGTGTCTCTTTTCCTTTTCTGTAATAATAGTAATTCGAAAAATCTGCCGTGGAGAAGTCTGTTCATGTATTTCAGGAGAAAAGGCGCATTAGAAAGTTTCAGAAATTTACGACAGTCTGCTGTTGGCGTATCTGGAGTCCTCCAAGAGGGATATATCTATTTCAAATGGCCTTAAAAGGCTGTTTCCTTGAAAGGGAAGATGCGTATATATACACAGTTAGCTGCAAAACTCAAACAAACGCTTAAAATAAGTAGGTAACTGCTGTATTTTACTTCAAATGTTCCAGAGAGATAACGAATAAAAACAGTTGTAGTACATCATGAGACGAAGCAGACTAAGATTAGATAGATATATGACCACCGAGACGTCTGTGAGCACTTTGGTGATGGTCTCGGACTGTTCCTCATAAGAATCAGTCTCCACACGAGTGGCACAAAATGCGGCAATAATAAAAACGTAAAGCCTGTTCTTTCCATTAATTTTTTATATGTTTGTTGTGGAAATATACCCAAATAATAAGCATCAAAGTTGTGGGGAAAATCTCTCTCTCTCTCTCTCTATTGACAAATGTAAAAATTAACATAACTTAATATTTAATACAGTACCCTGTAGAAGTTTAAAACCGGTTAAACGCACTACCATGATTTAATTAATAATCAGCTGTCATGGCAAAGATAACCGAACTGTCCTGCAGATCGAAAACAAGCCTTGGATGGTGGAGTTTTGTAAAGTAAATTAAGGTCATTGGTATCTAGTAACTCCAGGTTAAAAAAAAGCATCGGTTTTCAATATTGCAATAGTTCAACGCAAGTATCACCGCCCCCTAATCATGTGAGAAGAAAGACTTAAAAGGATTTTTTTTTGCCCGAAAGTTTCTCCGAGCTCTCCGAAAGCTCGCAGGGACGCTACGGTCTTCATGCTGCAAACCTTTACCAGCCTGAACTTACGCTTTCGCAATCGTGGGCACATCAGCGTTTTACTTCAAATACATATTCAAGAAGTGGTACAAGAAATATGTTCAGGAAGCACAAAAGTAAAGTGTTGATAGACTACGCATCGGAAGAGGAAGACATGTCGTGGAGTCACCGGCGAAATTTCAAGGTAAGAACGCCAGTTGCTTAGACAGGATTTCTGAGTGTGGCCGTTTCATGAGTAAATTAAGGTTGACTTGATTGCATTTTCATTTACGTATGCAAATGATGTGGATACGGCCGTCATCAGGGAAAAAAATGTGGTACATTGGTACATTATTTTATTTTTTCATTTCGGGATTCAGTATTTATTTTTATTTCCGTCAATTTGAAATGACTAAAAAGTACGTAATTTATAGTGTTGTAACTTGTTGTAAAATTTAGTTTTATGATAAATCCTACAATACAATGTATACAGTTTAGTGTAACCAGTTAACCGACTGGTTAGGGATTAAATAGTTTCCAAACGAGTGTTCTGGATTTGTGATCAGGTTAGAGGCAAATAAGGTTTATTTTATTAGCACACAATCACAATTGGCGACATAATACAGCAATAATATCGATTTAACTGGGGAACTTGGATGTCTGGGTGAAATGAGAAACTTCTTGTTATCAAACCATTTGTTCCTCTGGCCCTGACTGTCACATAATTATATGGCATGAGATGAGTGTTTTGTGGACATTTAAGTGGTGTGATCATGTAGAAATGATCTAGGGATTAGGCACCAAAAACTACAGGCTATGGAGAAACGTCTTTCACTGAGAGAGACAGAATAGACCTCAGCCAGCCTTGAGAGCCAGTGAAATCCAACTCGTATAACAAAAAGACAAAACTTTTATAAACAGATGTTACCTAGGTTTCACTTGTTTTAAAACTGAACTAACGTACTTCTTTTAATTGAAATTTAGGTGGTAGGTCAATATATTCAATAAATTAGTTTTAAATTTGTTAATGACTAAGATGCATGCAGATGGTGTTTGACTTTTAAAAACCATGACCTAAACAATGTGAAATTCCTTTTCTTCCACTAGACATTCAAAGTTCAGTCATTTGTCTGTTCCAGAAATAGTTTTCTTGGTCTACAGGAAGATGTCTGTGTTCGGTCTTTGTATATACGCTGCTGTTTCTTACCAATTATTCAATGGCCTTTGTTTCTAGTATAAAGATCCAGATGGTAAGGAGGAAATTGCAAGTCCCGGGTCAAAGGTAAACAAGCCTCGACTTTCGTGATGTTCCAAGTTTGTTGTCATACAAGCATTTTCTAAAAAAAGTTCTTAACGAAATGTCTGACGACCTTTCCCTATAAACATTCTGTTAAGGTATCACTTCCCACATGGCTTCTCTCCAAATTTTTGCAATGTTTGTTGCTGCTGCAAGATTGTTTCCTCTTCTTTTTAGACCTTTTGTATGGAAATTAGGTGCAACAAAACAAATAACAGACACTAGGACTTGCACATGTAATATTCTATGATTGGCTTGTTAACACTGATATAGATTTTCTGAAAGGAGATAATACTGATTGAAAATCAGATTGTCTTATTATACCAAATCTTACGTTTTTTATTATTAACAAAAAATGGAGCACACAGAGCATGCCCAGTTGAACTAGTGTGATGTTTGTTTTTGTATATTACATTAAAATGTAACTTCCTAATTCAATATATTGGAATACCGCTATACTGAAACCAAACCTATGTCATTGTTTTTCTTATAAACATCATTAACCTTTGCTAATTAAAAGCACAGAAGTATATCCATCCTTTCATCTACCCATTCTTTGTTTGCTCTTATACTATGCAGAGTCGTGGTCAGCTCAGAGCTTATCCCAGGAAACACATGGCACAAGGCAGGGTACACCCTGGTCAGGATGCTCCTATGAAACAATATCACACATGCATAGCCAACATTGCAGTTGATGTGTAATCCCAAAGGATATGTTTATATTAAGAGGTTTATTAGGAATGGCAATGGTAGCTGGAAATCCCGACACAAACACGGGTAGAAAAAGCAAGCTATATACACAGAGTTGGCAAACGCGAAAATGGGAAATCTGATAACAGCCATTGGTGTAATGTTCATATTGCTCATGGGAGTTTTACTTGCACAAAAATGTTCTAACAGCAGAACGAAAAATTATTGGTTCAGAGAGACAACCAGTCAGACTGTAGATGAGACAGGCCCAAGACATTTCATTGGTTGGTCTGACATCTGACACAAGATCTGATTTGGTTCTTTTTTTTTGTGCAAGTAAAACGCCAATGAGTATGTAACTTGTCTAAGTGCAATAGTACTGCCAAAGAGTTAGAATTTTATTATAGACTTAGAAAAATATGTTGTCCTGACCTTGATTTTTTTTTTTTTCCTTTTATCAGCAGATCAAAAGTAAAAAATCAAAATCCAAGAGAGAGAAAAGCAAGAAACCTCTGTTTACAGATGAGGCTGAGCACACCCTCCTGACAAGTGCTTCTTTGGAAACTGGAAAGGGGTAAATCACCATCCCCGAGCCAGCTTTTGGAAGAGACGCATCGTAATTCCTATTATTGGCTTAATATTTTGCTTTGATAGAAGATGCTTCTAATTTAGGCATTACTTTTGTAATGTTTTATTCAAGTTTACTTATTGAGACGATTAAGACATGCTTCAAACAGGAGTCATATTTTTAAATAAAATGTGTAACAGAGGTAATCAGAAGGAAGGTAACATGTATGTGTTCATTACATGTATATGATGAAGCAGTAATTGTTATTACCTCTGTCTTTTAAAAGGTCCAGCAAAAAGCACAAAGAGAGGGAAAGAAAGAAAACCTACATTGAGAGGGGTCACTGCCTCTGGGACAGTATTACCATGTCGATGAGGCAGATGGCATCTGCCAAGAGAGTGGACAAGATGGAGGGTTGGGAGCCGCCACATCTGGGCCAGGTTACCGGGACGGTGGATGACGGGAATATTGATGCCACACTACAGCCTGACCGGTGCTCCTCCTGGACTGGTTTGGAGGAGGACTCTTCAAGGTACACCAGCCTGATAGAATCCCAGACCCCCAGCATCCAGTGGACGGCCAGGGCCAAGGGAAGGCTGGCCGTAATTAGGAGGCGGGGCCGAGGGGGTGTTTCTGAGAGATGGGAGGGGCTAAAATAGAATAATCCATGAATGGGTGCTGCTATTGGTTTTTAAAATTTTTACTTATTTATTTTAAAATTTATAACAGTCCTAGGTAACTTTGGACTTTAAAATACTAAAATAGGCTGCCTCACAATGTTAAACTAAATAAGGAGGAACAGTAATCATCAAAACATATTTTTGGAAAATACATTACAGACCTCTTCAACACCTTCATTTTGTGAGAATGCTAAAACCAAAACTGTTGTGTTTCATATTTAAAGAGTCTGAAGAACACCGGTATTGTTCATGAGGTTTCGCTAATTTCTAACTACTCCAGGACAGTGTAATAATGATTTTTTTTAACCAGTCCTGTATTAAGCTGTAGAATGTAGATGGCCAAGCTGGACCAGCTAGTGCTCAATGGGTCATATTACTTGCAGCTTGTCAGTCTCATAGGATCAGTGAAACTGATTTGATTTGAAAGAAGTCAAATCAGATGCATGGATCTGAATTTTATGTAGCATAATAAATTATATGGAGTAGTTTTTTTTTATTATTTCATTATTAAATTATTATTATTCTTACAGCATATGAAAAATTATCATTATTAAGAATATTATAATGGATAAAACAATAATACAGCAAGAATTGCATTTGCCTGTGACTCCAAGCTAAATGTAAGTAGAGAAAGGAATGACCACACGTCTTTTTGGCTTATTTATATGGTTATGGTTCTGTAATGTTTATTCAGTCCTTATTGAGAAGACAAAATAATTGTTTCAAAACAACCTCTAGGGAAAGGTGTTGCGCGTAGAAAAACAGAATTTTAATTGGATTTAGTAGACATGGATTTACTACATTAACCATACAAGGTTGGGTTGTTCATTTAAAAAAAATAAAATAAAATAATAATAATAATAATTCGTCCAACTGCAGGAATTAGTTTGGAATATTTGAATTCCACAGTGATTAATTACCCCTTTAATAAATCCTTTAGTGTACTTAAAATATTTCTTAGGCTTTTATTCAGCCATAATCCCCCAGTATTACAGCGTAAGATCATAACACTGGTCAAGTTAAGAAGGTTTATGTAACCGAAATTCCACTCAAAGTACTTGGCACGATTATTCCACTGTATGATGTCTGACCTACTCATTTCTAAATGGTCAGCATGTTCATGTCTCTGTAAACACGGTAGTATTCACTAAGGCTGAGCTGTCATTATTGATAAATGCACCTTCACAATTGACAAATAACGTGTTTCAACCATTTCTTTAGAAGTATTTTTATATTGCAAAACAATTAGATTATGAAAGACAAATTTTGCTGTAATTACATCGAATAATATGAATCTAAACTGTATCCGAGAAATGTATTAAAACATTATCTAAACCTGCACATTTGCTTTGAGTGTTCTTATGATCACTGTGCTGCTAATTCTATGCATTACTTGACACTTAAGGTAGAATTTGATGGAATTTGACTTTGGGAATATAACTTTCTGTGGCCTGGGCGTATGAGTTATTTTTGAATATTACACAGCCAATTCATTCTTTTAATGAACCAGACACTGGTGGTTGAAGTGGATCTATAGGTTTAATCCCAGGGAGAGTTATGTACTAGGATAGATTTGCTGCCATTATTCAAATTGAACATATTACATGGAAATCGTATAGAAGTCTTCCACATAGTCCTCCGGTGTTATTAATAAATATATGGAGATTGCCATTCTTGGGGCACCTAATCTATAGTAACTTGATTGGTTAATTTGAAAATATCCACAGATCCTACCTTGCGATTTTGAGAAAAATACTGGGTCATCACAAAGCACAAATCCATCAGCAGTATTGATAACTGGTGTTCTGGCAATCAAGACTTTCCCCCCTGGGATTCAATTCAGTTTTATCTGTATAGCGCATTTTCACGACATTACATTGCATCTCAAGGCGCTTTACATTATCTCTGCCCAAAAGCCGCCAGTGAGCAAGCCGGAGGCGACGG
>JAODKK010081902.1:0-21052 GCA_026774405.1 Petrocephalus microphthalmus | reverse complement strand
TTAATGCAGTCCACTTAAGCTCCGGTCATTTTCATTATAAGTTTTCATGTATTAAACCACTGGATTGGCAATGAAATAAAATACTTATTAGTCAGAAAGACATCTGCAGCCTGGATTTAGTGATTTTGTATGAACTCACCTTTAAAGCTAAAGAAAAAGCCCTTTCCCCCACATTTATTGTCTTCGGATCATCATCATCTAGACCTTCCCATATCCGAACATCCCCATCACTTCCACAAGTCACAATGTACCTAGACAAATGTCAACAAATGAGCACACCTTAAAATACATTTTGGGGGGGAAAACACCGTAAAAAAACACGAGCCATTTATCTCAATGCTGAGAGATGCAATGGCTAATTAGTGCGTGGACTCACCGTCCCGTGTCCTCAAAGCAGACGTCCGTGTGACCCTCAGAGTGACCATAACGCATCAGCTTTCTTTCAGCAGGCATCACAGCGAAAACCTACATATAATGTAAGATATTATTTCTCGAAGTTCACGTTTATTAGAAATCCTCCTCTCGGTTAAATAAATAAACAAAAAATATAAAATAAATAAATAAAAAAAATTTGTAGCCATTTATGCAAGTCCAGCCTAGCTGCACTTATACCTAGTCGACTCCTTGATAGTCATACATTTGAAACGCGCTATATCCTCAGCTGTTAAAACACAGTGTACGACCGTAATGACGATATTTCCCGTTTCGCTTCAGCAGCGTAAAAATTGGTATAAAAGCCAGGTAGATTTCTCTTCCTAGGAATATTTTCAAGACAAAACACACATTAAGTGCACCAATTATTATAATAATTAACATTAACATTACTGACCAATAGACTATCGTTATATTCTAGATGTTTGTCACCCAACTTTCAGCTAAACCTCGTTAGCCAGCATACTTTACAAAAACATGGCTATTCACCCGAATTTTCTTTTCAAATCCAGCAACGTTAGCTGAAAATTCTCTTGAGTTGTAACTAATTCAAAAACGACATTTAACAAAGAGAAACAAGATAGCTGCAAACCGAAGCTACTACAACAATCTTAGTACTGTGAAATTTCACATTAAAGGGTAAAATTAATGAAAAACAAATAAATACATTATGCAACCCACTGAAAATTAAAGGAATATCTTACCAAAACTCGTATAATACATACAAAGACCTCTAATCGTTTCAGAGTCCCGCGGTGCAACAAGGAAACCAATAGTGGGGAAGCCTTCCCGCCAAATACGTCATTAAATTTCAACCAATCGCACAATTCCATTCACTGTATCGCCCACGTTCGCACATAGATATTTTTAGTAGAGTCTCCGGGCTGGAGTTCTGGGGTGCGTTTCCCGAAAGCACAGCTGCTAACTACGGGTGTGTTTACCAAAAGTTCCTGTTAGCAACTAACGTAGATGGACTCATTCAGTTGCATGGTTCTAACTATGTAAGTTGCTAATGTGGTTAGCAGCTATGCTTTTGGGAAACGCACCACTGATTTGCTATCCTTTACTTAGAAACGTAGAAGTTTCTCTATATTACTAAGAAACAAAAGCAATAATGAAAAATATAAACTTAGATGAATCTAAATCTTTGTGGTGGGTTCACGTTGAGGGATCGTACTGGGAATTTACACATGGTTTCCATTACTACTGACATGTTGGTCTGAAGCGGACCATTCTTTTTGCAATGAAGTCCAAGCTTATTATGAATCAAATAAATATTTGTATTACAGGTGCTTGGGTTTTGAATTCTGCGTCTGATATGTGAGTAGGTTATTAGAAAGCTATAAACGTCAGTGACGGTGTTACGTGGAAGCTTTTTCTGCTAGAGGGTACACAAATAATGTAGTAATATACTACTACTTCTGCATTAATTAGTTACAAACTGTCATGTTTGTTCATCATTAATAAATCATGATGCATCTTTTATCCCGAATAGTTACTATATTTGTTACCATGTCTGTTAATTCTGTAAATCTTGGTGGACTACTGAAGGAACAAAGAATGAATAGCACATGTGAAATTCTGATCTCATGTTTGTTCATCCTTATCCTTCATCCTAAGCAGTTACTATCTTTGTTACTATAGCTGTTATTTCTGTTAAGTCTTAGTGAACTACTGAAGGAACTATTAAGGAACGAGTAATGAATAACACAAGTAAAATACTGATCTCGTGGTTGTTCATTTATTAATTGTGACACATCTTTCATCTTAAGTCGTGACTAATTTCTTCGTTATTCATGATTTATTCTTCAGTAGTAACTGAGTTACTACTACGTATTTATGTACCCTCAAGTTAGGTGTTACTGTTTTTTATTTTTTATTTTGTTTTACAATCAAAATAATGTTTACTATCTTTATTGTTAAATCCTGGAAACATATATTGTCATATGACAACATGTTGATGTACAGTAATGAGTTATGGTCATGAAAGATAGGCTTACAATACATCTTATTAATGACTTGCACTTTGTTTGCCACTTTACCTAAAATAGCAGAAGAACAATTTCTGCATCTTTCCAGATACCTTTTTCATGTATATGTACATACATACGTAACATCGCCCTAGAGTAAGGTTCAGTAATAAGCATCTTTTGACACCATAGAGACACACATAGAGCTTTGGAGGAGACTTGAAACCTAGTTCCAGGGGTGTGAGGCAACAGTGCTAACCACACCACTGCGCCACCAAGCAATTTTATGTTTAGTACTTTGTAAACATGCTATTTTTATTTTGTTATCCTTTTCCTTTTCACAGTCTGGAATAGCTGCAATTAAATTTCACAGTTGGTGTACCACTATATTGCAAATGCATGTGACAAATAATAATCTTGACTCTTCAAAAGTGTAATATAGTTTACGACTGAAATCGCCTTAATACATTATAGGAAAATTAGGGTTATGCCTGCTTTACGTGTAACCCTCCACCCCCTCTCTCTAGCTATTTGGACATCCTTCCCAAATTCCCCATTTACTTATTGCATATATATTGTTTAATTCTTTTGTCTTGTACTGTCTTGTCTCTTATTGCACTGCTGTTTGTCCTGTTGTACACCCCATGCACCTGTCCTCTACCATGTAAATGTGGCACTGAACTTGTGTGACAATAAATTTTGAAAATTAGAGTATGTGGTTTCAGATGTACTTACTCAGCAAAGACATAGCATTTTTTTTTAACACAAGGCCACCATCCATCCATGTCCCATCCAATTATTTAGTACATTATATGTGGGAGTTGGGTCTCTGTGCTTATGGTCATTGCAAATATTTCCTCAGTCCAACATAGTAATTCTACAAGTTGGCTGGCTATGTAAAGAGCTTGTCTCTAAAGTGTGGGCTTTAGAGACATGTTCAGCTCTAAGGAAAGCCAGTGCTGATGGCTGATGGCCAAGGAGATGTGAGGACCCACCCTAACCCTTTGTGTGCAGTCTGTCAGGAAGTTTTTAAATCATATATAGGTGGAATACGGAAGACCCGGGGCTAGCAACTTGCACACCAATCTGTGAGGGAGGATGGTTTTAAAAGCAGAGCTAAAATCAATGAAGAGGAGACGTGAGTAGTTCCCCTGATGCTCCAGATGGGGCAGGGTAGCATGTAGAGCAGCAGCAACAGCGTCCTCAGTAGACCTGTTAGTCCTGTAAGCAAATTGGTGTGCATCAAGGGTGGGAGGGATGAAGGACATGATATGACTCCGGACCAGTCTCTCAAAACACTTCAACAACACCGAGGTGAGTGCCACTGGCCAATAGTCATTCAGGCAATCATTCAGGAAATTCAGGAAATACGAAGACTACCAAAGAATTCTGGGGCGCAATGTAAGGACCAGTGTCAAAAAGCTGGGTCTCAGCCGGAGGTCATAGGTCTTACAGCAGGACAATGACCCAAAGCATACTTCAGAAAGTACCCAGAAATGCTTTAAGACAAAGCGTTGGAGAGTTCTAAAGTGGCCAGAAATGAGTTCAGATCTTAATCCCATAGAGCACCTGTGGGGAGATCTAAAAACAGCAGTTGGGAAAATGCAGCCTTCAAATATGAGAGACCTGGAGCAGCTGGCAAAGGAAGAATGGTCCAAAATTCCAGTAGTGAGATGTAAAAGACTCACTGATTGTCACAGAAAGAGATTTAAATCAGTTATTTCTTCCAAAGGGTGTGCTACCAAGTATTAAATTGACAATAATTTTGTCCAGGCCATTTTTGACATTTTGTGTGGAATGTCTCAGATTTGTTTTTCTTCCTCAGCTTTTTTGTGTTTTTCCAGAGCCAACAAAAGAAATAAACATTACAACCCCAAAGCATGTGCAATTGCAACAATTTTCTGGGAGAAGTGGTGCATTTTCTGACATACATGCAGGGGTGCCAATATGACTGCACATATATTTTATTATGACTGTACATCCTAGGTAGCATAGGGCATAAGGCTGGGATCCTACCTGGATAGAACACCAGTCCACTGCAGGGTAATTAAAGTCACACAGAATAATAATTTATGGACAATTTAGAGACACTAAGTAGCCAAACTGCATATCTTCGGACTGCAAGAGTAAAGCTACAGAATACTGGGAGAATAAACCCCACATATATAGAATGATTGACTGTTTATTCATTTATTGACTTTGTTATTTAAAAGTAACCACAGAAAAAACAGATACTTAAGAAAAAAAACTACATATACTTTCCATTCGTGTTTTTTCTATAATTCAATGAAAAATAACAGGTTGGTATATTCTCCGTTATTATTACTACGTTATTATTTACTGTTTAATGTAAACGTTGGGTAAGCAGTTTTTTTCGCCATCAATAACAGCCACATCTAGAACGGATATGCACAAGTTATTTCAAAGATTTGTGCATATCCATTCTAGATCTGTTGAAATTTCTATGTTAGTCGCAGCGGACAGACGCGCGAATTTGACCTATCTGGTCACCTAAACCTATAAACATATAAACCTATCTGCATGGGGTGGATGCAGCAGCAAGGCAAGCGGAAGTTTGTAGAACGGTGTGCTTAATGTGAGCATGCCGTTTTTTGCAATATTTACAATGAGAAGTAGCATAACACAATGGCGTTCAGCGATTCATTTTTTGTTATGCTCGTTAATTGCGGCTCTTTCGCTGAGAGCGCAGTCGGCTCTGGCAAGTAGGACCTACCTCAGAGTTATTACTGACAACAACTGGGAAGAAATTCTGCAAGGCGAATGGATGATCGAATTGTAAGTCGTCAGTATTTCCCGTACACAGCCAGACTGCTTTCAGTTCGCTTCACTAATTTAAATTTCGGATATCTTGCCTGATTGTACCGCTATATTTATAATATAGGGGCTTATATAGCCATTTAGCAAATTGAATATATTTGCATGGATGTAAATACAGTGGGCGCAATGCTGTAAACCCCAAATACCAAAATGCATTACTGTATACACTGTAATTTCTAATGGCTAGTAATGTAAGTGATGATAAACTGTTCATAATCTGATATGTGTACAGGCCTTAGCAAATACAGCAGGGAATATATGCCGTAAGTGAACTGTTCTAGATACTGTTTACCAGGGAAGGATAACGTGAAATCAGTAATACCCATCAGAAGTCACTTAAAAAACGAAACGTTACAGGGCGTATTCGGTTTAATGGTATACATTAGTAATTACCTCGTAATCAGAATTGTGGCCTGTCTAAATGTCTGTGCGGCTGTGTCTTATTTAAATGAAGCCCCTTGTGCAATATTAGATTGCAGGTAGACTCCCCCTTCTTCCGCTGTGTGTGGAGTCCCAGTATACCACTTCCCCAGTCGTGTGACGGAGCAGCGATCGTTTTCATTGGTTAACATTTGCGAACTTGACATCTGGTAAAACCTATCTGGTTATTAGTACATTTTTTAAAATGACGCGTTAATCTTTGTTTCATGAGTAACAGAAGACCTAATAATAGCCTTATAATTCACACTAAAGTTAATAAAGTTATGTTCGACAAGTACGATAATTACACCCCATATTGAAACAAGATTGAAAAACAAGCACCAGTCACTCCATCATCACTGTTTTTTGTGCACCGTAACTCGGGCACTGTAACTATAAATTGAGGTTAGCTGAACAACGCCACGTTGTTTATGTAGCTAAGCTAAATCTTATAGAACCAGGGTTATGTTGTCTACAGCCTATGCTCCTCTGTTCTATGGCATCACAGCAAGGGGCACGGCTTACTGAACCTGGGTTTAAAATTTTCATCTGCCAGGTCAAAAATATTCAGTGTGTCTTTTGCCTTTAGTCAGAGTCCAAGATGTCAGCACATAGCTCAAACACTACTTCACGTTACCATATATTATATACATTAAATAGAGGATTACTATTAACCAACAACAAAACATCTAACAGATTAAGATGACATAAATTGCCTCTTTTATGTAATATCTGTTATAACTCATTGTAGTGAAAACCCATCCTCTAGTGGTGTGCGATACTAAATTTGGTATCGATCCTATACCAAGTAAACACAGGGCCAAAATCACCAATACCAATACTGATACCAATACCTTTTATTTACAGAAGCCACAGCAATGCATCATCAATATGCAAAATCTGATTTAATTTTCATAACCACCAAATGATTTTCTGATTTCTGCACTCCACATTTAATTAGTTCATTATGTGCCTGTTAAAACTCAGGACAGATTTTTTAGCAAAGTTTTTAGTAAAATGAAAAATGTCTTTTTATTGTTGTAATGAACTAAATTTTAGAAACGTGAAATCTGCATAAATAATTTGAGAACAAATATCTTAAAACTTAAATTGCTCTTTTCAAGTTACTTATTTAGAAACAATAATAAGAAATAAATCTCCCTTTGATTAAAATTATCTGCTTTTCTAAACAAAGTGCAAATAAATAAAGTGCAAATAGCTACAGAAAAGCACAAACTACTCTCGGATCTAATTCTCAGCCTTTGGCTCCTATTTTCCTCTGCCATGTTGCCGTGCTACGCTCACTCAGCCACTGTTTGCTCGCACTCACGCCGCTGAGTCACGTGACACTACGCACAACAAAGCAAGAGCAAAGTGAGCTGCAAGATGCTGATGGCGCAGTGTTTGTTCACACAGATTTCTACTTTTGAGACCGTAGAGGAGAGAATTGGAACAGTGTCGATCCCATCATGCTGGTATCGATCCAATACCAATACCAACATTGCTATCGGTACTATCGACATTTGAATCGATCTGCCCACCCCTACCATCCACCCATCTGTTTTCTGTACCCATTTACCTTATGTGGGTCCGGAGCCTATCATAGAAGCTAGGGGCACAAGACAGCGAAGAAACCGGGATGGGACACCAACCCATTGCAGGGCACACTCACACACCATGCATACTTACAGGCAATTTTGTAAGTCTGGTTAACCTCATCCTGTTTTTGGACTGCTGGAGAAACCCCACCAAGACGTGAGGAGAGCATGCAAACTCCACATAGGGAACCATGGCAGAAACTCAAACCCTGGTCCCAGAGGTGCGAGGCAACAGTGCTAACCACTGCAGCATCATAGCCCCTGTTTTAGTATGAGAGGGGGATATGGGGCCCTCGGAGAAGCAAACGGGCGCGCTTCAGTCCCTTCAGATATATTTTATTACACATACACAAAATGATTATATATTTGAGTAAATAATACTAATGATTACTAAAATGTAACAAGCAAGCTATTTACACTCGGACATGCTATCATCTCCTACCTTCATATAGACTGGGGAGCCCTTTCAGTCCTGGTAGGAGACCAACACATAAGTCCCAAGAGAGGTCCCGGGCGATGCGCGCTTTATCCCATGGCTGAACTCCCAACAGTACCAAAGTCTCTCCCCACATTTTATACATTAAATTGGGCGCTGATGCATGTGGGCAGGGGTCAAGCTGGTCAGGCTTTCCCCTCCCCCCAGGCAATGCGCTCTTTCTCTCCAGTTTCTGTCCGGGTAAGGCTGCTTGCAGGTGCAGTTCTCAAAACATATTAAGGAACTTTCGCTTTCTAACTAGGTGCTCAGGAAAGCAGAGTAAGTAGCCTTGAGTCTCGAACTGAACGAGTGTCCTTGGACAAGATAAGCGTCCTGGGACAAGACAGGCATCTTAGCTCTTTAGGTGAGTGTAGGTGAATCATGTACGTACAGAAGGGCGCATTGCCATTTCGGGGTGATGGGTTTATACATGCTCGGTATTGATGAACACCTCAATTGCTTCATATGTATACCGGCTGGGGAATGTTACAGTAATAGGAGGATCATGTATAATTCTTTATAATTCTACACTATGCGGGCGACGGGGTGGTCGCCTGGAAGTCCCTACTAATACACCCCCCTACTCTTAGTATTTTGTTAACATATTATTTTGCTATCTTTCTGCTTTGTTTGGGATACTAATCTGGAATAGTGGCAATTTCATTCCACTGTTGGTTTTACACTATATTCATGCAGGTGACAAATCTTGACTCTTGAATAGTGTAATATAGTTGATGACTGAAAGCTCCCTTGATATATTTTAGGCAAATTAAACTTGATTTAGCTTTAGGAATAACCTTCAACCCACTCTTTGCCGTGGTGGAGACAAGGCAAAGAGTTATACAAAGAGTATAAAGAGTTATTATTCTTTGATGTATAATTTGAAACTTCTAAAAATGTTTTCTTTGCTTTGCAGTCAGCTGCCGTTTAATTTGTCCTGTGGTTCTTGTGTGTTTGCCAGCTTTGCCCCCTGGTGTCCTGTATGCCAGCAACTTCAGCCAGTGTGGAGCGAGTTTGCAGAGTGGGGAGATGATATGGGTGTTAATGTCGCCAAGGTGGATGTCACGGACCAGCCAGGTATATGCAGTGCAAAGCCATAAATCTTTCCTGATAATAGAGGAGGACAGTTTGATTGATTTTTAAAAAGTGACCATTTTTATTGTTTGCTGCAGGGCTGAGTGGCCGATTCATCATTACAGCGCTTCCTACAATTTATCAGTAAGTGCTGTTTTCTGCATTTGGCAAGTAGCTTTAGCTTACATATTAAAAAATGACACTTCCCCCTCTTGGCTGGGTGGGCCAGCCTTGTGATTGGGTGGGCCAGGCTCACCCTGCCCCCCCCCCATAAAGCTGGGTCTGGTTACATCCCTATTTCAGAATAGTCTAGGGCCTGCCCAAGAGTGTAAAGTTGGCATGAGAAAAAAAAACACAACCAATCCAGTTTACTTGAAGTTTGCATAATTGTATTTTGAGTGACAGACAATAAAAGAAAGGTAACCAGGACGAAAAACAAACCATATGGCTTTAGGGTGAGCTAACACCAAAATAAATAAAACGTGATTAGATGCCTTTCCTTCTGAACAGGATCAGTCTTTGGTCTTTGAAGGACAGGGGTTGACATAAGTGATACGCGAGTACACATGGGCGGGATCAATAGTAAAATGCGCATGAAGACTGAAAACTGCCGCGCATCTTACTATTGATCCCGCCCATGCGAGTAAAATTGCCGCACCCATGCATACTCGCGTACCACTTCTGTCAACCCCTGTTGATGGATCATATTATCACTTCACAAGAACTGTACAGTGGATATAGAAAAAGCACACACCCCCGTTAATATGCCAGGTGATGTAAACCCAGTGATGTAAAAAAAATATTAGACCACGATAAAGAATTTCAAAACTTTTTCCACCTTTTAGTGTGAAGTATAACTTGCTGTAATTACATCAAAAGGTACTTCAACAAAGTATTAGTTTAAGGGTGTGCACATTTATGTAACCAGCTTATTGTTCTTCTTTATTTTGTTATATTTGTATCCTAAAATGTTTGTTTTTTCAATTGAATTGTACAGGTTATAGCTTACATTAAAGGTGGAAAAAGTTTTGAAATTATTTATCTTGATCTCATTTTTTTCTATCGCAAACACCTGGCATTTAAACAGGTTTTTAACACTTAACACTTTAAATCCATTGTATTAGGTTTAAAATCAGTACCTAAAATGTACGGTTGTTCAGATCCAACATCCTACATGTTATATCCAACAATTATAACTACAACTACAGAGAGCAGCTGAGGGTGAAACTGGAGCTTGCTGCCCGCCATCTTATTCCATAATTTTGTGGAATAATTCATTTTTTATTGTAGATGTGAGTGAAGTGATTAATGGTCATTATTGACACACCACAACAAAATGTGTCCTCTGCACGCCACTCAGATGTGACTTGGCAGTGGGCCACAGTGCTTGGGGGTGGTACCTTGCTCTTTCTCTGTGGTACTTTGCTGGTCAGAGAATTGAACCGGCAACCATTTGATCACAAATGTGCTTCCCTAACCATTAGGCCACCACTGAGAATTTGATTGTGTCACTTTTTCTTCAGAAATGGGGAGAGTGTGTAAGGTAGGTTTTTAATAATATTTTTGTTATACTGTTGGGTTTTCATTCGGCAAAATTTATCACAAGTAAAGCTCCAGGGTTGCCAGAGAAAGGGCTTGTCAGACCCCATTTGTTTGTGTGTGTATGCGAGTGTGCGTCTTTCGAGTGTTTTACATTATGTGGACTAAGTTAAGTTAAGTTGCAGTTGAGTTGCACTTAAAATTGATTCAAGATTCCAGATCTTTATCTGACCATATGCAGATGCGTAGCCACATAGTAAAATAATGGTTTTGAACCCCCTCTGCCCACCCTGAATTTCGTAAGCTCCCGATCAAACAAAAAAACTACCTAAGGGGACCTCACCTCAACCAATCCCCCTGCCTTGAAAATTTATTTCATGCTATTTACCTGGCAGTGTGCAGCAGCTGCGATGAAGTGCCTGCTGGTTCAGCCACTCTGATAATGATTTTGTTTTGATTTTTAATCCATTGATCTGTGTTTCAGCTGTAAAGATGGCATGTTCCGAAGGTATCAGGGTGCACGAACTAAAGATGAGTTCCTTACTTTTATTGATGAGAAGAAGTGGCAAGACATTGAGCCAGTGTCGTCATGGTTTGGCCCGTCCTCATTTCTGTGAGTTTGGTATTTTATGCTGTATTCTACTGTGATGGCTCAACTTCCTGTTTCCTGTTTCTTACAACCCTTTCTATGGTTTTGTTATTCATTGATCACCACCCTTGACATTATTGCAGCAGGTTCTCCCTGCCTCCACATTTAGCATTTTCACATTCCTTCTTTGGTCCAAAGAGGGTGATTATTACTTGGAATGAGATTATCTTATTATTGTTTATTATTCTTGCAGGATGAACACAATGTCAGCTCTCTTCAAGCTTTCAATGTTTATACGGGTATTGTGAATAATCTTTTCTTCATTGGCTCAAATAATAACATAAATTATGTTGTATATATCAGAATAATTTGGTTTTCATGTGTAAAATGATTGTGGTGAAGCAGTAGGATAATCTTTACTGCATGTTTGTGTTGTTACTCTGTTAGTAGTTAATTGAATTTGTGAAATTTATCAGTGCATACAATGCTTTTGTATAAAAACAACTGTATTTTTGAAGTTGAACCACTAAATTATTTTTGTATGCAAAGCATGTTGTTGCCCACGAAATAAACAGTAAACTCACACTGCTGATCTTGAGTCCTACACCACAGAAGCACTACATAACTATTGAGTAAATTAGTGTCAAGAGTTCGTCCCAGTTTGTCAACAATAATAATACTAATAATTTAACATAAATTCCACGGAAGTAAGGAGTTGGTGCCTATCCCTAGTAATATAAGAAATATTCACAAGCTATATTCCCGTCAAATCTTTACTCTGTCGCTCTTTTTTAAAATTTATTTTATTGTATTTATTTATTTATTTTTTTAGAATACTATTCATGTCACCAGGCAACAGAGTTTTCAGGAAATAAAGGGTGAAGTGTCTTATTTAATAGCACTGCGCTAACACAGATTCATGCACCAGGCTCATCACACTTTCTGTGTATTCTTTCAGTTTCAGGCTGGGTGAATTTTATAATTTTTCACTTTTCTGTAAAATTAGGCTATAGAAAGTTATGCATTGACATATTGAACTTTATGTAATGTTTTTTTTTTGTTCCAACAAATTGTAAACAGCGTTATCAAATAAGTTTTCTATATAAGAAAGTCGTCTTATATTCGGGCCAATACGGTATGTGTTGTCTGAAGGTTTTGGTTAAATTCGAAGGTTTTGACTTTGGTTAACAAATGCACTGAATAATATATAGCAACACATTTCTCTGTGGTATTTTGTTATAGCATTGCCACACCTACTTCACTGTGAAGATGGGGTTCCCAGTGTGGGCATCGTACACCATTTTTGCACTGGCCACCCTTTTATCTGGTCTGGGCCTGGGACTGGTGAGCATTTCTCAGTGACTTCAGTTTCAGATTAAGTTACATTAGAATATTGGTCTTTGTGCGTGCATTCTTCCTTGGAGGATATCTGTATACCAAAGATGTAATCTGATGCTGTCTCATATCTCCACAGATTCTGGTATTTATTGCAGACTGGGTCTTCCCATTCAAACGATATACCTCCCAAAACTACTACCAAAGTAAGCAGATGTCAGTGGTACATGGTGTATAAGTTTGTAATGCTGTTGGTAGTGAAGAAGAAATGAAACATCTAGATATTGGTAGAAATGAAATGTATTTCTGGCTGTAATGAATATAAACTTATTTACAGTTCACATTTTGCTGCTTTTCTCACTTGTTAAATGAAGAAATATACAGCCTGCAATGTTTTGTTTCTCTTTGATTGGGACACTTGCAGCATAGTGTAGCATGCACTTCTGTGTATCACCTTACAGAAACATCGGAGAAGGCTAAACTATTCAAGCAACTGCAGGATGAGCATGAGGCTGATGGGGAAGATGAAGATGAAGAAGAGGTGGAGGGAGAGCAGGCTGAGGTGTGGAGGAGGCATAGGGCATATGAAAGACAACAGGAGTCCACTTGTGATGGGCTTCCCAGGGAGGTGCTGCGTAGACTAATTCATAATGCATCTGTGCAAGACAACACTTTGAAACTAAGGGGAAAGCACTAAAGGCGAGCCTGAAAATAATCTTTAGCAGGGACTGGTGGGATGTGTAGGTGGGCTCTGCTCCATGGCTACTGTCTCCATGCATCACTGAGACTATGCTAGACTCTTCCAGCTGACCTTCTGAAATGGCCAGCCCACTGTCAAAGCAACAGCAATTCCCCAGGCAAAATTACCATTTCTTCCCAGCTCAACAGCTAGCTTTGATTGTCAAATGTGGTGGAATGGGATTCTTTTCAGTTATTTAATCATAATGTGGTCAATGATTTTATAAAAGAATTGGAGGTTGGTTGACATTTTTATCCTTAAGCATTTTCCTGCACTTCCCTCAAGTCCTTAAGTTTGAATATTTCTCAAGCATCTGTGTTTTATTGACAGTAGTAATGTTGCTATAAATTTGCTTCTAATGTAGCTCTTCATGTGTGAAATTGTTGACATAGTATCAAAGATTTAAATATGTAATTGCAGCAATTACTGATTTTGATTAAACAAGGATTCCATAAAAATAACACATTTGCTGAGCTATGTTTGGAATTTGTACACATAGATGTGGAACTGTATATATGTCTTTTTAAAACTCCAAAAATCATTTTGACATATTTTTTTATATTTTGTATTGCTGGTCTTAATTTTAATTAATAAAATTTTCCCAAATACATGGGAGAAAAATTTCTGAAACATAATGTGAGATTATTTATTATAGTATTACCTGCTGAGTTGGTTGTCTTTTTAAATCAGACTGTATAGAACTCCTACAGTGCATCAGTGAAGAACATAGTGACCTTAGGAAGGTATTGGCTGTTGTGGATGTAATACTGTATAGTCAAGACATGTAATACGCATTGGTTTTCAAGAATATCAGTTTTTCTAAATTGGGCAGAAGTTTTGTAAGTCTTTTTAACTTTGTTTATCTGCAGGTCTTGTTTTTGACATCATAATTTAGAAATTGTGAAGCTGTAATTGGTGAAAGTACATATCTGCAACATTGTATAACCATATATAAAATGGTAGATTCGGGTGCAAAAAAATCACCGTACGACAAGTTCCACATGTGATTTATAAAACGGTGTACCTGGCCAATTCCGGCATTGATAAATCCAATGGCTGGAAACAAGCGTAATTCAAGTACCACGCCCGTATTTATTTATGGTTTATGTGGCCGCACCCACAGAATTTGCAAAATGGAGGAACGGTAACCAGCAAAACAGATATTTCACTCTGGAAATCAATGCCATTACAACCGAGGTTGATTTTGACACGCACGGGGCACCGCAGCGTATTACACTGACTGCATGTGCTGGTTGTCATGATCTTAATATGTACAATATGTAATATGAACATGTGCTTAATGTTTTGTGCAAATATTTTCTGACTTACAGGTATCAGTGTATAAACTCTCTGTTTAGACGGAATATTTTAATAGAACAAATAACGTGTCATCAACTGAATGTGTGTCTAGAGTGTGGAAGTCCAACTTAGACGGAGAACCGGAAGGGCTCCGCATACACAAAAAAATCAGTGGTTGAAAGAAATGGATACACTTTCCTTAAGGGTGCCATATGACAGGTACATGACACCAGCATAAGCCTTTCATGGCAGCTGACATAACTTGTCATAAGCATTTATAAAGGTTTGTTCCAACTTTTGTGGCTGTCATAAATACTTTTCCATTACCATTAATAACCGCGATACAGGTGTCCTGTTAAATGTGCTTTAAGCATTAAACTAGGAGGGATAATACATATATAACTTTCATATAATGTGTTTTTATACACAAACATTGAAAGATATTAAAGACATTGAAAGGAGGCATTTAGTATGGGGAATCTGAGAGGAAGTGGCACACATCCTGCTTACAGAGAAATTGAAGCATTACGCACGATTTGAAGCACTACGATTATCCAAATCTGTTTCTCAAAGACTCACAGTGAGGGCGGGTGACAGGACGGTCCTTATGGATGACACTGCAGTTGTGACCCGCTGGGCCAGCTGTATTGAGTAGCTGCTTTAAGCTGATCGTCTAGCTAGGATGTTGTACATCGCTGGCTCCACAGTTCTTCAGGCTGATCCACCGATTAGCTGAGAACCACCCAATCTCTCTGAGATTGTACATGTGGTGAACCAGCTGAAGGTAGGGATCATTGTAGGGATCTGTGGTATCTGATGTGAACTTCTCCAGTCTGGTGGTAAAGCTGTCCTCCTGAAATTGCAAGCAATCTTTGCTTCCATTTGGGAGACAGGCATCATCCCAACGGAATGTAATATGGGACTTGTTGTCACTATCTGGAAAGGGAAGGGTGATCGCCTGGATTGCGGTAACTACTGGAGAATATCAGTGCTATCAGTAAGGTCCTTGATAGGGTCATCTTCAATAGGATATGTGATCACTTGCATGTCTACCAGTGACTGGAGCAGCTTGGATATATGCCTAAGAAGTTTACCATTGAATGCATTCTAGTACTGATGGTTCAGAACCTGTGCGTTCTTTCCAGTTGATTTTGGTGTTCATCAGGGGTGTGTTTTTGCTCATACTCTGCTTAATGCTTGCATAGACTGGATTTTTGGCAGGGTCGTTGTGTTCAGAAGCTGTGAAGAAAGACAATGAAGAAAGATTCACTGATCTTGACTTTGCTGACGATGTTGTCACCTTTGCAGAGTCAACGGAGGCTCTGATTAGGGCTCTCAAGAGACTGGGCAAGTTTCTTGGATAAAAACCAAGATCCAGGCTTGTAATAACCTCTTTGGCACAGGCATCAGCTCTGTGTCTGTGGAGAGAATGTTGAATGCGTCAAGAGGTTCACTTACCTCAGCAGCAACATTCATGGTTTTGCTGACTCTTCTTATTAAGTCAATACACGGATTGGGAGAGCATGGGGGGTCATGAGGTTGCTGTAAAGGGGTGTGTGGCACTCCATCATTGTTATATGGCTGTGAGACGTAGACACTATCTAGTGACCTGAGACAAAGACAGGACTCCTTCGGTGCTGTGTCTCTTTCGAGAATCCTTAGATAATGCTGGTTTGACTTAGTGTTGAATGAGCAGTTGCTCAGTGAGTTTCAAACGAGCCACATTACCTGCACTGTGAGGGAGCATCAGTTACAGCACTATGGCCATGTGGCTTGCAGGATCTTCATTGCTGGAGACCCAAGCAGCAGGACCTTGCAATCCAAGGGGATACCCAAGCTCCAGCAGATAGACAGTCATTTCCAGAGGGTGGGCCGGGACTGCATGTCAGCCTGGGGGTATGCTAACAGGGATCCTGAGGTATTTCGTTGTGTGGTGACTGTGGCTCACCTGTTTCTTGTTAGTTGTAGTCCCTTGTGTTACTATCACTACACAGCTTTTTCCCTTGTAATTAAGAATCCTACCTTCATTTATATCAATATCCCCGGTCATGATGTCATTACAGTTGGGGTAATTTCTAATGACTCCAAAGTAAAAAAAATAGTAAAGCGCTACAATTAATCTGTTATTATGTTAAAAAAAAAACTTACTAATTGTGAACATGACACTCATGTATGGGCAGATGCCAGATGCTGCTCTCATGGGAATGTTTGTCTACCTGAGCATGTTCATATACTTAACTTTCAAGGAACAAAAAAAAGTATAATATTCATTCAGTCACTTCCTGTCAATGACATGGTGCTTGGTTGAAACCACGTGGCTCTGGCTGTGGAGGTGGCCTATTTTTAGTTCACTGTTAAAAATTGAACCCAAAATTATAAAAGATTTTACAATGTTTGAAGGAATGCTAATTCGAATGGCATCTGACCCACCTATCTTTTTTCTTATAGTATACAGACCACCTGGGCCATATACCCCATTTATGACTGACTTAGTTAATAATTTAGAAAATATTATAATACTTTTGATTTCGATATAAATGTGGATGTAGAGACAGATGCCTTTAGTAAAAGTTTCCTGTCCCTCATGAACTCGGTTGAATGCTATCAACATGTAACAAGACTGACGCATGTTCACAATTATATGTTGGACTTGGTTATAACTCACAGAGTTTCGATTCATCATGTATCCGTGTGTCAACGGAACGAGCCGGTCTCCGACCTTCGTGATTCAGCCACCCTCTGCGTCTATGGTGGAGAAGATTATTACGACACCTCACCTAAATGATTGAAATTCCCGCACGATTTACGATTTATTAATGCAGTAAGTAATGTGAATTTCAAATCTAGTACAGATGTCAACGAAGTCAGCAGGTGAAACTGCACCTTTGAAAAGTAAAGTTGCTAGAACCACCAGACATTCCCCCTGGTTTAATGATCATACACACTCTTACAAACGGGAGTGCAGATTAGAGCGCAAATGGAAGTCTACAGGTTTAGAAGTTTTCAAATAGATATGGGCTGACAGCCTGCAACAATATAAGCAAGCCCTACATAGGGTGCGTTCAGTCTGTTACTCTAACCTCGTTCATCGCAATAGAAACAATCCATGCTACCTTTTTAAGACTATAGCTCATCTTACGAATAAGGCTGAACCTTTGCTACCAAAAAATATTGGTAGTGAACTTTTTATGAACTTCTTTCATGATAAAATTACAAACATTAGGCTTCAAGCATATCCAAATGGCTCACAATTAGCTCTGATGCAAACAGAATGTGAGCACACTCTTAATGCCTTTGAATTAATTAATGAACAGGAACTGAGAAATAAAATGACTAAAACAAAATTGACCACTTGCCAACTGGACCCAATCCCCACCAAGCTTCTTAAAGAATCCCTGGAGCTCTGGCAAGACCTATAACTGCCATAATGAAGCATCCCTATTATCAGGTGATGTCCCTGACTGTCAGGGTCGGTGCCCATCCGACCCTGCCCTTTGTGTCTCCTGCCCTTCAGCCTAGTGTACCTAAGTTCCTAGTATGGTTTCCTTAGTTCCTTACTGTTATGCCCTTATTCTTTGGACTGTCGCATGGCTCTTACTGCCAGCCAAGAGTCGAGGCAATTCTTGGTAGCGGCAGCCAATCACGTGCACGTCTGCTACCAAGATTCAGGCGATTTATGGTAGTGGCATCTAATCACGTGCGCTACTGCTACCACGATTCAGGCTCGATTGATGGTAGCGACAGCCAGTCGAGTATCCTTCTGCTACCAAGATTCAGGCAATTCTTGGTAGTGATAGCCAATCACGTGCACTTCTGCTACCAAGATTCAGGAAAAGGATGGCCCCAAGACCTGACCAATTTCAGTGTCCCGTCTTAAAGACTAATCAGAATTAAATAATTCTTTTATGAACTTTTTCGTCAAAGAATTTCGCCAGAAAAGCAATTTACAGACCCTGTGTCGTGACTTATATGTACTTATTCCTTGATATTTAATAATTATTATTATAAAAATAATAATGTATATAACCACACACCTAAAGAAAACGTATGCTAATAATGTAAAATGAGACATCGTATTTCTTGTAATTGAGATATAGACCTAATTCACCATATAATATACATTAACCACTGAGACGCAAATTACTTCACCATATGCAGGTAACAACAGGCGAGTAATTTAGTTAGCAGTCAAGTATTAGTGGTAAGCCAGAGATGTTTTTTGGTGAAATTATTTCAGTTTGTGTTTCAGTATTTTAAAACGAGCCCCCCTCACCTGCAGCACCATCACACCTTTCTGCAGGTGGATCCTCACACGTGCTTGACTGGCAGCTTACAAGCAGAAGTAAGATTGCTTTATTGTAATGTTATTGTCATAACCTATGTGATTCTGAAGTATCATCACCATAAAACATTTTATTGTACTTTTCCTTTAATATTTGTCTTTCCTTACCCTTAGCTCCATTCAAGAGGACATTGGAGCCTGATGCCCAAACTTCAGCACCTGTGCCATTACCTGACCTGGTTGTAAGATTTTACTCAAATCAGCCAAAACTGATTTCATACAAATTTGCATGCTAATATATTTCTTGGAAAGAAACCTTGATTAACTTACAGTGATTGTTCACTTAGGACTCTGTTGGACCAGACAATATTGAGGGCTGTGCAGCTGTCTAGGAGTTAGCTGACTGCTGGTGTCAGACTGTCCAAGTGGACCCTCTTTGTCTGTGCCTACAAGCAGGGAGTGCATTTTAAGCAATGCACATGTAAAGCAGTAGACCACCATCCAGCTGCCCGAAGTCAACTTACACAGTGGTGAGTCAATCAATCAAACTTTATTGGTAAAGCTTTTTACATCACAGAGCCAGCTGAGGCTGAGGCCGGTGACCGATACAGGACGGGCTAGGGGAGTGGAAAGGGCAGGCAGGGAGAGAGACAACCGGAGAGACGGGCGAGGCATTTCGAACAGACACAGGGAAGACAGAACCAGGGACAAAACCGCCAGGGCACACTGGGACAGGGGGCTCAGGATGACGGACAAAACAGAGGAAAACGGAGGTGACAGAGGGCGACAAGGCAGAAATGGAGGGAGGAGCAGAGGTACGGGCCAGTGAAAGGGCCCCTGGGTTCCCGGAACCCTGGGCGTCTGCACCGGGAGCCGGCGCCTCGGAGGCTCAGGGGGTCCCAAGGGTATTGCCGAGCAGGACTCTGGACAGTAGGCCCCCTTGGGGACCGTAACTCCAGGTGTAGGGGTCCCGAAGGGCCCGGTGGTACCAACCAAAATGAAAGAGGCAAGCAGCTCAGCTTAATATTAGTGACTTATTTTCCTTTTCTTTGTTGAAGAGCTCTGATGGTACCACATGTACCATGAATAAATACCTGAAGGTGCATTCTCAAGCTGCTCACTCTGCGTGTCCAGGACAATCAAAGGTAAGAATTCACATTAGTGTATTGTTATCTCACTGTACCATATTAGTACCTTTCTGGCTGACAGAATGGGTAATGAAAGAAGTTTGAGGGATAAAGCAAACTGGGGTAAAAACATCATGCATTTTCAAATGCTTTATAAATTTAATAGTTTTTAAAGTAAACTGGTCTGTCTATGACCTTTGTATGTATGTCTGTTAAAAGTTAAATTTGTAACTCTAAAACATATCCAGTACCTAATGTATAACAAGAAATCTTTCCTGACAAACATTTCACTACACTTGCTTAGGTATAGGTAAACAATTATGCAGTGAAGAAATGCATGACAGATGTGGAAATCAGGAAACTATTATTTTTACAATTTTTATGTGATAAAGAATACAAGGAAGTCGCAACATCCAAATAACAGTCCATCAGTATAATTCCCTGCCATGCCAGCATAATGTATAATAAGACGCTGGGATCATTAATGGAGTAACAATGAATGTGGCAGATTGAAAGTAATATGGGTGGTATTGAAAACATCCTGCCAGAGTTCTCCAGGACCAGGGTTGGAAAACACTGAAATAAATTAATCACTGAACTGATAGTCAAATACTAGGAGGTGCTACATCTCTGTCGAACCTTACTTGAAGTATAATGTCTAAAAGCTGTAGTACTCTATATAATCCATCCACCCGTCCATTTTCCAACCCGCTTATCCGTTCAGGGTCGCGGGGGATCCGGAGCCTATCCCGGAAGCTACGGGCACGAGGCAGGGAACAGCCCAGGATGGGGGGCCAGCCCATTGCAGGGCACACTCATGCACTACTACTATGCAAACTACTTCAGCTCTCAGCGGAGGCAGACGCACTTCTCTCCCTCTCCCACCCCTTATCCTCCCTGCTTTGCTCCTCTCGTCTCATCTAGTTTACTTTCTACTGTCTTATACTTTGAAGAGACTCTCTCAGCCCTGCTCTTAAACCTAAAGGAATTATGGATTTGATCGCCTGGTCCCCCAGAAGAACAAGGCAGCGAGACTCTCTGCATTCCTACCCCCAATCCCAAGGACACCTGGACACACAGAGACATATACATACGTACAGATACGCACACACCGCACCCTCCCCCCATCCCACGCCTTCACCGCTTCGAACATTCGGCGTGGACAGGCGGGTCTGTGACCAGCGCCCCCCGTGGCTGCAGGACCGGATGGCTGTGTCTGTGCTGGATTACCTCCACTTCCCCATTTCCCTCCCCTGTTGCAAGTCGCGACTTTATGTTGTAAGGTGTACTGATTATGTGCTTAAGTTGCTGAGGTGTTTTTTTCTGTTCTCACAC
>JAODKK010081823.1:0-21207 GCA_026774405.1 Petrocephalus microphthalmus | reverse complement strand
GGTCCAGTGGGCACGTGGTCGATTTGGTTTTAGTCATTATATTTATCAGCTCCTGTTCGTTAATTAATTCAAAATCAGTAAGGGTGTGCCTTTTCGGGTCGCCTGGAGCCTATCCCAGAAGCTATGGGCACGAGGCAGGGAACAACCCAGGATGGGGGGCCAGTCCATCGCTGGGCACACTCACACACCAGTCACTCACACAAGCACACCTACAGGTAATCTAGTAAGTCCAATTAGCCTCAGCATGTTTTTGGACTGTGGGGGGAAACCGGAGCACCCAGGGGGGACCCCACAATGACACGGAGAGAACATGCAAACTCCACACATATGCAACCAGGGCGGGATTCAAACCCCAGTCCCAGAGGTGTGAGGCAACAGTGCTAACCACTGCACCACACAATAGATTCTAAAACGGAGTTGGTAAAATATCTACACACTGTAAAATATGAGTAGATTCAAGTTGAAAACAAAAAGGAATTAAAACCTAAACAAAATTATTGAGTTGACATGAAAATCAGAAATCTCTATATTTGTAAATAGTACTAATAAAAAATTAATTAAATAAATTGAATTAATTGATTAGAATTTATTCAATGCAGTTACTAAAAAACTAAATACCCTTCTTTCTTAAGAATAACAACCTCAAGCATGAAGGAAAAACTATTTTTATTTTATTTTATGATGAGCCAACAAACAGCTGAAACAGTACAACTAAAAGTTTTAAAACTGTAAACTAAAACGTAATGAAAAGAAACAAACCTAATAAGCCTTCATACTCAATCTTTGAACACACCAAAAGAAATTTCACTTACAGTTGTGGGATAGAGTCAAAATCAGTACTAATTTTAACTAAAGTTGGTACTCTTAAAACGTCCCATTCTCAGCTCTGCGGGGGGAGCACTGTACATTGTGTTGAACTGACAATGTATGCCTACTTAAGTGTACACTGCAACAACAGTTTTATTTCAAGTCAAAAGTTTGTTCTTGAGGGTTAGGACCTTGTTTGACAGCTTTGAAGTATCCAGTTCCAAGAAAAGTTTTTGGAATACCTCAAAGGTATACTTCAGCTGCCTGGGATAATTGAGATTCAGTACATAGGTCAAGCCGAAGAGGACAGAGCAAGCCCTTGCAATACTTTTAAGCCCCCTTATGACTTCCACACCCTCAATAACAATTCCAATGTCCCTTGTGATCCTTTGTGATCACAGTAATTGCCACTATGAGCTGTTCAAGTTCCTCCAAGTTCTCAGTGTCCTGCAACATGAAGTTGTAATTAGTATCATGTACATGTATGTACATGCTCAGCGAGTACACACCAGATCAATTCCTTAGATCACCAAGCAAAGGTCTCCTTATGGTGCTTTAATTCATTATGGTCATACTCTTTGGAATTCTCTACTACATGAGCTATGGTTTGCTATGACCATATAATCTTTCAAAAGCAAAGTAAAAACATCTCTTCTATCAAGCTATTAGTTAGGTTGAAAGTTAGTTGTTAACAGATATAGCATTATCTGTATTATTATTATTATTATTATTGGTGACTTTGAATAATGCCTTCCTGTCTTATTCCTTACTGTAATACCTTCTGATATGTGCCAATAAACTTGACTGTTTCAGCCATGTCAGTGCACTGATGCATGAAAAATTAAAGCAAATTTTCAAGTTCAAGAAAACAAAATACTACTGTCTGACCCTCATAAAATGAAGGTGGTGTTGTCAGAAAGATACTGGGCCACCATGTGCCAGCAGAACAGTATCAAAGCTCATTTGCAGATATCTTACAGGTCTAAGGATGGAACACCATTCTTCCAAAAATATTACCTCATCTGGTGTTTTGATGTTCAACTGGGTTGAGATTTAGTGACTGCAAAGGCCAAAGCATATAATTCTCTTCATTTTCATACACTATCAGACCTGTACTGTTCACTTGGTATGCACCTCACTCACACCCACTTGTGAGTATATGGTGAAGGATGACTCATCTTGACCATATCATTCTTTTGGTATTATATCACTGAACTCTGAAATTTGACATTTGTTGACATCTGACATTTGTTTTTGTAATGAGGCTTTATGCAGCCTTACTATATTACCCCTATATTATCACTTTATTTATATAAAGTGTCTTGTGGAAGAATGGTTTTAATCTCTCTGGTAGGGTACAGAGATTTGGAGAATCTATGACAAGTATTGAGGCTGTTCTGCTGGGGCATGGTGAGGCAGAGGAACACCTTGCTAAAAAAATGTCACATATCTGTTTCAATCTACTTGACAAAAGCATGTAATCTATTAAAGGAATTACTGTCATTCAATTAGGTTAATGCACGTTAAGTTAACCCACTTTGAATTCTTTGATGAGATGTTCCCCTTTTTCTCCAAGGTATTCTAATAGGCTCCGAAGGCTAACCTCTCTGGTCCTCTCAACAGAAGGGCACATTGAGTTCTGGAAACGAAATGTAACAACTGAAGAGTCAATCACAAAAAAATCACTGTGGGCGTTTCTCTTATTAAAAAATGTAAACACATAACACGTATAGGAAAATTTTGCCTTGTACAACCTGGATCTTATTTTTGTATATTTGGTCATCATGCCTATCGATTCTGATGGTATTTTACTTGCCTGCTTCTCTTTGGGGCTCTGTCAGACTACAAGGCACAGCAAGGGACTAAGATTTTTTCTGTAGATACATCGGAGGCTACATGAAATGCTTCCATCCATGTAAAATTAACATAAACAAAATGTCCTCATTCGTGTTATTTTGAAGTCTTATGGAACAAAGTTTTGAAACTTTTATTTTTGAGAAGTATTGTACCTCCATCAGTGCCATTATGATCTTCAGTCTTTCTCCAAGTGCTCCACCTTTGGCATGAAATAGTCAGTAGCTTGGGAGTGTGAAGGTCCAATGCAGACATAAATTTTGGCTCTAGATGCACTGTGGTTATTCTCTTAAATTCCGCATTGATCTGAAACATAAATGGAGCAAAAGACACCAAAGGTATCGCATCATTTGTTAGACGTTTTATATGAAAGAGGTTTAAGAGGTTAACATTCAATACTACAATGTTGAAGTACTTGACCAATTACACAAAATTCTTTGGAAGCAATCACTTACAGGGTACTTTTGGCATTATTTTCATTTCTTATGTCTTAACAGGAATTACAAATAAAAACTTGCTTGAGCTGGGTCAAACAGGGCAGGCCAACGGTCCATCATGGTTCGAACATTTAGACACTGATTGATGACTTCATGTCGTCTGAGAGCAAATGTTTGGCTCATTTTGTACTTGACAGTCTTTTCATTGTTATTCCTTTTTGACTCAGTGACTAGCTCTTCTCTTGCTTTCTCCAAGCCATGCACATCTTCACCAGCTGGGTAGGATGGGAGGGACCTCTGCCCTTCTTGCCTTTTTAACATTTTTTGCAGGCTTCTTGTCATGAGGGTTTTTATGTTTCAGAGCATTGCATGTAACATCTGGAATACCAAAGCCTCTTAGTTTTGTTCTTGTAGTTTGCCATTTTGTATTTAATGCTAGTCTCCCATCCACTGAGGCCTGAAGAGCTCCACCGATTATTCAGACATGGGTGTTCCCTGATAAGCGGAATCAGCGACTAAAAGAACTTGCAGAGCTGATGGGTAGGCAGTGTATGTATATATGGACTGAGCTAGTTTGCCAAGTATGTCTGACTTGATATTTGGAGTAGTCAGCAGTGTTCCATCTTTTCTGTAAACTTCGTTGGCTCTTTCAAGAATCATTTCAGTTTCAACAGAGAACTGTGGAATGATGAATTCAGTCGGCCATGGCTTCTTTTCTGGGTTGCTGCTTGATGACATGCTGACTGAGCTTGCAGATGATGAACTACATGAGCCAAGGGACCCCTGTGCAGTGTCACTTGAGGAGGCAGCATCAAGGCATTGCTCTGAGGTCACACTTTCCCTGTAGTTTTCATTGTGTGATACTGGATACAAACTGGGGACAACTGGTTCGATTATCACAACCTTAATTGTGGCTTTGTATTGAATTTGAGCCGTGCAGTGTAGAGTACAAAAGTCCTCAAAATCTGCATCTAAATACTACAGGCTGAAATCATCTGTGATATTTAATTTCTGCTTAATGGCCATGTTTAGCTCCTCCATAGTCTCTGAAATTCCAGATGGTAGAGTCAGCTTCTCTATTATGTGACCAAAGATCACCCTGAGCACTGCTGAATCCATGTCTGGTGGCCTAGCAAGAAAAAAATAATTGTCAAAAATTCTGACACAATAAAGATAATACTTTGATTCTGTATCAAATTACTTTGACCCTCAGGGAACAAGTAATGCATGGGCAGCCATTTTTTTTTAAATAGGCTAATTCACAAAATCCCCAACACCCTACAGTTTGTGACAGAGAGGGAGATATAATCTAAACTGTGCAACAGACGTAACATTTCAGTGTAACTATACGCTTTCCTGCAAGACTGTAAGCTATAAGTGGGCAGAAATCTTGAAGGCTATGGTGAGGAACAAAATTCACTTCTCTATAACTTTCCAACAGAAAAGTTCTGAGGTGCTCCTGGTACCAAGCATTGAATTTCTTAACAATAAAGTAAAGACTGCTTTCCAAAATCAACATGTGTATGATCTCTACAAAGTCTGGGAGCCCTCCCGTTGAAGCATACGGCAAGATCATCCCAGCTGAATACCTTGTTCCATGGTATGTCACAGAGTTTGACAAATGTACACTTGTTAGCTGAGAGAACAGTTTCTTAACAAACTCCGGGATTTCAACATGTAGCACTTCCAAAGGAAAAGATGACATGTTACTAATTATCAGGGCAAGCTATGTCTTTGCCAATTATAAGCCGTCATCAGCTGATGTTTTGCTGAAAGTGACAGCAAGACATTCTTGAAATTGCTTGAGAACCTCACAACACGTTTAAAGAACCTATGTTTGGCCTCAAAGAGCATATGACCAGAGGACCAAAGGCTTCTATAAGTGCAGGATATTGCTCCAAAAAATGGTGTCTGGGTGTCAATCACAGCTGAGGGAAAAGTTCTTGTAGTCTATGACGATGCTCTGATATTTTCAGGTCAAGAAAAGGAACACTTTAAAGGGAGTGGATAGGAGCCACAGAGTGCTCTACACGCTGGATCATCAGAGGGTATCCTTGACCAAATAAGTAGTGGCAGTGACCTTATGAATGCCCAATTCTCATGAGCATTTCCTCCTATATTACAACGACTAGAAAAATTTACTGGGATTGTCTGAGGGCGGATTATATTGTCTGTAAACATAAAAGGAAACTGCTTGATTAAGTCATTAAATTCTGATAATGTCATGTATTTGTTTCTAATAAAATTATTCAGACAGTTTGCTAATTCTGAAGGAACAATGCCTTCAAAAAGGTCATGGAGTATGGCAGGAGGGTAGCCTCTAACAATACTGAAGTGACTCAGCTTCTTAGTCAGTGGACAAGCTTTCTTGACCCCATAGCAATGTGGCAAAGTGGGGTCTTCTTCTACAGTTTTGAGATGCAACTTGTAGGCATCCTCTGCTCGAGGTGGAAATTCTCCACAGCGTACCTCCTTTTGAGAGTACTCAGACTTAGGTCCTAAGCAGAACCTGCAAATGTAAGGACCTGTAAAAATTTCAACAAGTTCACCCAGAGAGTGTGCACCTAGATTGTCTGCTACCACACAATATACTGTCCCTTTAGTGTTCTTTCCAGCATAGGCAACGAATATTCCTTCTTGTTCCAAGACAGATCTTTCAACAGAGGCTCTAAAACAATATCATAGCCAAATCTTTTAACATCAACAGCTTTGCAGAGAATGGCCAAGTATATGGTAGACAGTGTAGAGCGCAGTCCAGATGATACATTTGCCAGGACCCACTAAACTGCAGTGATCTTGTGTTTTCTTTAATAGGTTACAGACTTCAAAATCATCAGCATAAAGAATTAATGCTATTCTTGGTTCATCTACAGCAAAAAATGGATTTTGTTTGAAATATTTCCCATCTTGAAATGATTCATATTGAGTGGATGAGCTTGGTCGTTTGTTAAAAACCTCATGAGCAATATCCTTATTTGTCATGTGCAGTATCCTTATTGGTCAATACAGGCTGCAAGGTCTGAAGAAGTGGCACATATTGAAAGCTGATGTTCTCCTGTGAACCAAGGATGTACTCCACTGGCTCGACAAATTCAAATTGATTCTTGAAATACTGCCTTCTCTTATACACAGAACCAAAAGGCCCATCTACTCCCAGTGCTTTGCTGGTAGGGTGTGACTTGCATAGTTCCTCTACCAATTTGGTAACAATGTCCTCCTCCACAGCACAATTATGCTTCTTAAAATTTGCATCAACAATTTGTTGAATTATTGGAGCGGAGACTGTGTATATAAAATGAAGCTCCTACACCAAATCATCAATACATTTGCCAGAAACGTTGTGCACACTCTCCAACTTCAAGAGAAGTAAGCCAGTTCTTTGATGAATTTCATTTGATATATCCACTGGAGGATTTATACTGCCGGCGATGGGCTGGCCCCCCCATCCTGGGTTGTTCCCCGCCTCGTACCTGTAGCTTCTGGGATAGGCTCCGGACTCCCCGCGACCCTGTTTGGATAAGCGGGTTTGAAAATGGATAGATGGATTTATACTGGTATTCTCATAATCAGTATCACCTGAGAATGAATCATCTGTTGCATTTGGTAAAGTTTGGTGTTCACTAATGATATCTCGCTTAAAGTCGTCAAGTGAATGAGGGTTGTGCTTTCTGCTTTCGTGTGTAATAAATGTTCCACATATATTTGTCTTAAATGTACGTTCAGCAAAGACACACTCTACAGTTTCATGACTCCTTAGGTGATTGCCAAGGTGTTGGAAATATTCTTTTTCAATGGGATATTTAGCTGAGCAAATAATACATGTGAAAGAGAGGACTACTCCTGGTCCCGTAGCTTCACCTTCTGCATGGTATCTTGACAAATGTGTGCGGAGAGCAATCAGTGTTTTAAAGGAGCACTGACAATCATAATCGAGGCAAAGGACTGAATTTCCAACCTCAAATGGCCTGTTCTGTAGTCTATAATGTTGCAATAGATCACCTTTTGTTGTCGCTCTGAAAATAGATTTTACAGTGCCATCTCATTTTGAGGCACCTAAGAAGAAACAGAAAGTTTTAGATGAGACGTGCCTTTCAGCTGCTTACTTGCAGATGAAAACCATACAAATGTGTGTGCTGTACTGCCCATGCTGTAGAAACTACATTTTATTTCTGCTATGACTATAGCACACATGTATCCTCCACTTTCTCCTTTAATAACATGCAATTGCTGAAATGGTAAAAAAAGAAAATCATGTCTGTGGCATATTCAGATGCAGTCTAGACATTGAAACCATGGTGAAAAGTGTATATTTTTGCTGGGAATTGCACATCATATACCAAACCTATAGATAACCTGCTGCTGAAGCGGGTTATATCACGTCCCGAGAAGTGCCTCAGATGCGTGTCTCACATGCTGTATGGCCGGTTGCTCTAACCCAGTGCTTCTCAATCACGTTCCTGGCGCCCCCTGCCAGAATGTTTTCGTTCCAACCCTACCTTAATCAGGCTTATATGGTCCTTAGTAGGCTAAAGCTGGTTACAGACCGGACGCGGCGTGGTCAAAGATGATCTTTGTTGAACTTTGACCGCTGCGCGCCCCGTGACGCATTGTCGCGCGATCAATAGAAACAGGGCACTGAACCGGGCACGGAAATCTAAATGGAGAAAAAACTTATATTTTCCTTGTTTGAATGCCCAGAGATACATGACACAAGCATACAATCTTTTTGCATGCGAAATACACATCGTTGCTACTGACCGTGAGCCGAAATGACAGGAGGGAATTTTGAAAACCACGCCCACTCTTTGCGCAGAAGCACCGCGGCGAGCACAGCGCGTTGAGCGGACGCCGCTGTTTTTTTTAATGGGGCGCGCACAGCGCATGCCGCGTCCGGTCTGTAACCAGCTTTAGCCTATTAAGGACCATATAATCCTGATTAAGGTTGGGTTGGAACGAAAATATTCTGGCAGGGGGGGCGCCAGGAACGGAATTGAGAAGCACTGCTCTAACCGGTTAACATGAGCACCGGAATGAAAACCAGGACGTCCGGCATTTAAAAAAATCCGATTCTAAAGATAAAGATCAATACAATTGGAACGGTAATGTATGATTTAAAGTGCCTTCAGAGCACGTTGTTGTTTTATTTTATTGGTATTTCACCAAATATAATGTAGTCCAGTACAACACCAGCTTTGACTGAGCAGAAAATTTCTAATTTCTAACAATGTCAACAAAAAAAGAACATTTACAGTTTTGTGAAAGTTTTTCAGCTATATTTACATGTAAAATGACCAGTCGGAGAGAAAGTTAGAAGCGGCAGAATGTGAGTCTTATTTTCTCTCACACAAAGCACATGCTATGTTCGTTGCACAGCCTGACCCATCTGGCTAATGACCCACAAGAAGAATTCTGCACTTTTAAGTAGCTAAAGCTTGCCCAAAAAAAGTCACCAGATTTGTCGCTAGATGCTTTCTTGGAAAAAAGAATGTCACTAAAGGGATCTGAAAACTTGCTACTTTTAGTGCGGTGTGGAAGAAGAGTTTTACTTACCTTCTGCACTGTCCACTAACGGCTGCATCCAAAAAACGCGCACATCGACAAGAAGCACTTTTCAGACAAAAACTGCCTAATTGCATTACGTTGGATTCACTCCCATTGACTTACATGAACAAAATGCTTCTGTTTTCTTTAACTAGAATGAGTTGATTTTATTCTAAACATTTTTTATTTAATATTTACTTAAATACGTGCAACAAAACCAAGGAGATAATTATATTGAATATATTTTACTAAATACATTACTTAAAATCTACATCACCACAGAATCATTTTTTACAGTGCAGTACTGGAGGATGGTTTCATTTTCCTAACTTGTTTCACTAATTCACCTAGAGAGACTAAACTGAAAGAACTAAAGTATATAGGACAGGGAGGACCAACATCTAGAGTAAGGCTTTCCATCTGCAGCTTTACTGATAAAGTATTTGAGGAGTTCATTGCAATCACTATTTGAGGAAACCAAGAAATTTGATGGTACTGGTGATACAATATTTGAGATTGTGTCAAACAAACGCTTAGGGTTTCTCTTGTTACTGGTTATTAAATTTGCAAAATAATAGGACCTGGCATCACTCAGCATGTTATTATAAGGAGAAAGTAGATCTTTAAGAGGCAATGCGCCTCCAAGTTGGACTTTCATAAATGCTCAACCTGTTGACAGCCCCATCTAAAACTGTGGATAGTGTCGTCATTCAAGGTGTTCTATTAACAGCCACCTTGTCTCTCAGTCTTTAAGGAGCAATCTGTCGTGCCGGGTGCAGAGGGGGGAAGCATAATAGGGAGTCCACAGGGCGAGGATCACGGAGGGTTTATTGAACATGAGCATGGAACAGCACAAAACAGTGTAACAACGTCAATGACTGGACTGGGGAAACAAACTTAAACGCAGACTTAAATACACAGGACTAATGACATGAAAAAGGAACAGCTGAGAATCGGAAGGATTAACACGAGGTTAACAATGGGGCACAAAGGAGGATCGGATGGGCAGGATGTAACAGAACCACCCCCCACCAAAGGTGCGCACTCCAGGCCCACCTAAAAAGAGGGACGAGACAAGACTGGGGACACAGGACCCGAATGACAAAAGCACAAACCAGCAACGGCACACCGGGAACAGAACAGAAACACGGAACAGGCACAACGGAAGCAACTCGGACACCAGACGACACAGCACGGGCAGGGCAAACAGGCACAAGGGGCAGCAGGAAAGGGGACACACCAAGAGGAGGAACACAGGGGCCAGGCGGGAACACAGGAGAAACAGGGGGACAAAAGGCAGATACAGGGGGCACAAAGGCAGGAGGGACAAAACCAGGGGGCAGAACACCAGGGGGTGAAGAAGCAAAGGGCAGGGGAAAACAGGGACCCCGAGGGAGCCCCCACGGGCAAGAGGGGGCAGCCGCAGGGACAGCAGGCGACCGCGAGGCAGGAGCAGGAGGGGACCCCACAGGGGCCGAGGAGGCAGGAGGGGGAACGGACAGAGGAGGTGAGGAAGAAGGCAAAGGGGGCACCAGAGGAGGCGAGGTGGAAGGCGAAGGGGACCCCAGCGAAGGCGAGGAGGCAGGCAAAGCTGTGCCAGGCGATGGTGGAGCCACAGCCAGCGAAGGCACAGTCCACCCATGAGCCGGAGTGGGGGGAGCCGCAGGTGGCCAAGGAGCCGGAGTGGAGGAACCCGTAGGCACCCCACGAACCACAGGGGCCGAGGGCGAGCCAGGGGGCAGGGCGGGCGGGAACCGGCCCCAGCGCAAGTGTCCCCGTCCCTTTTGGGAAATGGAGAGGTGGGTCCACCACCGGGATTTGCCCTGCTACAGGCAGGGCAGAGGAGTCATGGTCCTGACTGGGTCTACAGGGCCCATCAGAGCAAGGGGAAAGGAGCAGAGTCGAGATCCGGGACTGGAACATCTGGGATTGCAGTGGGCACAGCGGGAACCTCTGGAGCCAGGGCAGGGATGGGAACTGGAACCTCCAGAGCGGGGACTGGAGCCGGGACAGGAACTGGAACCTCCAGAGTGGGGACTGGAGCTGGGACGGGGACTGGAACGTCCGGAGTGGGGACTGGAACCGGGACTTCAGGGGTCAAAGCAGGGACTGGTGGCGGCTCCATCTCCTGGACCAGACAGGGGCACGGCGGCGCCTTCTCAAGGACCAGACGGGGGCGCAGCAGGCAACACCGGAGGGCGGTCACCCTGGAGGCTGAGGAGCTCCCTCAGGGCTGCCTGTATGGTGAAACACTGTGCCACTCACGACTCAGGATCAGGAATTGGATCAGGAACAGGGGCTTTGGGAGCTGGAGCAGGTAGCATGGGAACAGGAATCACGGGACCTGGAACAGGAGGAATGGGAACTGGAGCAGGTGGCACTGCAGGAGCTGCCTTCTTGGGGATGTAGGCGACCCGCAGGATGGCGTCCTCAACGGACTTGGCCCCTTTAAGGGCCAGGCGTGTTCCCTGGAAAGGGTAAGCTGCCAGCGGAGTCAGCAGGGCGGCGTCAGGCTTATGCCTGTGTGTCTGCCAAGCAGCAGTGTCTGCAGGTGGACGTGTGTATAGGGAATGCAGGGGAGTCACAGCGGTGTCCGGGGCGAACACCACTGGCTCCTCCCGATCCGTAGCAGGACAGGCAGCAGTGAGGGAGACGGCCCCTAAGAAGACCTCTGGTGTCTTCTGTCTCTGGCTCTTCCGCTTTTTGCTTCCTGCTTTAGGCAGCAGGACTGGAGGCAGCTCGGGGAGATCCGACAGCGGATCGGTGAGTATTCCAGAGTCAGGTCTCATCCACTGGAGCATTACCTCCACAGCTCTGCTTCTGAGCTGTAGCAGGTTGCGGCGTGCTTCATCCGCGAGAGATATGTCCTGTAGCGGATCCATCTTCTCCAGGAGATCCCGGGTTAGCGTTGCCAGCACATAAGCCACTGGATCTTCCCTGATCTCAGGCTGCTGCAGCCAGTAAATAGCCTCGTTGGCTAAACCAAGGTATTCAGCTTCAGTAAATTCAGTAAATCTTGTTGCCGCGTCTGGTCAATCTGTCGTGTCGGGTGCCGGGTGCGGAGCGGGGAAACATAATCGGGAGTCCACAGGGTGAGGATCATGGAGGGTTTATTGAACACAAGCAAGGAACAGCACAAAATAGCGTAACAACGTCAATGACCGGACTGGGGAAACAAACTTAAATGCGGACTTAAATACACAGGACTAATGACATGAACGAGGACCAGCTGAGAAGGATTAACACAAGGTTAACAATGGGGCGTGGCCCACAAGAGGATCGGACAGGCAGGACATGACATAATCTTCATTATTTCAATGCAGCGAGCATTAAGACTGGACTTGAGCCTCAGCATTTTCACACACCACAACAGTATTATAAAACGTCCGAAAAATTTGTATCAGTTTCATTAATAATGCGCACTTGATGTTTTGATTTCAACTGAGTAAGGTCAGAACAAAAAGACAGTTCAAGCAGTACGCACTTGTGATCACAAAAAACAATGTCCTTAAGTAAAACACATTCAATATTTACACCAAGAGAAGAAATGAAGTCTAGCATATAACTTCTGCTGTGAGTTGCACTTGAAACATACTGTCTAAAATTAAAAGCTTCCGTAATGCTCAAAAACTCTATAAGGCTATACTACAAAATATATACAAAATATACTACAAAATAATAACTGAAGTAAAAATGTGTGAAAATTCAGTAAGAAAAGTATTGGCTGGACCAGGTGGTCGATAAATTAGAACTCAGTACACGGCATCATGCTGACCAACTTTCATTACCTGCAGTTCAAAAGATTTGAGTTTGTACCAGAATCAGAATCAGAAAACTTTATTGATCCCAGAGGAAATTGCGCATTGCTCAAGTTACCAACCAACTGACAGGCAAACTTAGTCCTGTAGACCGATGCAAGACTGCCACCGCGGCTAGATAGCAGTTGTGGTGTACTGATGTACGAGCAATCCGTACGAGCAGTGTACTGCTGCTAGGTCTCAGTCACAAACATAAAATCCAGGTTCTCATGGCAAAATAGATAGTTCCGAATAAAAGCCTTATTAGAAACTGCGCACGTTGATCAAAACCATCGTAACGGGGGACGGATGGAAATGGGCAGCAGCCTGCACTGGAGCTCAGGGAACATCTGGCAGCACTGTGGTGTTTCTCCCCAAGAGACCCACATGTCGACTGACCTGGGGCTGTGGACAGGTTATTGGCACTGTGGGGAGGCCAGGTAGAATGGATCTCAAGCATGTACATAAGAACATAAGAACTATACAAACGAGAGGAGGCCATTCGGCCCATCGAGCTCGTTTGGGGAGAACTTAACTAATAGCTCAGAGTTGTTAAAATCTTATCTAGCTGTGATTTAAAGGAACCCAGGCTTTTAGCTTCTGCTACACTAGCAGGAAGACTATTCCATACCCTAACTGCGCACTGTGTAAAGAAGTGCTTCCTTAAATCCAGTTTGAAATGTTCTCCCGCTAATTTCCACCTATGGCCACAAGTTCTTATATTTGAACTAATGCTGAAGTATTTATCAACATAAAGATAAATAAATCTGGTTATTTATTTATATATCCTTATTATATGTCTGTTTATCCATAAAAAAAATGAAGTACTGGTTCTGTAAGTGTGGACACAAATTAATACCTTGTTGAAGCACTTTTTAAATTTAATTACAGCATTCAGTCTTTTTGGTTACACACCTGCCATTCATTAAAGTGGCTCTGATTAAGCCTAAAAACAGTGAAGACAGTCATCAAGAATTGGAGAAAATGTGGGACAACAGTGATGTTACCAAGAACTGGATGTCCCTCCAAAATAGATGACTAGATGAAAACTGGTAGGGAGGGCAGGGAGGCTGCCAAGAGGCCTACAGCAGCACTGAAGGAGCTGCAGGAATTTCTGGCAAGCACTGGTTGTGCATTACATTTGATACCAATCTCTCGTATTCTCCATATGTCTAGACTATAGAGAAGGGTGCAGTACACAAGACTTTTCTAAGAAAAATATCCAGGCCCTGCAACATTTTTCAAAAAATTCATCACCTACCAAAAGCATTTGGGAAAATGTCTTGTAGTTTGATGAAACCAAGGTTGAGCTTTTTGACGACAGTTCCAAAAGGTATATTAGGCACAAAAACTAATCTGAGCAACCCAAAAAGTTGCACCATACTCACGATGAAGCTTGCTGGTGGCAGGATCACGTTTTGGGATCCTTCAGCTTGAACTGGGGCTTCAGTCAAGGTGGAGGGAATTATGAACAGTTCCAAAGACCAGTCAGTTTTGGCCCAAAACCTTCAGGTGTCTGCTAGAAAGCTGAAAATGAGGACTTTCCCCTTTCATCACGACGACTTCAAGCTTACATCCAGATCAACAAAAGAATGGCTTCATCAGTAGAAAATTAGTGAATTGGTGAAAATTACTGAAGAGGGCTGTGCACAGGAGATACCCTCACAATCTGGCAGATCTGAAGCACTTTTGCAAGGAAGAGTGAACAAGTATTACTAAGTTAGGTGTAGCATGCTGATAGAGACTTTCCCAAAATGTCTCAAACCTGTAATTTAATCAAAAGGTGTTTCAAAAGAGTATTAGTTTAAGGGTATTCAGATCATTGTATTTTTACTTTTTATATTTCCCCCTAACAGATTTGTTTTTCAATCGAATTGCGCGGGTTATAAATCACATTTAAGGGTGGAAAAAGTTGAAATTGAAATGATATTGTGGTCTGTTTTTTTATTTATTTATTTTACATCACAAAGAACTGGCATTTTAACAGAGGTGTGTAGACTTTTTATATCCTATATATTATATATCCTATATATTATAACTAGAGCTAGCTTCTGCAGCCGAGGATCGGACCGCCAAGGTCCACCACCCAGCTCACACTGCACCCGACCCACATGGCCCCTCCTACGGGTGGTGAGCCCATTGGAGGGGTGACCCACGCGTGACCCCGGCCAGGCCCCGTGAGTATAGCTGAGCCAAAAGGCAAAGCTCTCGATTTACCAGTCGATCTACGTTCCCACCCTCACCTATGGTTATGAACTGTGGGTAGTGATCGAAAGAACAAGATAGCGAATATAAGTGGCCGAAATGAGTTTCCTCCACAGGGTGAGAGATAGGGTGAGAAACACAGTCATTCGGGGGGAGCTCAGAGTAGAGCCACTGCTCCTCCGCATCGAGAGGAGCCAGATGAGGTTGCTCAGGCATCTGGTCAGGTGTTTCGGGCATGTTCCACTGGGAGGAGGCCCCGGGGACGACCCAGGACACGCTGGAGAGACTATGTCTCTAGGCTGGCCTGGGAAGGCCTCGGGATTACCCCAGAAGAGCTGGACGAAGTGGCCGGGGAGAGGGAAGTCTGGGATTTCTTGCTTAGGCTGCTGCCCCCACGACCCGACCCAGAACAGCGGTAGGAGATGGATGGATGGATGGATATTATAACTATATGCTCATGCACAGTGTTGACATACTGCTGAGAACATTCAGTAACATTTAATATTTCCTGGTGTCATATCGAAAAGGAAATAAAAGTAGATTCATTGCACCATCTACACACTGTCTTATCCTGTAGCTTACGTTTGCACCGAGTGATGACTTTAGGCTATACCTTACGTTTTCTCATAATTGTGAGATCTTTTCTCACAATTACAGTATGAGATCTAGTTTTTTCCTTGTTTTGTCTTTTATTTTTTTTATTTTATGAATGCAATGTGCTTCCTACTACCTATCTGTTGAAAGTTAATTTCTTCCCTGATAGAGCTACCCAGAACAACTGCATGTTAAATAATCGTGAAAAGGAAATGGTCAACGACCATTCAGTCAGATTGTTTGCCACACAAATTCTAAGCAATATCAGCATAACTATTTGTTTGGAGTTTAGCAACATAGGTTTCAATGGAAAAGACAAGCCTGAGATTACCACATGCGATGCCAGTTGGCTACTGAAATGGTGAAATGCCCCCTAACATTCGAAATAAATCGCCTTTGCTTAAATGATAATTGCACTTCGGCTTTAGGCAATCTAGGAAGCACTAGCTGTCTCAATGCCTCATACTGACTGTAAAGTTTGGTGAAGGGTAAATAATGCTCAGGGGCTCTTTTCCATGGTTTGGGTTAGAACCACTAGGTTTAGAGTAAAAAGCTAATATTAATGTTACAGCAGGGCAAGACTTCCCATAAGCTAAGTGTAGGCAGCTGTCTAAGGTCACCAAAAACTAGGGGCAACAAAGACAGAATTTACAGAAGTTACATTTATGGATATTAGATAACAGAAATGTTATTTAAATAATCATATTATTTGCATTTTTAGCAATTGTCTTCAGATTAAACAAAGTTACCTCTGTTCCAGCTGTAATGGATGTTTGCTACTTTGGGCCTTCATTTTCTTTTCATACTGGGGCCTGGTGGTACTAGTTGTTTCCCTGCCAGTAGAATGGGCACAAAGTACCCTAATATTAAAAGAAAACATTACATTTCCTGTGTCTTTGATGCAATCCTGCTAGTGTAGTAGTGAAAAAGACTTGGAGAGAACATGATTAAACAAACATTTGCAAAAATTCAAGACTAATGTTAGGCTCTGGGGCAGAGTAAAGCAGAGGCTATACTCAGCTACAGTCTAGGGTCACAACAAAAGAGGGAATGGTTAAAGTTCCTAAATCTGGCCAATTGATCTGCCAGTGCGATAGCTCACTACCCCAGATGAATTTTACCAACAGCACTCCTGTTCCCTACCCCGATCAGTAAGTTATGGCATCCCGTCCTCTGATTAGTGGATTAATAATCTTTGGTCATATTTAATTCCCTTGTTTTTCTTTCAACTCCAAAAAATAGCTCAAATGGCCCATGTCAGCCTAGTGTCCCCAGAGAAGTTAATTGAGCCTTACACTACAGTGTATATTCTTGACACACTCATTCATGCTTTCCTGTTTTAGCATGGTAATGTCCCTAATCACAAAGTGAGGCTCATACAAAAATGGTCTTCGGTGATGGGAGTGGAAGAGCTTGTCTAGTCTGCACAGAGCCTTTACTTCACCCCAATTCAACACCTGTGGGATTAACTGGAATGCTGACTGCAAGGCCAGACTCCAGGCTAGACGTCAGTGCCCTGTCTCACTAATCCTCTTGTGCAGGGGTGGGCAAGCTTTTCCACAAAGGGGCAGTGGGTATGCAGGTTTTTGGGAGAACCTGTAAGTCAAGTGTGAGAACTCTTCAGCCAATAAGTCCTCTAATTAGAAATTTATTTACAGAGTTGCAGCAAAAACCCACACACACAGCGGCCCTTTCTGGATGAGATTGCCGACCTTTACTCTTGTGGATGAATAGCAGCAGATTCCACTAATAATGTTCCACCATCTAGTGGAAAGCCTTGTCAAAAGAATAATGTAATGACTGTTATAGTAGCAAAAGGAGGGCCTATATTTGTACCTTTGTTCATGGAATGAGATGTTGGGTAGCAAGTTTTGGATCGATGTAGATTGTGTTAGGATAAAAAATTACATTGAAGTGTATTCATATTACAGGATAATGAACTAACATATTCTAATTTATTGTTTCCTTTTTTATACATTATAATCCATGTGCAAAAATTCTACTACGCTTACTGACCATTGCTCAGTACTTTGCTCCCCTGATTTAGTTGTAAATATAAGGAGTGTTTCCCAATGTGCTGTTTTCAAACCACATTCCCCACCTGTCTCCTCATGAAACCTTTGTATGTATATGAATAGGTTACCAGATGCCCCCTATTATTGGGGCTGTGTGATGCCGAAGATTTATTTTGAGTCCTTGAATCATCTGCCTGCTAAAAAGTCTTCCCCATATCTACATTCATGTTTGGTCAGATTTCCATGTGTAGAGGGAAACATTTTTCATAAACTGTGTCTAATGACTTTTAAAAATATATCTTGTCTATTCTTTTTTTTAAAATAGAATTTAAATCTACTGCAATGGCCCTTTTGTGTGTTCATCATGTTGTTGATGCAGTTTAGTAATATATAGTACATAAAAACCTTTGCCAGCCTGTCAAGACTAGTTTGAAAATGTGTTTTTTTCATTGTGTTTACTGCTGTTCTGTTATGAAATGGGAACCAGGTGACATCTCAGGGATCTCCCATTTTTCTCCTCATGTGTGAGTGGGGTTCTTTTTAATCAAAGAACCTGACAGATGATAAAAGAATACAGTGCGTAAAGATCAAATGAACAAAGCAAAAACAAGGCAGACTGTTAAGTTCCATCATTTAATACAGTGGCTCCTAAAAGTAACCTTTCCCCTTACGGTTTCCTTAGTCACTGTCCAAGTTTGGAAAAATGGAATCTGCAGTGACTCTGTACTGAGTCATAACTGGCTGAAATGCATGTCTTTTTATTGTGGTGCTGACTCATGTTGGGGGCAAAAAGAGGGTGGCATTACAATCAAAAAGATGATACAGGATCAAAGGCTACAAAAAACAATGCTTCTTTTCTGGGAGTTCTAACAATGAAGTCATGGTATAAGGAGGAGAACTTTTTGTTCTTAATATTCATTCTACAATTAAAATGACAAATTATAAAGATTATTAAATATTTGGTGGCAAAGGTGGCTACATACATCAAAGGAAATCAACATCAATTTTAGCAATACAACATGAGTGCTGATCACAGTTTCAGCACACCGACTATATATGGCCCCGAGGCACTCCCGTAATCCCATACCCTGTCCATAGCCTATACGAAACATACACTCTCCTGTGTAATTAGAGCCCGGCAACATTCCAGAAGTAAAAGCAAAAGACTTTGCGATTTTGAATGACTTTGAAGGTAGACTCCCTGAACTTGTGTGAAGTTATCTACGTTGAACAAGCAGTTATACATGATACTGTTAAATTCACAAACCTGAAGGGTATTGATTCATTTTCTGCTACCGTATGTAATACCTGCCAGGCTAATCACAGTTGTAAATCAGTGAGCGATTATAATCTTTAATTGTAATCACCAGACTGTATTGGGCCAGCCCCCTCCCAGTCTATACATTTATATGAATATAAAGTTTGTGCCCATTAAAATGCTTTATTTACGTATAGCAACCGACAAAGCTGTAGTAATTTCAGATGGTAATTTAGATCACTCCTTGGGCTTAACTATCCCCAACAGTATGCTTTATGCCATACAAAATAAGATGATGGAAGATAATTAATTGTATTCCCTGGATCTCACTGAAAATAAATAAATAAATAAACACATATACATGCAGACCAGCGATGGGTATGTAAATAATTCAATTTACAAGGAGCTGGCACATCTAGTCACCAGACACAGAGCATGCCTCGTAGACGCATTATTAGACAGCATTACCAGCACTTGGCAGTTTTACAGGGGTCGCATTGTGGGGTTGCATGAGGCCGGGTAGTCATATCGTACAATTGCCCGGCATATGGGGCATGCAGATGACACAGTCGCCCGATGTTGGAACCAATGGGCACGTGAGGGCACCCACACACGGATGCGTTTCCCAAAAGCACAGTTGCTAACTGTGTTAGCAACTTACATAGAGCCATGCAACTGAATGAATCCAACTATGTAAGTTGCTAACAAGAGATTTTGGGAAGCGCACCTCACGTTGTGAAGGTTCCAGTCGCCCAAGACAGACCACATCAAGGGGGGATCATTGTTTTGTGCGGCAAGCATTACAGAACCCCATGACATCTGGACCTGCCATCTGGACACATGTTGGGCTCTCTATAACGCCACGTGTCATTCTGCACCGTGTATCGATGACTCGCATCAGCTGGACTACAGGTTCACCATTCCATACGTAGGCTGCCATTAACACCAGTGCAGAAACAGCTGCATTTGGAGTGGTGCTGTAACTGGGAGGCATGGACTGATGATGAATGGCATCGTACCATGTTCAGTGATGAATCTTGGTTCTGCATTACCACGGATGACCGTCATGTGTGCGTATGCCAGTGCTGAGGGGAGAAGACCAATCCTGCCAATGTTGTAGAGAGACCCACCAGTGTTACTCCTGACATGATGATGTGGGGAGCCGTAGAGTATGACTTCATCTCTGGTAATGATTCAGGGGACCCTAATAGCACAGCACTATGTTAGTGACACCCTGCGTCCTCATGTCTTACCCCTCCCAAGTCAGTACCTTGGTACAGTCTTTCAACAAGACAGCTCCCATCCACACATGACACAGGGCTGCCTGCATCATGTTGAGATCCTCCTGTGGCCAGCCAGGTCCCCTAATTTTTCCCCAGTCGAATATGTGTGGGATCAGCTCAGATGTTAACTCAGACCCAGTGCTAAGCTGCAGGATCTCAAGGGTCAGCTACAAAAGCTGTGGGCCAGCTTGCCGCAGGAGAGGATACAACGGCCGTACAACTCACTTACACACTGTATCACCACACGCGCCACATGTGGGTGCCACACCCTACTGACATGGGACCAGCACTGTGCCCATACTGCCAACTCTGTTGTCTGTTTGATCTGATGTTATAATCACTGCGATAGTCACACAACCTTTCACCACATGCAGATTCATTTTAATTCCACCACCACTCTTTCTGGGTGCTTTAACTTTTTTTGTGTTACACACACACACACACTCTCACGCTTTTTCTTTGCAGACTTTGCAGAGAAATTGCATGGGCGAGTTTTAGTGGATTAATAATTACTATACGAGGTTAAATTTGGATACAGATTGGCCCAAAATTTAAGTGTCACTGCTTATTAGACAACATTTGGCAGAGTGGATGAGAAGTTTTAAAGTACGGTTCAGAGAAATTATTTGATGGCTCTTATTACTGCTTCACAAGCATATTGCACGGATAAACCAAGATCTACACTTGGTTTCATTTTCAGAAAAATTGCCCCAAAAGTGAAGCAGTAGCGCTGTATGGCAGCAAAATAAGGAAACGGAACTGTAGCTTTGCAGGTGTAATGTAAGGGTGATGAACTGGAAGTAATCAAATTTTGGGACTAAGTGCTCCAAAACCGGAGCAACAGCACTTGGTGACATCAAAGAAAAGGATGAGATGAGCGGGATCCATTGGTTATTACTGCAGTTACTGTATTTGGTTACTATATTTGATCTTTGCTGAATATTACCACTTCACAAAAATAGTATATGGATGGAACACACTACACATGGTAGACCTGAGACAAAATTAAAATGGCAGGGATGGATGAAATGATCCTTTATTTGCCATTTGCATAAGCACTTTGGAATGCTTCTCTTTGCCTTCCCCTCCACGAAACACACAGACACACATGCAGGTGAGGGCAAGCTTCAGGGTCACAGCACAGAGTCAGTCATTATGCGACACCCCTGGAGCTGAGGGTTAAGAGCCCACAGTCACGTGACTCTTCTGCTTTAGCAGCTTTCCAGTCACAGACTGGAGGCTAAGGGGCCGTTCACATAACGCGCCTAAAAACGCGAGGAAAACGCTAGGCGCGTCGCTTTCTCCTTCTTTACAAAAGCGCTCGGGCGCCTGCGCTCCAGAAGTGTCTGTCGTTGCTAAGCAACCATCAGCCGCGCTCTCCATTAATTTCAAAAATGGATTTCCACCAACGAAAAA
>JAODKK010081709.1:0-21608 GCA_026774405.1 Petrocephalus microphthalmus | reverse complement strand
GGGTCGGCTTATCCTATATGCAGTCAGGCCCTTATTTATTACGTGATATATTCGTGTAAAGCGGAGCCACGAACAGCAAATCGGCGACTCTACTGCAAATCTGTGACAATACGCTACTGCAAAACAGAGCCGTCCGAAGCCTTGATGACTATAAACTCAGCATCTCCCGCTTCTTATGGTCACCAGATCCAGCGCTCAGCTGTTTACATGCCAAGCACTGGGTAGCAGGCAATGTCCTATTGAATATGCTGTATTTGTTATTCAGCATGTGTACGCTGGGGTAGAATATTGCATCCATGAAACATTTTGGTTCCATTATGGTGGTATGTGGCTCTCCAAGTTAAGACGCCTGTAATTGGAGGGTCACCAGTTCAAATCCCCTGGCTAGCAGAGTGACTTGCTATAGGGCTTTGGGGGAAGGCTATACCTGCTGTCTCGATTGTATGTTGTGCTGGATAAAAGGATCAGACAAATATGTGGACCTTTTGACAACACATTCTCACTCCTACAAAGTCCATCTGCGACCTCTCTAGGGTAAAAAAAATGCTGCTTTAGATTACGGGACCAGCCAAACTAACAATAAATATGTAACTAAAAATAGATGGATGGGATGGTTATTTTCTGCATTAGCTTCCCCTTCATTGTTGATTACATCACAGTACCAGTCCCATGTGGTATGATCTATCCTCAGTGGTGACACTCCCCAGTGTTCACCCTGCCCATTCCAGTGCAGTGGCTGCCTCCCTGTGCGGCGCCTTCCTCCAGTGAGGACGTAATGGGCAGGCCAGCTGTCCTTCTCTGAACTGGAGGACTCCAATAAACATGGTTGTGCTTATACATTCCCAGCAGCACCCGGGAGCACAGCCCTGACAGCACGGACCCCATCGTGACACAGACAAATAAAACAATCTGCGAACGCCAAAGGAGCCCGTAGATTCCAACTCCCTCCATACCCAAAAGGCAATAAATGAGGCCATAAGTTTGCTGACTCGGAAGAACATGCGCTCACCGAGCCATAAAGCGGTGTTGGAACGTAACCTTTGCTCAGCAGCCGTGTGAGTAAGACACTGTGGCACATGCTTTGTAAATGACACAAGTACCACTGAATACACTTCTGCTGTGTGCTGTTATCTCCTTAACATATAAATGATCATCCCCTGGTTTGTGCCTTGTGCTTCACGGGAAGTCTAGGCTCATCCAGACCTTCCACAGGATAAGTGGTGACGATGGATGGATGGATGGATGAATGGATGGTTGGATGGATGAATAAATGGATGAAGTAATGAATGGATGGATGAATAGATGAATGGATGGTTGGATGGATGAATTTATGAATGGATGGTTGGATGGATGAATTTATGAATGGATGGTTGGATGGATGAATTTATGAATGGATGGATGGATAAAAGTTTTGGATAGTTTATAATATGAAAGTGCCTGGTAGTTTTTTTGAACATGAACATGAAACTTGATCCTGCCTGGCAACTACCCAGAGATGCCCCAATACCATAGAACTCCTAGTAAATAAGCTGGAATTATTCCGCTATTGTTAAGTTCAGTCTTTCTGGGGACAAGAGTATCATCAAAGCAACTAATAAAATACTGATGACTGGATTTTAAAAAGTGACCGTGACCCAAAACTTACAGGTACGCATATTAAACATTCAGCCTTCAGATATGATGACTGCATTATTTAATTCAGCATCGGCATTAGATTTGGGGTGTGTGTGTGTGGGCGGGGGGGATTGATTCAAATTTGCCTTCGCTCTGTGTGTGTGACATTTGCATGTCCTTCCTGTGTTGCTCAGGAATTCACCCATAGTCCAAAGGTTTGTTGTCAGGCCAACTGCCATCTCTAAATGGCCCATAGTGAATAGATTGTGTGTGTGCATCATGCCAGTGTGTATACCAGCCATGGGCTCTGTGCTGCCTGGGAAAGGGTGCACCCCCCCTCCCCACCCAGACCAGGATAAGGAGTCAGGAGGTGGAGCGATGGAAAGGAAAATAACAGTAACAATAATCAATGAACAAATGAAGCCATAACACCCACCGATCCATCTTCCAACTCAATATCCATAAAGGGTATAAAAAAATGTTCTGTTGACCTCTAGCTTTGTTTGACTGTAAATGCTGTTTGGAAAAGTCGTTGAAATTAATACGTTTTAAACACAAATAAAAAAAATAAATGATGAAACAAAAACAAACCAGAGCTAACCACAAGAATATTTATAATTCTTTCTTATTAAAAAGACTATTTACTTCAGTGTGCTCAGCTGATGTACATTTCCCCCATTAACATTGACAGAGTGTTTCTCCCACACAACGGTGTATAACGTTTCCCCCAGACTGTTTTTATTCACATAAACTGAAGCTCCTGCACTTGCGAAACTGAAAGGAAAACAAGCCAAGGCACTTCTGTAAAGCAATAAAATAACATTAATATTCTATTATTTTTCAAAGTAGAGAAAATAAATTTAGTTTCTAACAAAATTCAACAATTTTCATTGTCACCCTTTTTTTCACCTCCAGGAAGGCATTAATAGTCATTGCACTTACAATTACAGAGATACACAGTTTTCCGTTTATCTGATTAATCTAATTATGGCTGAATTATTATTATTTTTTGTTACAATAGTTGCACACTTCTTTTACCCTCAAAAAACCATGTAGTTGAGTAGGTAGTAAAACACAAAAGTGTCTGAAATCCATAAACCAAACTTAAACACAAACTGCATTGGTACTTTGCATCAATCGGGAATACTGTTAATAATAAAATAATCACAGGAAGCCACTGGCAATTTTTAATTTTTACAGCTAAAGACCACAGCGACCTAAGCTCAAATATTACTGCCACGCAACACACTTTTATGTTTTTACTGTCCTTATTTTAACATAAATATTATGTTCTCACAAAGTTAATTATTTACACTATAACAATAACCAGGTTCAGAGGTAATAAACTGTTGTTTTTTTTCTCCTTCTGTTTTTTTTTTCCCAATTTACAGCCCACAGTCACTTCAGCACAGGATCATCCCCACAAAAATAAATGTACCACTTAAAAACACCACAGGTACACAAAAAAAAAGAAAACACTTCTATACTCATTATATTCAATTGCTTCAGTCTTTCACTATAATAAGTCAATATAATAAGGCAGTGATGTCACTGGTCACAGACATTTGGGTGCGGTGGGTCCTGTGTGCACAGTGGTACGGGATGCTCATGCCAGCGATAAAGCACACCAAGAGTTCTGCGGAGTGGAGGACGTGGGCGTGAAGCTGTAGTCCTCGTATTTGATGTCTGTTTGTGCAGAACTCAGCGTGTCCAGCTGTGATGATCCCTGTCAAAACAGTAATGGAGAAATTACTGAAACACTGATCAAACCTGAATTAAATTACCTGACACACAATGCTAATGATTTTTGTTTTTAGTTTAGGTTCTGAAAAATTAAAGGTCCACAACGTGCGCTGAAAATAAGCAAAGACATGCTACCTATTATTGGCTATATTTTAATAAACTTAATATGTATGTCATAAAACACAATAAAAGTGATGGCTGGGGACATAAGGCATCAAATTCCAGAATATATTTTACTTTTGCCTGGTGATTGAGTGTGGAATCTTACCTGCGAGATGGAAACTACCGTCTGTCCGGCGTAGGGCGAGGGCACCATGCTGGGCTCACTCTTTATCGTCGAGGCATTTTCAGAGACTGCCAGAGAGGAGGGGGAGCTGGTACCAGGAGTGGTTGACCCTGTGCCTATCAAAGACAAATCTAGGTCAGTGTTTCCGAATCCGGACCCCCAGACGGCCCATGTTTTTGCTCCCTCCTAGCTCCCTGCCAGACAGTCCTGAGGATCAGAGTGGGAAACACTGATCAAGGTGTTTGCCTTTTCTCACAAAATTCAGGGGTGTACCACAAAATGCAGCATGGCTATTTTATTTTTACGGTTTTGCTTTTTTCAGTAAAAAAATTAATAAAATACGATTGACTGAACACGTTAAAAATATTACCTGATGAGGCTTTCGATTTTGTCATTTTAGGCTTTCTCTTCCGAGTCTGGATTCCTTCCTTCTTCATTGCCAGGGGTCTAGGTACCTACAGGGAGGTGTAAGGATTAATTTTAGTAACAGGACTACTTGCTAAAATTGTATTCCCCACATGACCTTTTTGGCATATAAATGTATATCGCAATCATTTCTTACGACAGGTTCTTACGGCCTGCAACCTCATAGCAAGATCAAGAGCCTCAGTAAACACCTTCTCACATTCAGATGATGGATTTCATGCCAGCAACATCAACAGCAGACCAGTGTAAGAACAGCAAGGATGAAACTTCCCGCCAGAGGGGTGGTGGCCAGAGTACAAAAAGAGGGTTGCGTGGGGTGCGAGTTGGGTGCGAGTAGGGTGGCATGCTACGTACCCCATGCAGCTTCATGTAGAGCCCACAAGCATTGCACACGGGTTCTCCTTCCGCATTTCGGCGCCACAGTGTAGTGGTGCTGGTGTGGCAGTTGGTGCAGCAGAGCCCGGCCCTCCTGGAGGATGACTGCTGGGGTGGGGAGGGGGGGGGGCAAACGGCAGATTAGCGAACCAGTTCCAGACATGAAAGCACCAGAAGTGTAAGTGTTGAGTAAAAGCAAAACTCTCCTGGAATGATGTGTCATTACGTGCAAACACTTGGAACACATTATGCTGCACTGAGTGATGATTTAAAAACATAACAGTATTCTACGTGAGATTTAAAGTACACCTTTCGCAAGTGGGGGCTAAAACCCACATTAACCAACCTCTCTTAGAGATATATTGTGTCAACCAACTGTGGTATTAAGAATGAAAGCCAGAGTGAAAGTAACTGATGTATGCCAAACTCCAGCTAAGTGTTTACATAAAACCTGTAATTTTGATATGAGCACCATGAATTTAATTAAGAGCACTGATTTTGCCTTGTGTACTATGCTTGTATGGAACCCTGCATTAGTTAAAGTTAAGCACACTAAAAACAAAATAAATCAAAGCAATGTCGAAATGATCAAGCACAAAATTCCCTGTTCCTGCTCATAAAATATTTGCACATCTCTTTAAGTTGTTACTGCCGCCTGGAGTGGTGTTTTCCCCTCCATAGCACCCATATCAGAGGTTGGGAACATTCTTTAACAACAGAACAGTAGTTAACCATATTGTGACTGAGCCTATTGCAGTACCGCTAAAAACAAACAGCCAAGGACAAGGACACTGAAGGACAAATAAAAACAAAAATCTGAAATAATTCACAACAGCTGCTATCAAGTGCCTGGTTCCTGGGAAGGGGGCATTCTGAAGGACTCCCTCACACACAAAGCTGACCTTCGCTATGAAGCTGCTAGCCTTGACTTTTTTTTTTTAACTTGATATATTTTTGATTTCCCCTGCACTACTCAATTAGTCCTATTTGAATTTCTACAAATGTTTGTTTATTACTACTCAACAATTGCCTAAATGGGTTAATTGTTCATATAAATACATTATTATTAAGGGAATATAGGCTTACCAGGCGTTTCTGTGGTTTAATGAGCGGCCTGTTGATGCCGTTCATCTTGTGGTACAGTCCGCATGCGTTGCACAGGTAGTGGCCAGTGCCGTCTCGCCGCCACAGCGGAGTGGAGATAGACCCGCAATTCACGCACTCCCGCCCTTCTCCAGGTATCTCATCCAGCATGTCTGCAGGGAATTGCAATCACGGCATTTAAAGCACGGGCTTTTTTTTTTAATCGCATGTTTCTGATACAATATAGCGCTAACTGTAACATAGATCTAATATTATTTAATATGGTATTCTTTATAGGTCTATTCATGCTGCTAAACGTTCAGGTACCTCATAAACAGTGACTACATAACACCACAATTTGAAACAGATTATTTCAGATTAATGTTGAATGCAAAAACTTTCTAGCAGACCCTATAAGACCACTTGTTGTGGTCTTGTTAAACGTCATCGAGATATTTAAGAATTTCAGTAAATATTCACCGTCATTAACACCATAATTCGGATTAATTAAATATGGAACATTATTTTCCATATTATTGTGGATGCAAAATTAACTGTAGGCATGCAGAACTAAAGAATTACGACGCCTAGCAGAGGCAACACGGGATCTGCAGTTGTGGAATGTCGATGGGGATCTTATCAGTGTTAAAGATTTAGGTCCCAAATCAATCTGCCTTCTGACAGGCGGCGGCCGCCTGCAATTACTGGACCAAATTCCTACTCAAAAAAGTAAGGAAAAAAATTTAAAATAAAAATGTTGCGTAACTCCTATCGTCTTATTATTATTGATGGTAGTATTCTAGGCATACATCTAACCGGTCGGCATTTGTTATGATCACGTAGTAAATTTTATCTAGGCCTAGGACTACGGAAATTACACGTAAATGTATTGCTGCTCAACAATTTCCCATCCAGTGATTTTGATTTAATCTTCATGCACTGCAATTTACAATAAGTCTTTTTAAAAGCATTCTAAGTAACTCAATTCGTGGGCAAAATAGACGAAAATGTATAGGCCTATAATACACCTTAGGCATTGGTTTAGGCAACTTGTTAATATGTTCAAAAGAATTTGAATAATTCGAAAAAACTTTGCGCCTCTACAATAACACAATGAAAAGTGTGTATTGAGCACATTGTTATAGTTAAAGGACGATTACTCTGTTTAAGGTGACAACTATTTTGGCAAAATGAATTTGGTTTTCAGCGGGCGCGTATTGTACCCTTTCATCAGCATCTGAAACGAAAACAGATTGTGGCTGAAAATTTAATTAGCATCTCGGCTAAATAGGCTTGGCGGCTGTTTAATTTAAGGAATGTGGATTGGAACAACAGAACAAAGATGGTACTCGCTGAATTGTTTTTGGTGGGCTCTCTCAGTTGTAGCTACTCTGCAGGGTGTGATACAATAGGCGATGATTTGAGAAACAAAGGAACACATTGAGAATAAACTAATTTCCTTCAATAATTCGCGTTAGAAACACTGCTTTCCTGTCCTTAGGAATAGCATCTGTATATTCCGTCAAAATATGGAGTATTAAGAAATCAGCGATACTAAACAAACGATACTATCAAATAGTTGATGTCTAATTATAAGGTGTACTGGCATATATAACCAAATGCATGTGGATTTAATTTTATATATATTGGTCATGATGCACTTTAACAACTAACTGTATTTTGAAAAGATATAGGCTATTTATATGATGTATTAACTAATGTCACTATTACAATGTGGTTTACCAATACAGCTTTTTTGTTTAAAACAAATTAATGTAAACAGATTTTAAGTAACATCATAAGACTTATTATAAACTTGGCTGTTCGACTCTGTTGTGAAAGGCGCTATATTAAAATAAATTGAAATTTATTTTTTGGAAGAAACAAGTGAAAATACGGCCCATACGCACCTAGACTGGACCTCCTTGTTTGCAGGCCCGCTTGTCGTCCCTGAAAACTAATCATGCTGCTCTCGAAATGTCCTGGGGTCCACGAGGTGGCCATCTCCGGGCTCATGTACGCCGCATACGGGTTTGAGTAGGATCCTCCGACCGAGCGCACCAAGCTGCTGCTGTATTGCTCCGGCCGGCCGTTGTTGCTCAGCACCAGCGGGTTCTGGTACGCCGTGTCTCTGCCGGTGTTGCTGCTCACCGGCGGGCTGTGAGAGTAGGAGAAGCCTGGAGGCGGGTGCGGACTGCTCGGATTAAAAGACGAGCTGTCCGTGCCAGTCTGTGACCAGCCGTGGTGTCCGCCGAGGCCATGCGTCTGGTGAGCGGCCTCACAAGTTTGGAGGTACGGAATTGTTGGCAGCATAGTGGGTACCCGAGTCGTGGGCACATAAACCGGAGAACTGGCCGAAGGGTGCATGTAGTTCCCGCTGTCGTGCGCGTATGGGGACTGGTTTGAGGTTAATGCCAGACTCGGGTACATTCTGGCACAACTTCTTTCACTTTTTACGTAAGTAGAAGGGGTGATGTTGTAGGAATAAAGAGTCTATTCCAAAGACTTGTTCTGTAAACAATTATACAATAAAATAGTTTCCAAAATCTTCTCAGTAGCTCTCGTGATCGGTTCTGGGGAGCGACGACCAGCTCTGTATCCGACTCCTGTGTAAAAAAACATGACACAATCAACGAAATGGAATTTATTCATCCTGTTAACTTTCTATTCATATATTCTGTATGCGCATCCATCTCATGCTTACTAATCTAACTTGCATTACAGTGTCTTCAAAACAACATGTTTTCTTCTCTTTCTGTGGGTTTACTCTAAAATTCCCAAGCCTACATAAAGCGGTAATATAAGGTGCTGCTTTTGAAAGTGTAGAGGCATCTGGTGAATTTCTAATAGTTTTTCTTTTACAACTTTTATTACTACTAATAATAACAACAGCAATGAGGGAGACCTTGTCCTAGAACAGTTAGTAGATGGATGGATCAATGAGTCAATTGATGGATAGTAACAATTTTAAATGATCGTTTAATTCTATTGATATTGTCGCCAACGATCTGTTAGATCTCTATGAGTCATACATTCTGCCATTAAAGTCATCATCTCACTAAAGAGACAAAATATTACATATTTACATATTTATCGCTGGTAACAGGTTATATTAATCACACAATATAAAACATTGATAGCTCGATGCCTAAGGCTAATACAATTCCATCCATACATTATCTCACTAGATAAGGACATCTGGCTGATTAAGTCAGAAACCTTTACGAATTAGTTGATAAAAAAAAAGTCCAAGCAACTTACTCAGAATGATCCGCGAAAGTCGCCTCAGTCCTTGTAAATCCTCCAATAAACAGCAGCACTTCGTTTACCGCAACCAGTGAGCGTAAAGTCAGAGCGTTTCTTCTCTGATATTCGCTGTTTGGTCTTTAATAATTATATAGCTCAGCCTAGTTTCGGGAGACAGCTGTTGCTTCTCCCAGATGTAACTGTGCTCAGATTTTAGCTTCACTGGAAAACTTTACAGCGAGGTATTTGTACGCCCAGAGCTACGTGACGTATCCCAAGGTAGGGCACCGGAGCTGGAAGCGAGCGGGGATAGGACGAGAGAGAGAGAGGCGCCGGGGAAAAGCGCTCCACCTGAAACGACGCAGAGTTGCTGAATTCGCTCTATAGCGATTGCTTTCAAATCAATATATGCTAACTTACAGATGTCAACCAATCCATATTGGTCTATTTAATGTAATGTAATAATTAACAGAATCAAAATTCAACGGAAATTGTTTTAATTTTTTCCCCAGAAACCATTTGTCGTAATCATTCTATTTCCCTGAATGTGTTAATTACACGAACAGCTTTTTAAAGTATATTTGAAGTATATCTTATAAACTAAAACGTAATAATGTTTTCTAACATACGTTTTCGTTTCTTACATTAAATGCATTTACTGGTGCTAGCTAGAATAAATTTAATTAAACGGTCTTGTAAAACATTTATCATGCTGTAAAATCATCTGCCATTTGCAAAGAGAGAGTTGTTCTGGTTTATGGTCATGTAAATCTGAACGAGTTCCCAATAAAAAGGCAAGGCGATAAGATATAAGACCTGCCCGACAGAATAACGATATAATCATGCATAGTTAAAAATATTATTAAGTTATCTTAATAGCAGATTCCGTGAGATTCTAAAACATGACAAGCATGAAAAATAAGACTTGCGACTTTTATCAGAGAAAATTATTATTCCGTTATTATAAATTGTATATTTTCCAAATATGTGTAGCCATTTTTCCAAAATAAATTGTTTTACCGAATAGGATATTTTTAACATCAACGGTATTTTATGACTGATATTATGTAGGCCTAATGTACAATTGAAAGTTAATGATATAAAACGGTTTTACTACGGCTATTAGCTACGCCCCACACAGGTGAATGTTTTATTTTGATAATTAGTTTATTATTAAAGTTTAATACACCGACGATACCCCCGGCGTTTTCAGTATAAATGGCTTACCGTTCAACTTTCAAGTATACAACGTCCTGGGCGGAGGGCTTCGAAGGACTAATGCTGTCCAGCCTTTGACCCTCTTAAAGTTCAAAATCAGAGAGTAACCAAGACGAAAAACCTCAGACGCTATTACAGTCTTGCTTTCTTGCTTTTTTATTGGGGTATACACAAACGCACATAGGCCGACAAGCAGACATTTCAACGAAGGGACTGTCCTTATTAGCGTATACATAGTGGCATATTCATAAATAGCTATGTGTTTCTCATCAGACAGTGGTTGCGATTCTCTGTTAAATAGCGAATTATTACTGTACTCTAGATAGATTGATAGATAGATATATATAGATACTTTATTGATCCCAAAGGATATTAAAATTATTTAATGAAGGTGGGTTTGCTGTCTTGCTTAAAACATTCAACATATTTTCCTATGACAGAGAAACGAATTGTAGTGTAGGCCTATCTGGTAAAAGTTGTGCAAAGCACAATGTTACGCCAAGAAATTTGAAAACAAATGTGTGTTCCAGGGGAGCCTTAATTCTCCAGCTGACAATGTGAGAATTTTGCTATTAGCATGAATTCCATGATGTATTATCTCTCTGTATGCCTGTTCACGTACTATTCATTACATAGGCCTATTGTTTCTAAACACTAGGTGAAGAATGACACCAACTATAAAATTTTACCTGAACAAAGGCAAGCAAATATAGAACACAATGCTTTTAAACAGCAAACAAATAATTTATAAATATATTTAACAGTGCCAAATGTAATGAAGTCTGATCAGCTGTAGCTTGCAGATTGTGGTTGGGAGATTGGTTGATAATTATTTCTAACATTAGATGACTTTGATCGTTAAGTTAATCTGTTTCCATAAGTTTTCATTATTTCAGAAAAGATAATGGTAGCTCAGTTTATTGCTCTAATGAAAATTAAGTGATGAAAAATTAGTATAAACAATATATTTTTTTTCTTGAAGCTTTGAATAAGAACAGCACAGCTTAATAAGAATTATAGCAGGCAACAGGAGGCGTAGCAGTTAAGGCCTCCTAAGCTGAAAGTCCAATTAGAGGCCCTGTTTGTCTAAAGCCTTGAACAAGGCACTTAACTTAGTTACATTTAGTTTGTGTAAATGTACAGCTGAAATATTTGCAATTAGGAAATTAATATTTCATTTATTTCATTATTTAATTCATGTATTATTAAAAAGTATAATGTAAAAAATACTTTTATATTTCGTATATTGAAATAAACATTACATTGAGTAACCACAGTGAAAGAAATTATATTAGGCCTACACGTTTTGTTTTTCAATAAAATGTAAACGATTCTGCAGAAAATATAAAGAATAAAAATTCTGCTTACAAATTACCGTATATACGCCTAGAAGTAGGCCTATAATTTAAGCCAATTTAGGCAAATCCCACACAAACGCTAGATCCCTGGTTTATCCCTTGGTATTTTGTATTATTGCAATGTCAATTCTGATAAGAACGCATTCGAAACAACACCTAAATACGCAGCGCACGTGGACAGAAACATGGCATTTTTATTGCGCTGGATGTGAACGTGTGTTTGCTTTGTGAAAGCCGGAATCAGCGTGTTCCTAATCGTCACAGCAAATACGTTAAACTGTGATGAAATCACTCACACGTATTAAACATAGTTATCCCATTGTGACTGAATGCTGTGAAAAAGGCGTACGTGTTTTTAAAGATGTCAAGCCAAAACCTTAGAGCACGAATTAGATAGTCATACATAAAAATATGAATCAAAAGTTAAGACTTTAAATAAAACGGTCCATGATATGAAATGTGATATTGTAAGTACATTTTTTAATTAATAGGTCCATAATTTAAAGGAATGTTTCAAAGTTTATTATGGTGTTTCAGACTGACGTGTAGAATAATATTTCGTTCACACCGATATGTGAAGAGGCACGTCATTGTTATTAATGTGTCTTGATCTTCCCCGAGTCTGTCAGTTCGTGCTCAGTGCGTAGCTAGTCCTATATTTCACTCCCGACCAATTGCGACGTTACCGTGTAACTGCCGTCTCTCACTACGAGCGCTGATACCGTCCTTATGAATGAGGTGTTTCTTGAGTCCACTCCGCGCGACCATCTCTGCGCGGTCCATCACCAGCCATACACTTCCAGAGAGAGGCAAAGCGGATCACGGGCCTTGGTCATGCTTACATTATTAAGCAACATTTTTAAGCATACTATTTTGAGCGTATGAGATTACACTGCATTGTAATTGATAAAATATAAAAGAATAATAAAAGAAAGCAGCAAAGCTTTTATCTTTTATTATCATTTCTTTCCTGTAACAGAACATGCACAAATTTGAAATGATTTAGCTGGGAAGCGTGTTCATTTGTAATAGTATGAAACAGTTAATATTCCAAAATACAACAAAATCAAACCAAAGTTAATTATTTTGTGGTAAACTGTAACCATTGCCAGTTAAAAAGATATTTACAAGAAATAAATCTTTAAAGGGTACAGGAATGTTAAGGCCAAAGTTCAGGGCATTCAACTCAATCACTGTGATCACTGCGTGTGTGTATGTGTGTGTTATTTGTGTAAGTCATTGTAGATCAACTTGTTAGTGCGTGCATGTAGCTTAGTTTTATCCAATACTTTCTTTTGTCTTTGATGCTGTGTATTTTTGTGATGATGGCTTCACTAATAGCTGGCATACATGTTTATATGGGCATCTTTATAAGTGTCTGTGGGTGTCAGCATGCCTGTCTGCCAGGGCGTGTTGGTCTCAGTGTGCCTGTGTGTGTGTGTGTGAGTGACTGAGGTCTGTGTGTGTTATTGACTGCTGTGCTAGCTGGGCTCTGGGGGAACAGTGGAGCCAGAGTGGGTTGGTCCCAGGGAATGCGGAGGGCTTGCAGTGGTGGGGGGGGGGGAGAAGGAGTCAGGCTAATCTCCACAGAGCAGAGGGGCTGGCTCCTGTCTGCCTGTCTCCCACTTCCCTATCTGTGTGTTTCATTTCACACTGTCACCCACTATCTCTCTCTGCTGCCCCGCGGCCCAGCGGGGGCTCCCAAGGCCTAGGACTACCAGAACCCCAGCCCCCTCCCATCCCACACACACGCTACCACACTCAGACTACAGACCGGCATCCGTCTGCACGCCACACATCACGGCCACACAAACACAGCTTGCACCATCCTTCTCACGTGTAACAGCAGTCTTTGCCAGCAGGCTTCTCCTTTCTGGAGTTGAAGCTATGTGGGTTCACATTAACTATAAATGTCTGATACTGAATCTCTCTGTATCCAAAGATTTATTTTACAGGATATAACAGAATTGCTTTCCCTGGATTTAACAGTAAAAAGCATATCGTCGTTTAACAGCACATAGTTATTGTTTTCAGTAGAGCAGCAGTTAATTATTTCACATAGAGACTGGAGATGAAAGTGCTTAGAACCATAATCAAATGTTAAGGCCAAGATGTTCAGCGAGAGGATCGATCCTGGCACTATACCTCCCTGGAGCTCCCCAAGTTTCTAGCTTGTTGGAAAGCGTCCATTTTTGCTGATTAGAACTGTGGCAGCGAGAATTTCATCAGTGCCCCGCAACCCATGGCCACGGGCAGTCCCTCTCTCAGAAGGATGTGCCACTCAGAAAAGGCAAGAGCAGCCTGTTACAGCAGGGGTTGGTCTATGCCAACTTCCACAGATAGCAAACTGATAGAATCAGCTGAGTGCTGATTCATTCCTACTAGATTCCTCAACCCCCCCCACCACCACCTCCCTCTGGCCCCATTACAGCCGCATGCTGAGACACTGCTTGTCTGTATTTCAGCTCTCGATACACCTCACCTTGCTACACTGACACCTAGACTGGCATATAATGAGCAAAATGCACTCATTAAAATATCCATGACACGGCAATGCTAAGGGTAACATAGTACAGCATATCAGTATTGAGCAAGAGAGCAAATAATGACTCAGGTTGTGTTATGGGGCCCGTGTGTTCCTGTGTATGAGGAAGAGGTCGGTACAGGCAGCTGGTTGGTGCAGTGTTGAAGAAGGAGGGATGTAGCATGGAGAGGGGATGCACCAGGCTGCACAACATGCCTGCAGTGCCCATCGACGGCCCTAGCCAGCATAGCTATATTTGTTTATGATGTGGGGGGGGGCGACTGGCCAAGGTGGTTTGCATAGGGGGCCACACAGGTGAGGGCTGCATTCGGTGAGTAAATCTTGACTTGCGGTCACACAGTGGGTGAGGAGAGGTGAAGCGGCGGTCAGAGGCTAGGAGGGCTATTGTCTTTGGAGTTAGTGAGATCTGCATTCACACAGATACCCCAGTACCGAGGCCAGGTGTGTGTGAGGAGAGGGTGGAGCAGGCAGACGCTGCAGGTCTCACCACTACGCCTCTCAGGATGTCCCATCTATATGTGCGTGTATGATTGCCACTGTGGCTGCTAATGACCAGCATCCATAACTGGTGCAGAACAAGGCAAGCTATATCATTAGCCTACAATGCTTTTTTGTTTGCGGCCTTTTATGGAAATTGTCATGACACAACTTAATGCTGACAAACAACTTTAGGCAAATTTCACATTTTAATCCAAGCAAACAGCTACAGGATTAAAAATACAATCGATACATAATGAGGAAAGGGACAGGTCATAATTCCATGCAGTTATTAAGGGCAAATGTTGTAATTAGAGATGATATCTTTCAGGTACTGAATTTTTTAAATAGTTAAAAAAGCTGTGAAACATTCACTCCCAGTGCCATTAAAAAGTCAATTTGCACAGATAATTTACACTAAACACACAAACAGCTGCCCAAGATGCACCGTTTCCAAGTGATGGGAAAGAGCTATGTTAAAACTCTGAACATGGCTATGTTCATGAAAATTGCAAAAGTCCAGTTTTTGACAATTGTGACTATTTACTATAGAAGGAATATGCCCATTTTCTCTGTCGTCTAATAGTGTTTGACATATAATTGACCAAAGAAAAGATGTTTTACGAAGTTATCTATTTAACTAGTATTTATGTTTGTGCTCGTTAACATTTATTCATGAGGTTGTTTGTATGGATTGCTTTATATCTCTAATTTTAACAACTTAACATTGCTAGCTAGATAGCTAACTAACTAATATCATTAAAATAAAGTGAGATTAGTTTGTATTTTGTTGACACTGACATATTTGCCTTGCTGACAACAATCCATGTAAGTCACTTTTAAATATTTAACCATTCACTGACAGCCATGTAAAGATAGGTGTCTTGTGATGCTAAGGACGTGTCATTGTTTTATGTATATTTTGTATTAAAGCTTCTGAAATAATGCATTTTATGGTGATATGTATTATACATTGGACAGTAATGATATGTTTGACCACATGAGTTCACAGAGGAGCAAATGTGAGAAATGTGGTGGGGTATTTAAAAAGGATGATGCATAGATGCATTGATCAAGTATTTAGTGGCAGCTGGGTTCGCTGGGCTCAAAATAAGTCATGACGTGGTGGTGCTTGACTAGAGCTTTGTGACACTTAATGGGAACTGATGCAGCGTGGCCCAGTCTGCCATTGTGAAGAAGAGGCCTGGCCCGTGAAGCCAACACGTCGGCTTTCTGGTCGTTCACTGGCACCCTCCAGTAATGGTAAAAGTTTGGCATCTTCTTGAATGTTTTTAGTGTAGGAATACACTCACTATGGATTAGAAGTCTATGTTTATAAACATTCCTTCAAGGATTTCTTAAAAATTCATATGAAAAAGAAATGAGAAATATGTGATTTCCTGTGCTTTCTACAAGAATACTTCTCTTTTCATAGCTGTGTCTGTGGGTCAGTTTTTAATCCAAGATAAGATGAAGACTGTTAATACAAACATACATTTCCATTGATCTTCCATAACCTCGTCTTATACAGTGCCACAGTGTTTCCCAATCAAGTCCTTGAGGACCTACAGATGTCTACATTTTTGCTCCCTCCCAGCTCATTATAATATGGACATAAGGGCGGGCCTTAAGCCACAGATATACCCGGATTGGGATGCCTGTCCATCATATGCCAGACACAGGATCATGCGCTATGGGCAACTTAGATTCTACTGAGCACATGTTATTAGTTGAGGGAGGAAGCTAGGAAATTTGTTGGAAACCCTGGATGAACCCAGGTAGAACCTACAAACTCCACAGGGAACTAGGGTTAGAACTGAGCCTCCAATCATGGAGGTGTGAGGCTGGAGTGTTAGCTACCATGCAGAAGTAGCTGTAAACCTGCTTAAATAAAGCATAATAATATGCAATGCACCATGTAATAGTAAAATATCTGTTTGCCAGACACAACCCTCGCAGATCGAATCTTCTCATTCTTCTCCAGGTATCTCCCCTTTCCTCTCCTTTCCTCACACCCATAAATCAAGGATTAATAATGGAGGTGACCTCGTAAGATGTCAGGGAGTCATAACAAGGTCTCTGAACTCGAAATGACATTAATCATAAGTACCCCTTTTGTTTGGCAAGTCAAAGTCGACATAACATATTTACCATAAAACAAAACCAATTATTAAAAGGCCAATATTTGTGGATAGAAGAAATCAGAAGTCATTCGAAAGTAATATAAGATGGCTATTTGCAATTTTCATTCCCAAGAAAGTAAAACAACCCTTGTGCTGTTAACCTTTTTCAGGCTATTTTCATTTCCACCTTTGGCCTACAGAGGGCCACCCTCCTAGCAAAATAAGCATGTTGTAACATTGAGAATGCCCAAGCACTGTTAGCTAGTGTTAAATGCTCTTTGCTTCTTGGAACCTTTTGGACAGGGCTGGTCTATCCTTCGTCTTTGTCCTTCTTTTTATTCAGACCCTTCTCTCTCATCTTTTTCTCAAGTACCTCTAAAATGGGAAACAAACAGTGTGACATGCAAGGAATTCATAAACAATAAAACACATTTAAGACAGTAACTCCATAGAAGGAAGTGCATCAGTTCAATACTTTGAGAGCAATCGGTTTGATGTTCAGTAGTTGGCTGTCTTCGTCTGTTGGGATGTCCTTTGTGGCACAGTACAAGAGTCCAGTGATCATGCTTGGTGATAATGGAAGCTTCCTGAGGACAAGGTACAAGCTGTAAGCAATACTTTATGCACAGTGTTGAAATGTCATTTGTCTTGATTAAATATTGTTGACTTCTTACACTGAAAGCAATACAGAACTGAAATGAACTCATATAATTTGGGGTATATTTTCAGCGTATGGTGATTCTTAACAAATAGTTTCCCATTGATTTTGATGTTTTAACTGGATTATGTAATGGAAATATCAATCTCCTATAGAAATATCACCCTGATATTGTTCTGTATATATTCTATGCTAACTTGCCCTGTTCTGTCCTTCTCTGCTTCATGTTGTCCGTTTTTATTATATATTTTTATTATATAACTTTAAACTAAATAAAATTGAATTACCAATTTTCAGTTCTGAGTGTGAGTTACAGTGAAACAAGGGAACATGGTAGACGACACACAAGCAATCACATATTGGACAATTTAGAATAAACAACTCAGCAAACCGCATGCTTTAAATTAAGCAAAAAACAAAACTGTGGCTGGAACAAACTCATAAAAACACAAGAAGAGCATGCAACCTGCTTCCTATAAAAATAAACTGTAATCATAATTATAAAGCTTAAGGAACAAAACAATAAATAAAAGATTCATTTACAGTATGCAGCTTACTCAAGTATGGACAGAATTTCATGAGAATGTACTGTGAGCATCAGAAATGTTAGAGACTCTACTGATGTTACAGAATGCCTTATCTGGGATACACACAGCTGGACGTGTGAGCATGTCAGCGTGTCCAGGTGAGATTTCAAACATAACTGCATTCCTGGCAAACCCTCTAATCTCCCATACACCTGAGGGTGAGCACGATCTGGACACCCACCTACAAGATAAGACCGAGAGTTACAGGTATCCCCTGTAACACAAACACTACACTGCCCTTGTGCAAAGTTAACCTGCCCTCAGGGGTCTAAATATAATGGCAAGTTCGTGTTTTTTTTTTTTTAAGATATAACATAAAAAGTTAAATTTTGCCCGGGAATAAGCTGAGAACAAATCACACAGTGGCCACAAAAAAAAAACAACCTGAAAACTTTTACTGATGTGATGAAACTTCTTGAGCTCTGAAGGATGACCAAAACCTATTTGTTCTTGGAACACCTGAGCTGGTCCTCAAACCACTGGCTGTTGGACTCTCCTATTTTTGCACTCATCTTTGATTTGAATATCTTGCATTAGCATCAGCATTGTATGTATTGCGTAGCTCTTGCTCCATGCTAACTTGCACTTGTTGCAGGTGTCTCCCTGGATGTCCAGCCTAGCTGCACTTATGCCTAGTTCACTCCTTGACAGCTGCATGCTTGTAATGTACTGTAATGTAATCAGATTCACTTGTGCATTGCTTTACACAAAAGTGTTTGCTAAATAAATAAATGTAAATGCATAAAGAGTAACTGTGAAGGTAATTTAATGAAGACATCTGAGGTGCTGTGATCTCCCTGGAATGTTAATGCAGGGCATTCAAATTGAATGGAGCTCTAGAGAGAAATACCTGCCTGAGAGATCTCCATCCCCATCAAAACACATCCATTAGTTTGCCTTTCAGTCAACAATTCCCCGATAATCAGCAGCTGCCTTCCACATCCCCATGTGGCACTGCTCCATACACCTTGACCCCACCCCATACATACATGCACTTCTCACACATACAGGCAAACAGTGGTTGCACGCTGTCCTTTTCTGTGGTACTCCCAGTGATTGCTGTTTATGAATAACAACGCCAGCTTTTTCTGGGCCTGTTCCACCCGTGGTCACAGTATGTCTCCAAGTACATAAGGGAGGGTAAAAACCAGGTCCAGTTTCCGGCTGTTTGCTTAAGCCGGTCTCTCATCATTAGCTAGGGTTATGCAAGAGATATTGCCAGCATCAGCCATACTTTACCAATTATTCTGACCTTTGACTTTACTTATCTCTCTCTCTCTCTCTCCTGCTCCCTCACTCTCACACACACAATATTGTGCCCTGTACTGTGCTTTGGTCTGAAAGCAATATTTAAAAGGAAGAAAAAATGTGCAAGTGTCTGCATGTGAAATTTATACCCAAGGTAATAAATGTATTTGCTGACCTCTTTATCATGCCATAAAACATCTAGGTAGACTACGCAGTGAGGTTTTCATAACAGTGGATTGGATGTGAGAATGGGAATCCCAAAGGACTTCAGTTTTAACCTCTAATGAAGAACAGCACAGTTGCAGAAGTCATTTCTCAGTCTATGCTGAATTTAATATTTATTTAACATGAAAAGAAGCTTATTTTATTGCATTATTATACCTAGATATAGAACTATTATGCTAGAACATTTTATATTAAATTGTCATTAGGTTATAATAATTACAGTTAGTAGTAGCAGTACATTTAACTAGAAAATCTGCTGTTTTTTTAATGTTACAGTAGAATACTGTTGACAGAAATTTCAAGCTGTCTGCCTTGTCAAACTGTGAAACTATTTTTGTTACAAAAAAATAACACCCAGTCATAAAATCTGCAGAAAATCGTAAAACCCCTTAACCCCCCCCCCCCTCAAAGTATATACAAATGAATAAAGCTTTGGGGTTATTGTTTTTAAAATCTTTTTAATGCAGGTTTACGTTTATTAGAAATACATTTCTTTTATTCATTTGGAGTTCTGATTGTTTGGAATACTAATTTTGCCAGTAAATCATTGCGAGAGTAAAAACAGAGGTGTCTTTCTCTGAACTGTGGGTGACCCGCACGGTTAAGGTCACTCGTTGGTCACCTGGTCTTGCCACTATTTGGTATTTGTACACTGATCTGCCACTTAACGCAATTCTGCTTGCTTTTATGTGTATGCAGGCATGTGTTTTTGAGCGCTAAGTATTTACCTCCGATTTTAAAGATTACTCCTACTCGAAGAGCGTGAAAAACCGCGCACGCATTTTACTTTCTGTTGTGATGGTTTACACGCCTGAGAGGAAAACAATTTTTGCAACTGAATTTCACCAGACTGTTCAAATAAATGGTACTGAGTGTTTAGTAGATTAAACGAATTATAACGATAAATGTAACTGAAAACTTAACCAAACATTTTTTGTTTATATGAACGAGGAATTACGCGTGAATGTTGTGCAATCGATGAGGTCAATATTTGTTCTATCAAGTATGAGATCTTATACAGTAAAAAAACAATACCAAAATTGAGTACGTTATTTTTTTATTTGTACTAGTTTTGCGATGTTTTGTTTTAACTAATTAAGGTATAAGGTATATTTTACTTTTGAAGATGCGCGATTCCGCGGAACTGTGTAGAACTGCCAGTCAAACGTTAGCAATGTAACATTGATTTGCGAAATACACACTTTATATATGTGCAGTGCAAGAACCTTCTGATTTTATTTATATTGTATAGTCATTTTTGTTTCAGACATTTGAGTATGTATGGCTAATTGTTATAATACTTATATTATTTTAAGATTAGAAATTATATTGGTATTCAAATTATTTTTAATTTGTGTAAATATATGTTATGCACTTTTTGGTTTTTCATGTTCGCTATTATGTTTGCAATAAAATTATTAAAACGGTATCAGTAGAAATAATTCCTGTCTTCATATATAGGGTTTTCTCTGAAAATATTGCTGTAGGTCTACAATAAAATAACATAACTTACTTGCATTACATGAACAAGATATTTCGTCAAATAGTGATTAAAAGCTTCTACTTACGTTTAAAGAATATCTTTCTCAGTGTTACTAAACTGTTTTAATTTCACCAATTCAAATAATTTAACATTCTGTGTTAATTTATTGTGAAACGAAAATATTAAATAACTAAGTAAATTATGACAAGAATAATTTATTATAACTAATAATACCATATCGATATATTGCCCAACTTATTTATATTCGACATACGTTTTTATTTTATTTGGGATTTAATATTACAAAAACAATATGGGGTGCATTTCCCAAAGCATAGCTGCATCTTGCATATACTTAGAAAAATGCAGTTGCTATGCAAATGTTTCCCGAAACCATAGATCGAACTATGGAGGTAACTTTCATAGTACGAACCACCGCTAAACGACGCACCAAGCAAACAGCAATACGTCCTGTTAGACCATCCTTATGATGTCCTCTTTTTGTATGGATGTCGTCCTCAACGGACATCCTTAGGACGTCCAAGTGTCCAAATGTCCTGAGGACGTCTAGTGGACCTGTTCTGGAACTTTTTAAGGACACTTCTGGACCAGTTATGAACATTGTGAGGACATATTATGCATATTAAATCCATGCAAATCCCAGTTTATGAATAATTAATATTTAACACTTGTGCATGATTGCAAGGGACATCACCCATACAGTCACATTATGTCCATTATTTGGGATTGTCCTTCAAACGAACCAGTTAATTGGAAGTGATTGTCATTGTTGACACACAACAACTAAACATGACTCTGCATTTAACTCATATGTGACATCAGGGGGGTATTCCAGAAAGCAGGTTATGTGACATACCCGGGTAAGTTTAAGGGTAAGTTAGTGGATAACCTC
>JAODKK010081331.1:0-23025 GCA_026774405.1 Petrocephalus microphthalmus | reverse complement strand
CAAAGTAAATTTAGAAATCACTACTTTCTTTTTTTATTTGCGTTTTCCATACTGTCCCAACTTTTTCTGATTTGGGGCTGTGTTACATACATGTAAATGCATGTTCTGGCTTGCCTCCGATTTGAGAATCTCACGCAATCCAGCTGACCAAAGTTGGCCACCTTGGAAACGCAAGCAACCTGTTACCTCTCCCTCCTTACATTACTCTGGATAACACATCATTTAAATACTTCACTGCACGTTTTAGTGCCTTGATGCTTTCATTTCTTTGTTATTATGTTTCCTGATACAAATTGGCTCACAGCTACCATGTGACCACAGAAGTGTTCTTCTATTGGTACACCAAAATTGGTCTTGGTTTTGCTGGTGCGCATTAAAGTTAATATCAGGATCTTCAGGCTTTTTGCAAAATAAATGCAATAGGTACTCTCCCATGTCGCCCAAATGAAAATGATACATTCCATGTACTTAATATATCATCAAAATATAACACTACGGTTTAACACCATCACCATCCAAAAAAGACTATGATAATAATTTTAGGTCATATCACCCACCCCTGCTTCCTTGCACAACCGGTGATGTCATTACGTTACCCTCTGCAGTCAGTGTGGCTGCCTGCTGCAACAGAAATCTCTGGGAGGGAGGATATTGCAGAGCCGGGGAGCTAGTCGGAGAACTGCACGGTCACCATAGCCACGGACTTTGGAAGGGGGATAGCCAGACGATAATCCGATGGTTGTTATATGGTGTCAGGAGAACCGTTGAAAATGTCCAGTTTGACTCATGTCTGGGTTTTGTTTGCACTGACTGAGGAGCTGAATCTTTTTTATTGCAATGTAGAGTACTGAGGAAATATGACAAATACTCATGAATAACTGCAAATTTGGAAAGGTAGTGACTTTGAAAAGTACACAATGTCACTTGTTTTCTAATATTGATAAAGAAGAAAAATATATATACAAGCTGTTGGGTACTAGGTGCTTGGTCCTTTAGTGTTTTTCGCTTCACCTTCTCGGGGTATAAGACCATAAAGCAGTCACACTGACTTTCCAAAGCAATGGGTGTGGGTGGCCATTGCAGTGACATTTCAGACTGATGGCCCGTTGACAGTATGCAAACTAAATCCAACCATTGATGCTTAGACTAGCATTCAAGCCTGCCTATGATCACCATGGTTCTGCATTAATTGTCTCCCTTTATCCCGATAGGTGTGGTTTTCAACAGAGATTTTAGAATCAATTTGGTGAGTCTTGACTGTCTTTTGGTCCTCCCCTAAACGCTGCAGTTTGCAGATTGTGTTGCTCCATCATTCACGTCCATCATGCCTAATACACACCTTATGCTGATGTCACTTCCTGTCTCTCTCTCGGTTTTTGTCTCCCTCAGACAAACATTGTGCGTGTCAGCCTGGAGCAGAGTTTGGAGCTGCAGTCTAGAATACAGGCCAAAGTTGTTGTTGTCCTGTAAGTCCTTCCTCCTGAGTATGGCTGTGGGTGGGGTGGTGGTACATGAGACGTCGCTGTGTAATCTGGGAAATGGAGTTTTTGATAATCACCCGGGGTATGAATAAAGGCTTGCCTCCCGTCTCCTTTCTCTAGGTGATGGATTAGTACCCTTTGGAGGGTTTTTTTTTTGCAAAAAATGTGTTAAGTAGTGTGTCACAAATGAGTTATCAATCATTTGTTTGAAAGTTGTTTTGTGCAGTAAAAATAGTTGTTCCTGTGATTGCTCTATAATGATTACTCATTGGCACGATTGGCCAGTTGTTTGAATAATGAAATACTGTGATTTTGTCTCAGTTAATGTTGACCAGACTGATTTTGTCACTCTGTGTGTGTCACTGAAGCCTGAGTTATTTATAGCATGAGTGATATGTTTCTCTTAATGTTTATCTGGCCTCGACTGATTAGTGTGAACTGGGAAAAATACTTATTTGTGACCTCTGCTTCAGTGTCACAGTCATCAATGAAACTACATTATTACAGAACTTCTCACAAATAAGGAAAACCTGAAATAGTCTAGGTGTTTATTAGCATAGATGTTTTTCAACTTGTTGACTTTATATGTAGCCTGAAGTTACACATTTGTTTAGGATTCGGGTTCATAGATTTTGAAGTTGCATATGCACACTATATGATAACTCCCACACATTTAATATAGAACCCAAAACATGCGCTTTCTGTTATTAGTGTTGTCAGAAGGTAGAAATGAAGGTTTTAACTGGCAGCAGAAATTAGACTGGTATTCACAGTTCCCTCAGGGATTACCCTTAGGATTTTACTAGTTTTTCAAATGTTGAGAATGAAGAGATTTTTAAAGTACCTTCTCTCCAGGGCAGAGGATGGGTTTGGGAAAACATTGTCTAAGCCGGAGCAACAGAGGCACTTCTCTATCCTGCTGGATGGCTTTAAAGGCCTTGGGGTGAGTGTCCACATTGACCCCCCCCCTCCCCACACACACACACACACATACACACACACATTACTTGAGTAAGCACAAATGGGTAAGAACAGGCAAGGGACACAACCAGGGTATGGCGAATGGGAGGCCAACTGACACAGGCCCAGTGTCAAAGGCTTACTGACACAGGCCAACTGACACAGGCCCAGTGACAAAGGTCTATTGACACAGGCCCAGTGACAAAGGCTTACTGACACAGGCCCAGTGACAAAGGCTTACTGACACAAGCCCAGTGACACAGGCCCAGTGACAAAGGCTTATTGACACAAGCCCAGTGCCAAAGGCTTATTGACACAAGCCCAGTGCCAAAGGCTTATTGACACAAGCCCAGTGCCAAAGGCTTACTGACACAGGCCCAGTGACAAAGGCTTACTGACACAAGCCCAGTGACACAGGCCCAGTGCCAAAGGCTTACTGACACAGGCCCAGTGCCAAAGGCTTACTGACACAGGCCCAGTGACAAAGGCTTACTGACACAAGCCCAGTAACACAGGCCCAGTGACAAAGGCTTACTGACACAGGCCCAGTGACAAAGGCTTACTGACACAAGCCCAGTAACACAGGTCTACTGACACAAGCCAACTGACAGAGGGACACGGAACATAGCCGGAACACACCGCAGCTAAGACAAGTCACACTGAGGGCGATGGGTGATACCTAGTTGGTAAATAGATCATCTTCACTCTTCCTGTCTCTGCTGCCGTGTATCAGCCATCCAGCGTTAACGGCACATCTCTCCTCCGCAGGGCCGCGTGGTGACGGTGCCAGGGAACCATCACGTCCACCTGAACAACCCCGAAGCAGTGGCCCCTATCGTCACAGATTTCCTGGAGGGCACCCCTGTCTCGCAGTGCGACAGCGGCGCCTCAGGCTTGGCCGCTAAGCTGTAAGAGTCAGGAGCTCAGTCGCGGCACACACGTCATTTGGCTTGAGATGCACAAAAGTGCATTCTAATCCACACACTGCTTCATCTCCGGGGGATTTTCCCACCGACTCTCGCCTAACATAGGAATGGTTCCACCTAGCAAATACACTACAACTCAGGGCTAGCTGTTGTCTTTTTATAAAGCCATGTTCATTTTGAAAGGGCTTTTCCAAAATGATTGTATAGCTGGGGGTGGCAGTGAACAGAACTATGCACGCCCATGTGTACACACTTGGTACACACCTTAGTGAGCCACTGAGAAATTTCAGGTGTTGCTGCTTCTATATGGTACAAGTTTTGGAGCTTATATAGCTTTGCGAAAATTTTTATTTTAATGTTTGACTAACATTTTGAGTCAAGGTAAAGATAATGAAATCTGACAGTTTTAAAGTATTATATTAATATATATGGGTAGTATTTATTGATTGTGTGTGGCTGTGTGCCTCCCGGTTCTGCCTCGCAGTATGTCAGACTTGCACTTGGAACATGCTGATGTAAGGAAATAAAAATCCCTCTGAACTCACAAAGGCTTTCCGGTGACTCTTTGCTCCCTTCCGTCAAGATTTTGGCTGGAACTAGCAGATCTAGCAGGCAATTTGGCACAGACCCAGTCGAGCGCTTCTGGTAACCATGGATTCCATGTGCACGTGCCAATGTGCCTTCCACCAGCATTCCCGCTCGCCTTTCCTAACCAGGGCTCACCCCCCCTCCCCCCCAATATTAACCAAACATCTACAGTGGACAGGGATAGGTGTGAGCTCTCCCGACTCGCCTGGCACAGACCTAGCTCTCTCATGTGATCTGGGATTAATCGTGTGCCCATTACAGTGTGAACCCCCCCATTTCGAGCTGGAGTCGCTGACACACTTTGAGAGCTGGACTCCCAGTCTGGACAAGTGGCCCTCATTCCACTTTACTTACTAAAGTGACAAACGCCTTCATCTGCACAAATTATCCGTTGAGCTGGAAGCGAGTCACAGTCGGCACGCAGCCCCATATCCTACGAGGGCTTTGACAGAAACTGTTATATAAATTTTTTTCTCCCCTCTGGGCTCAACATCACCAGGCTGGTCTCCATGGCAACATCTCACCCACCCCTCCCCACTCCCTCCTCCCCCCTCTCTTACTTCCAAATGTGATGTCATAAGGTAGAGCAAGCCAAGAGCAGTAGCAGACGGTCACACGTCAGGGAAATCTCCCTTTGAGTAGTAGTTCTGTGATCTTATGTAGAGGAATCGCCTTGCTTCGCTTGCCGCCTATACCTTTTGCTTACGATAAGAGCGAGGAGGCGAGGCAGCTGGGATCCCCGGTAAGTGAGCGTGCGTGCACTTGTGCAAACCTTTCATTCACAGTGTTATTGGCATGTCTGTGTCGCTGCGGACTGAGGGAAGGATGCATCTTGATGGTCACTGAGAGCCGTCTCTGTTTCCCGAAAGCGTTAATCCTCAGCATCTTGCTCTTCGGTCTCTTGGGACCCGTGTTATTGTGAATCAGCACTGAATCTGTCAAACATAATGCATTCTTTTAGTGATGCAGATGAGCTAATTTGAAATGTTAATTAAGCGTTTCTGTTCTGCACCCCTAGGACTTCTCCACAAATCTAGAGCAGTTCTACTCCATTCCAGCAGGTAACGGAATGTGTCCTTAGATGGTTTTCAGTCAGATGCCTATTAATATTTAATACCCTCTATGGATTTTTCAAGTTGAATTATAGCATGACTTGGGAAGACATGTAAAGTTTGTCTGTTTGTTTATGTGATAACATGCAGATTCTTCTTCAGAAAGGCAAGACTTGGAATGATCTTGCTACTGTCTGCCCTTGAGGACTGTCAGTCTCCTCGTTAATTACTGGTTTCCATTTTAAGATTTTTGTCATGAAATTGATTTTGTCAGAGGAAAAACACCAGCAAGTGGTTGAGGGCATGATTATATGGGCCAATCAAAGAAGTCATCAGTCCTCCTGATGTGCCATGTCATTGAACACAAGCATTTACAGTGTAGCTGCTGGACCCTGACAGCCTGGTATATTTAGGGTCCAAAGGTGTTTTTTACATAGCAAAGTATTGAATATAGAAGTCTTCATTGCTGCCGCAGTGATTTTAGATGTTAGTATGGTTTGCATTTTTAGATTACGTATTCTGTTTTCTTATCTGTATTTTTTTTGTAGTTTTTATGGTTGCATTGATAAAGTACAGTCATGCCTTAGTGGCAGTAATAGTACAGTAATAACTGTGGTTTAACAATTAATTACAAGGGCTCAAACAACATTGTATGTCATTTAGATTAGAGGCAGGTAGAGGTGATTTAATAGGATATATATAGTAAAAGTAGTGGAATCTGTGATCCCTGAGTGTGGAAATACTTAACCCCCACTATATAGATTCAAACATTTCTTTCTGGCTACTGACAGTGTTCTAGATTGCTGAGGTGAGGGCCGTGTGGTTGCAGTTTATGGCCCCCCCAGTACAGTATGAATGCCTCCATTTTGTCCCGCTTTGAATTTTTCCATTCCACGTTCCACAGTTAACTGTTCTTTTCAATCTTCTTCCAGCCACTCCACGGAAACATGCCTTGGCTATTCCTCGACTGGTTCGTTCCACTCTACCTGCTTGTGTCGGTCCTAGTTCTGGCAGGGTTTGGGGCTTGCCTGTACTTCCTCGAACCGGGACTGCAGGACGCACACAAGTGGAATGCCCAAGCACCACATAGACGCCCCCTGGTGGCCAATGATGAAAACTACAGCAAAGATGATGATAATGTTCTGATATAAAAAATGACTACATTTTACTTACCATATCACAGTAAATATACTTGATGTTTAATAAACATTAAAAGAATAATTTGTAAAAAAAAAAAACAAAAACAAACAAACAAACATGAAGAGTTCTGATAGGGGTATTTTTTCTATAGTTCGTTTTTGTAGACTCAAGAAACACCCGGAAAGGTAAAAGGGGAAAACATTAAAAACAGCTTCCAAAATATCAACTTGGAAAAAGTGAGAACTAATAGATAATGAATATTAAAAATAAACAAGAGTACCTGTGCCAAACATGTTATGCGAAAGTGAAATTTGTGATACATATGTGTTTACATATTTTTCAACAGACTAGAAAAACTGTAATTTATGTTACTTTAATGAGTGTGTAGGGTTAGCAGTGCAGATGCAGATGGTACACAGCATGTCTCCTTTGTGCCCCATAACAAAGCTTTCTAGATGAACAACCAAACACAGATAGCCATAGTTAATGCTGTGTTCTTCCTAAATTTGACTTTGTATTAAAAGATATCACAATATTTATGTATTTCAGAGTGGCAAAAGTGTTCTGGATGACAATGTTGTACTCAAATTGTACACACAAAACATATACAAATAAAATCCAAATTTTTTTATCATCAACAGAAGCATGCAAATTTTTAGCAGAATGCTGTCTGTCTGAAATGGTATTTTTGCCTTTCTGTTAAGCTGTGCAAAACCCCTTCCCAAATGTCATGCCTTTTCTGATTATGCTCTGAGGCAAATCCTCTATACCTGTTTCTGTGCTCTTGAGACACCATAAAGGTCACAAGAGGAATAGAAATCTGTTTGCGCTGTGATCATATTTGGTAAAGCGATCTTTTAATGAAGGAGAAGGATGGGTGCACACAAAGATCACACTGCCAATGCAAAGGTCGTCCTAAAATTAACCGTGTGTATCAAACCAATAACGGTTGCTATGAGAGTTTCTCCAGTAAAGTCTAAATACAGGTAGTGTTCCCTTAGTTGTTGAGGACGATGGATATAAATGGAACAACAACAGCTGGACCAGTAGCATTTGCTATGAAAGTTTCTCCAGTAGAGGCTATATGCAAGTGATCTTTCCCTAGTTGTTGAGGTCAATGGGTATATATGGAGCCAGATTGGGGAGAGGTGCTGTTCAATCCTAGAGTGTAATTCAGGTGACTGTATGGATTTGTGTAATTATTCTTCCGCCGAATCCTTGTTTTCCCCTATTTTCTACCACACTGAGCCCCATCCCAAGGGAAGTGTCCCAAATGCCTGTGCCGAGAGCTGTATAGTGCAGTCTGTGCCATTCCATTTATTTAGCCGACACTTTTATCCAAGGCGATGCAGAGCTGAAAAAGCGGGGGCAGCCAGTCTCTGGAGCAATCGGGCCCTTGCCTAAGGGCCCAATGCTGACATCATTCAGCTGACCAGAGGATTTGAACTAGCAACCTTCTGAGCACTTTCAGTCCTATATTATTATTACTATTATTAGTTATTTAGGGGCAGTATGTGGCTCAGTGGGGTAAGTCTTTGTACCTGTGATCTGAAGGTTGCTGGTTTGAGCCCCAATGTCAGCGGAATTGTCACGTGTGTGACTCTTGAGTGAGGCCCATAACCTCTAGCTCCATGGGTGCTACTACAGGTGGCTGCCAAGCTTGCCCTCAATTACATATGTGTCATTAAGACCAAAATGGGGTAAGCAAAAAAAGAATTTCCCCGCAGGGATCGATAAAGTATTATTATATCACGTTACTTGCCACCACCAAATCTGGAATTTCTGTGCAGTTTCGAGATGTCAGTTATGATATTCTGCATTGCACCATCTACATATTAAAGTTCAAAGCTTTAAAAAAAGTACATTTGCTAATCAGATTGCCAATTTTGTAAAACTTTCCTAAGCTGATATTCTGTCTTTTCTCTGACAACTTTCTACAAAAAAAAAATATATCCACTGCCCATATCCTTATTTTTGTCCTTATTCCTTATCTGATATCTCTTATTTCCCCAAACTGCTTCTTGAATTCTCTTCATGTTCCTGAAGAACAAACCCAGCGTCCGTGGGCTGGGAGATGAGAGTGGGCGACTGCAACAGAGCAGCCATAGATCACAAGAATGGGGGGAATGCGCAGGGACCCCACCACTTCCTGCTACTCATTGTCTGTTTACTCGCTCCCTTGTCCATTCAATGGGAACAGCAGACAGACACGGATTCACAGGTCAGTCATTTGTTTTTATCATCTACAGAGCTAATTTTCAAAGGTGACGTTTTCCAAGTGTTCCAGAAACCTGTGGCGTTCCAGAAACCTGTGTGTTTTAGTCAAACACGGCATGACAAAATGGGCCAAGAGGCATCACTTATCCACCCATCCGTCTTCGAATCGCTCATCCCGGTCAGGGTTGCAATCGATCCTGGAGCTTACCCTGGGCACTACAGGGCACAAGGATGGGGATTCACCCTGTGTGGATTAATACTATATCTTGCAATCACATTTGAAGTATAACATTTATTTTGTCTTCTGGCACTTAATTTCTTCCGTTACACCTGCCATTCCTTCACTTAGACGATGTGGTATGTGTTTTTATGGTCAGCTGAAATGCATTTCTGTTACCTAATATGTGATTTATGTAACCGTGGTACTATATGTCCAGCTGTCCTGCCTATTTGTCCAGCACATGTCTCACAAATAGCCATTCTTCTTGTGCCTTCAGTCTGTTCTATTATGCCTTATCCATTTCATTTGTAACATTGTGCTTGGTTTATTGTTCCATATCCCCTTAAACAGACACCTATCTGTCTAGCAGATGCTATTATTCAAAGACTGGGCATGCAGCTGTGATGTCCACAGTGTCTCTTCATTGGTCCATTTCTCCTTGCTCATTTTTATGCTGAAGTTGCCCTACAATGAACACTGACAAACTAGAACACAGAGGGAACCCTTTATCCCAACTTCCTGGCCCGACCAGCCCTCCCGGGACACCTCTGTGTGGGCCTCAGCTTCTTCCACTGTCTTCTCCCGTCATCAAAAAGAAGCCCATTCAGATCACTTCCTTTGACAACAAGGGTCTCCCATTGCAGACATCAGTTAAGCCGCCGTTGGTCATTGCGAGGTATGTGCCCCACCACAACGGCAGATCTTTTTCAGCATACAAATATTCATGTATTTTATTTATTTGAGTTTCCTTTCACCTTATTGTGATTTTTCACCCCTAGCAAACAGTCCACTCCATTCATCTCTATTACATCTGAGTCCATATCATTCATTTCCAATCCAGTGATTCCAAAGCCTAGCACGAAGCTTTCGAAACCAACTTGTGGGATGACTAGATCAAGGCAGACAAACAAATCTCCTGACCTACATGGTCTAGTTTCCACTCTGGATCTCGATGCTAGAAGGAAAAATGTTAATGCACCTGTCACGTGTAAACCCAGAGCAAACTCTGCCACGGTGATAAGTCAGAAAGGGTTGCCTTCAAAAGGCAGAAGCCAAGAGTCAATTTTGAGTCCCCTTCCATTCCATACAATTAGGGGACCTACAAATCTTACTTGCAGTGAAAGGGGCCACGAGAGCCAACGGACAGGGCAGCTTTATAAATCTACTGCCCACAGGACAGTGAAGAACCAAACTGCTACGTCAAACTTTACTAAATCTTGGCCTAAAGAGAGTGTGCAGGTTCCTAATTTTAATCGACGCAAGATTATCCCTAAGTACTTATACCCTAATCAAAAACATGCAAGGGAATTCAATGCGATGCAAAACACACCTCAAGATTCTGAATTATGCCAGGCAGAGTTTGTATTAAAGAAAAGTGCTTCCAAATTCAGCTCTGGCACCTCGCCTACTCAAAGGGAGTGTTTGAAAGTGCCAGAACCTGGTAGTATTCTTGGATTGAAAAAAAAGGATCAACACTCATTTTTGAGGTTTCAAGGAGGGAGAACTTCAGCCAGTAAAGGACATGATTTAATTATGACCGATTCTCTGTTTAATGAAAAGAAACACGGACAGGGTTGCCCTGTTACCAGTGAAATTCCAAAGAATACACTACAGGAAAAGAATATTCCGAGCAAACCTTTGCCAGCACCCCCTCATAACTTAAAAGTCTACCTCAATCCACCTGGGCCTGGATCGTTACAAGGATATCCTGAAAAACAGGGATTTGATCTAATTGTTGATTACTACAAGCATCGACATACCAACAATACAGAAAATTCAGGAAACCTCAAATTGCTAAATCAGAGTGCCAAAGGCAACATACCAACTCGCGCTATTAACACAGAATTCTGTGTAGGAAGTCAACAATATGGGGAAGTCTGCCCAAATCCTTGCCTTCCTCCATCCAAGCTGGGCTCTCTTTCCATCTCCAGCAGGGGGCTTTCGCTACCAAAAAAAAAGCCGGAATCTTTTAAGAACCTACTGTCTCAAACTAGCCAGAGTAACAATCCCAAGCATGGAATTCGGTCCCCCGATATTGTACAAGAAGATGAGAATAAAAAAACTGTCCCTAGAGCGGGTCATATAACTGTAAGTAGCTATAGTGGGAATCAGCTGGAACAAGCATACTCAACCAGCGTGTGCACCACTGGTGGCACTGTGGTTGATGAACATGAACTCTGTGACATTTTACACACAATTGCTACTTCTGAGGTGCCTTTGAGGCAGACAACCACTGCGCTGAATCCAAGGCCGTCTAAATGTTTAGAACCAAACCTACATTTAACATCAATTCCTGCTGACAACAAACACAACCTACAGGTGTCCAAATCCAGAGCTGGGCCGAAGAACTCGGGGGAAGCAAAGAGCTCAATAATTGATATGTTGTCCTCCAGCAAATTACCTAATCCATCAAATAATGAGAAGATTGATTTGTGCAGCTGCCTTGAGAATGAACCGATAAACATCACAGAAACGGGCCTGCTGCCTGGGATTAGCAGAGAATCACCCCTTACACCATTTGCTCAGAAAGCGGGCCTCAGGGGGAAAGACGCGCAAGATGCCGACATCACCGGAATCACCTTGGTAGACTCCTCCTCCCCTGCTCTAGATGCTTCAGGCCCAGGAACTGGTCAGGGTTCTAAACAACCAGACAAACAACCTGGTATGTGTCCAATACCTTTCTGTGAAGGACCTCAGCTTGTCCCTGATGGCACAGACACTGACTTGTTGGAAAGGACAATTAATTGGGTCCTCTCATTGGATAAGGTTCACTGCAAAATGCGCAACTGCACCATAAAAAATAAAGACTTAAACCAACTGTCTCGCCATAGAGGTCTGTACTATAACGAAAACCAAGACCATAATACCTTCCTAAAGCATGGATCAACCTTTTCTTCATCAGTGTTTTTAAATACCCCTGAAGACTCCAAGAACTCTTCTGAATTCACCATAGCAGGTGAGTGCTTACAATTATGATGCACATAGCTAAAATATGTTGAAAAATATTTGTTGGTTAGTGCTATATGAGCCAGAGACGGATGCTGATGCAGATAATATTGAAGGCAGTCACATTCAGACGTTGAAACATACAGTTGTAGATGAGTGAGATGACCAGGCTGCACGTGTCTTATCACCTGAGCTCCAGGCAGACAGACACAGGGAGAGATAAAACGTAGATAAGGGGCAGCAAGTGAAGGAGGGAGGAGCCAAACAGGCAGATACTGGAAGGGAGTTACACAGCAGACGCTTATATGCAGTGTAGGTCCCGCTCGGCATATAGGGAGTTGTAAACTATACACTACCGGCCAACAACAAACTTGTAAGTAAAACCAAAAATTCTCGTTTAGTGTTACTATACTGTACTTAGCAATATCTATAAACAAAATACCCTGGGAAAATGAATAAATTGATCAAAATGCCTTGATGGCAATTCTAATTTGAAATTAATTTTAAGCTAAATGACATATCTATGTTAATAGCTCAGAACACATGTCACATACATATGACATACATGGGAAAATACTATTATTTTTTGATCGGGGTGTAGGAACCGGAGGTGGACGCGAGACTTGCACCCCAACATTCAATTCCCCCCCCCCCCCCCTCCAATAAATAGAGTTTTGTGCTTATATTTTTAAATTGTGCCCCCCCCCCACCAATATCAGACTGTCTACTACGCCGTTGTCAGTAGATCGTTTCTAATTTTGTAGCAATTTTGTAGCGGACCGAAGACTCATTAATGATAAGTAAGCATGATGTATTTAGCCATTGTTTTGAACATGCGCGCTGCATCCGCCGGTCCACTCTCCTCTCGTTGCTTTGACAACCAAAAAAGGGGGCGGGGGGTTAGTGGGTGGAGGCTCGACTGATCAGAGACGGAGAAGAGAGAAAGGTAGCTGGTCACATGACCGTCATCGTAAATCGCACATCCTCTGTCCATCTCTATTAGACATCATCCGTATATTTGTTATTTTTGGGCAACAGGAAACATACATTCCTTTTTTGTAACAATTTTGGGTTAAACGCTCTAAAGAACAATCGGTAAGTCGCTAAGCAATGAAAAACAATGTAAGCGATGTAACCGACAGATTAATACTCTGAAGAGCATTGTTTTATTTCAGTTATCAGATTGGACAATAGATAGCAAAGAAACGCAATTTGGGATCGTTTACAAGGGACGTGGTGCAATAATGCATGAATGTAGACTGTTGTGCACATGCAGTGTGAAATTTGTCAACATGTGATGTACTGTATCGTTAATAGAGAGTCATCGTCAATAAAAAACCTTTAATGTCGAAAATCACTCTAGGGTTGTTGGGTGTAAAGGGTCAAAATACCAAAAAATGCATGCAGACAGCATGAGGATGGCGGTCGTTAAAAGGCTGAATATGGTATGCGGTCTAGGATGAGATGTGAACGATACCTGAAGGACATTTCTCTGTGAGAAATCGTAAATCAGACATGCCACTGAACTATAAATTAGCGGCCAGTTATACAAATTAACGTTACTAGCGAGGTGGTACATAAAATCATAGGGTTGCTGCTTGGTTGCTGAAAATTGCCGAAACATTCAATCACCACTGAATTTGGCGTGAAGTGCATTTTTAAATCAGATGTGAAGCTCGTACCGTTTATATGTTGTATACATGTATTTGTGTTTATGTAATCCCGTTTTAATGTGATATGTGGCTGACTCCGGGAAAGACACATCTATTTTGGGATTTACTGATAAACCGTAAATCAAAACATTATATCAAGCAGGAACTTTTACTTCAATTAATCATATTGGCTTCTTCGTGGCGCCTCGATCTAGTACAGTGTCCAGTTAATGACCGATTCCTGTTTCTAATCATCCGCCCTGCCCATTCTACCTGCAGACATGTCTGAAATAGTGCCTCCAGAAGTCAGACCCAAACCTGCCGTCCCAGCTAAGCCTACTGGGATCTCGTCAGTCCATGCTGCTCAGGGCTCAGGGGTTGGTGGCCAGGGGGCAGGGGGAGGGTCGGCATTGTTGGGATATATTGGGATTGATACCATCATTGAACAAATGAGGAAGAAGACCATGAAGACTGGTTTTGACTTTAACATCATGGTCGTGGGTGAGAATGACTTATTGTGAAATTTCTATGTGACACTCTGGAGTTAATGCTTTAATGTTTTTAAGTCCTTAAGTATTTTAGATTAGGCATTTAGGCATTGTATGTAATTAGAATATCCTAAGCTCTATAATTCATCAAATTTTGTTAGTCATTCTAGCAAGGATTCAGTATTAGAACAGTATTATATCTGTATATGATGGCCTTTTGTTCTTTGTATAACAAATTATTGAAATCTTCATAAAACTACATTGTCAATAGCAAGGAAAGTAAATGATCTTAATTAAACTAAATATGTCCAGGGTGATAAGTTATGTAGTTGTTAAGAACGTGATTTACAGGCCACGATGGGCCCCACTGTTGCATTTTAGCTGAATTACACCTCTGTCTAACCTGTCTGTACAAACTGAAAGGGATTCTGTCGCGGCGGCTGATGTCTTTATTCTTGTGACTTGCCTCTAGGCACCAGTGGCCTGGGAAAGTCCACCTTGGTGAACACACTGTTCAAATCTCAGGTCAGCAGAAGGAGCTCGGGGTGGAGTCGTGACGAGAAGATCCCCAAGACCGTGGAGATCAAAGCTGTGTCCCATGGTAAGAGGAACAGGAAAGAGTCTAGGCACAGATGTCAGAGAAAACACTGGTAGAAGCAGTCACTGCTAGGATAAAGAGGTACAGACGTTATGGGCCATGTCTTACACTCAGTAGGTTGCATATTCAAGTGCCAAAATGTGCTTGTGACCTGATGGTATTATCTCTGCCTCTTTTTAATAATAACATCCAGCTGATCTTATATCGGTACGAATGCAGTGCACAGGCTGTCATTGCAGGGAAGATCTTTGAAGCTCAGTTGTCAATAATTCATGTGTCAGGGGTGGTGTGTGGCTCAGCAGGTTAGGACACTGTGCCTGTGACTGGAAGGTCACTGGTTTAAATCCCTTTGTTGGCAGAGCGATTTCACTCTTAGGCCCATGTGCAAGGCCCTTAGCCCCCCCGTCGCTCCAGGGACTGTCTGACCCTGCCTTCTCAATCGTAGGTTGCTCTGGATAAAAGCATCTGGTAGATAAATGTAAATTTCTACTGCTTTAATCCACGTATTTTATAGGGTATATAAGTAAATTGCCAATTTATAAATCTGTAGAGCCATAAGAATTCTTGATTAAGGGGCTTGAGGTTCAAGACCCTTGAATTTCAGATAAAAGATCCATGATTTTAGGAATTTGGGGTTGAAAACGCTTGATATTGGGAATTTGGGATTCAAGCCCCTTGAATCTTCTTGTCTTTTTGAAGGACACAATATCAGCACACCTGTATTGGACATGCTTATTGTGCTTAATCTTTGTAGACTCCCTTGCACATTTTTTTCTATAAAATGCACATTATTGGATTGCTTTATTTCAGTTTGAGAGTTAGATTTTATAAAGTTTGTATTTGTAAAATGTCTCCAGAAATCTTTCTTCAACAATATTGTTTCTTGACTCATTGCATGATTTCAGTAGTAACTTATTTGTAAAGACATACATTACAAAGCCATATGTACTGGTGTTTTTTTTTATGTTTTCCTGCAGCTTCAGTTTTGTTAATCACTTTTGGGTGCCTAAACCTCTGGAAGCTGCAGCAGGCTCTTCATAAGATGCCTCGTGATTTCAGATACCTTTTTCAAGCCCTTACTGTGCTATAGTCTTGGCCACAGCTCTTCTTCAGCCTTCCGCAATATGGCATTGAGACTCTGCTGCCTGGGCACCACAGGTCTCTGTCACATGGCCAAGTGTGATTCCTGTGGCTCATGGTTACTTTAGGCCCTGATACCCTAGAGGACACCTTGTTTGCTGTTTTGAAAGTCCAGTGCTTAACACTCCTGTGCTGTATAGCAATGTTTCCCAATCCGGCCCTTGGGGATCCACAGACAGTCCACGTATTTGCCTACTCTCCTAGGTAGGGGGCTGAGAGGGAGTAAAAAATGTGGACTGTATGGAAAGGGGCTGGGAGGAAACAAAAACATGGACAGACTGTGGGTCCCCGAGGACCAGATTGGGAAACACTTCTATATACGAAGGAGGCCCAAGTGAGGGGATATCAAACAGACAACACTGCCCCCTTGGTTTGAGAGTAGACCTGGCTCAGTGCTAATTGCTACGTTCAAAGACCCAGTCTGTCAGTGCTGATCAGGACTTTCGGCATTTACCCAGGGCATCTGTAAGAGCTAATTGTCAGAGTTCGTAAAGTAGCCCACGGTAATTCTATCCTCTACTGTTGTGCCATTCTGGGACTGCAAAGCAACACTGAACTTTAAGCATTCTTGTCTGTTGGCAGCTGTAAAGTAAGAAGCCCAGAAAGCACTCAGAGATGCTTGTCACCCACAGAAATGCATGGCTGAGATCAGGGTTTGTCTCCATTCTCGGCTGCCTAATTTGGGTTGCGAAACAATTTTAAGCGGCTCTTTCATTCTGCACTTTTCCAATGTTATGCAGTGACTCTGTTCAAAAACACAGTTTCCTTTTACATCTGCATCAATGTTTCTTAGACTGGTTTCCCCAGACTGTTCACATTTTTGCTCCCTCCCAGCTGTTTGGCAGAGAGCTGGGAGGGAGCAAAAACATGGATTGTCTGGGGGTCCCCCCAGGACCAGGTGGAGAAACACTGATTTGCATGATTTTGTGGACCATGCTGGTATTTTGTTTTCCTAAATGAGGTCTTACAGATACAGTGTGCATTCGTGTACAGCCTAAATGGGATTTGATGTGGCCTTGGAGTGCAGGATGATGGTGATGTACTTATCAGTTACTTCAGTGTTATTTACCTCACAGCCCAATTGTCCATTTGACAAATAAAAGGACTGTTTGGAGGAATGCCAAGGGCTGTTCCGCTGTGTTCATTCCTTCCCAAGTCTGTGAGTGTCTGAGCCTTGAGGTGTTTTCTTCAGCTTTAGCCAAGCCACTGTAAAGTTTTCATGCATGTCCTAATTATTTTTATATAATATGCACCCCTGGGTTTATAGGTATTGTAACTTATATCTTTTTTCACACCAATATCCATTCCAAATTTAACATAGAACCGAAAAGGTCTAGCAAAAGGAGGTTCTTTGTCCTATAAACATATAAAGTGAATTCTTGCTTGATAGGTCCAAACTGAATTCTACAGGACAAAACACACCTAGTGCTTATTACATTGATTTGCCTGTGCTGTTGACCTTTGACTTTTGCTAGGCCTGGCTCTAGCACATTCTTGTCCAAAAACGTTTACTTGGGTCGAGCATTTATTGATGACGTTCTGTCAGCTGTTACCTTGCTGTCTTGTGTTGCACAACTACACTTCAGTGAGCTTGCTTGAATATCTAAGTATGTGGCAGTGGTCAGTGTAATCATGCTATTCCTCTGCTCAGTGACTCTTTTAAGCAGTTTCATGATTGATATTTAGGCCCCTAGACAATTTAAGTTTCCTCTAGTCATAGACGCATATAAGGAGGAGTCTTCATTAGGTATTCTGCTTTTATGTAGTCTGTCCTCTTGTAATTTCTGCTTCCATTCTGGAAGTAGGTAGGAGAAGGTATCCCCACATAAGGCTCTCATGGGGTTTAAACTGAATAACTGGGGAATGTTTATGGACAATTAAATTATTATATATATAACGATATATTAATTGTCCATAATGTATATATTATATGTAATTATATTCATTCTTAGACTTAATATAATACATTTTTAATCTCCCAGTGATCGAAGAGGGTGGAGTGAAGATGAAGTTGACAGTCATTGATACTCCTGGGTTTGGGGACCAGATCAACAATGAAAATTGGTAAGAGAGCATTTTTGGGAGTGAGACTAAAAGGAGAATGAGTGGCCAGCAGACATGGTACACAATTAGCACTCGGCTCGATGTCACACAAGCTGGATTATGGGTAAAATAAGGTAAACGTTAATCTAAGAGTTTCCCTCTGGGATTTCTTACTGATTTTCTAGCTGTACATGACGAATCATTGAGCGCTGAATGCATTAATGCAGAGTGTGTGACTACATTTATCAGTTTATTTTTAACTGCAGTCCTCTCGCTGTTCCCTCACCTCGCAGCTGGGAACCCATCGCGAAGTACATCAATGAGCAATATGAAAAATTTCTGAAGGAGGAGGTTAATATTGCTCGTAAGAAGCGCATACCAGACACCAGAGTGCACTGCTGCCTCTACTTCATCTCTCCTACTGGACATTCGTGAGTGTAAACTAAATGCATCCTCTTAAACTGGCCTTTTCTGTGATCCAAACAAGCTCCAGTAGGAGCCCACGCCTTTGTGACATCGCTGTGAGCTCACGTTTAGATGCTGACACCACAGAATATGTCTGTTCAGCCCATACCTGGGGGAAAGTCATTATGTGGGACATGCACACAAAATATTTTAGAGCATGGTTGGTTGACATAGGCAAATGCAGCATATAGGCAGCCGTAAACACATCGTTCTCCTCACAGTCTTGTAGAAAGAGAACCAGCCTTTTGAATAAGACTAGCCCCAAATATATCAAGTTGAATGAAAAAACTTAACATTTGTTTTGAAGGTTACCAGTTCTACATCCAGGAGGATGTAGAATAGCTTGTTATTGTTATGAGGTACCATCAAGTTGATATTTATGCTTGGAAACCGTATAGACTGCATTCCTCCAGAATGCCCTGTGTTCTATCTGGGTCTACAGGCTTCCCAGTGGTGTGTTCAGTGCTATGATGATTGAGTCCATGCCCCTTGTGGTTGGTTGTCCTCTTCCTGTATTACCTTAAAATTTGCCCTAATGCATTATGGTCTTCTCCAGTGTGCAGTTTTCTCATATTATGCCCAAAATAGGATAGTCTAGTCATTGTGTTTCAAGCGAAAGGTCAGGCTTTTTCTTCAAGAGTGCATTTGTTGGTCTACCTTGCAAGGCACAGTAGTCTTGAGAGTCTGTGATAGCATCAGAGTTTAAAGTAATCAAAGGTGCGTGTTTCTTAACAATCCACCTTTCACATCTATATAGAAGGACACTTGACTTCGCTAAAATATGCAATTATATAAATTAGTAAGATTTTTTCACAATAGCTACAATTGCTACAATATGTGCATCTTTTAGTTTTGCTTGTACCTCCTGTTGCTTCATCGTTCAGGCTCTGGCATCCATATTGCTGTTGAAGTGTGGCAAATTACCCCTTTCTATTGAGCTGTGTGTGACGTCCAGATCAATCACTGTTGATTTTTGGCATCACTCTGCCATTTCCTGACATGCCATTGATTCGCTCTCATTCCTTCTCATTTACCTCTAGTCTGCGGCAGCTCGACACCGAGTTCATGAAGAATTTGAGTCGCATGGTGAACATCATCCCTGTCATTGCCAAGTCTGACACGCTGACGTTGGAGGAGAAGATCGAATTCAAACAGAGGGTAAGGGGGCCAATGAGAAGTCAGAAATACTTATATGTTTATAGGTAATTCATTGTTAAGTATTTCTGACGTGTGCATGGCTCATAACATAACATAACTGATAATACAAAAGATGCCTTCTTTTGATAGGTAAGAAAGGAACTGGAGATATCTGGCATAGAGTTTTACCCCCAGAAAGAATTTGATGAAGACATGGAGGACAAGAGTGACAATGATAAGATCAGGGTAATTTTTAAGTCAGTTTTCTACTGTAAATTTACCATCCTCTCAATGAAGTTTTCCCAATATCACACAATGTCTTCCCATGCTATTCTGTTGTGGCGTATTCCCGCGTGACCATACCTACCCTGATATATTACTGTTTTTTTGTTGATTCGGCAGGAAGCCATGCCTTTTGCAGTGGTGGGAAGTGATAAGGAATACCAGGTTAATGGTAAACGAGTCCTGGGCAGGAAGACCCCCTGGGGAGTGGTCGAAGGTCAGTTCTTAACAGGGCTTTTTTTTGTTATTTACCTCATCTGCACACATTCTAAAATGCAGTGTTTCCCAATCCAGTCCACGGGGGAACACCGGACAGTCCATGTTTTTGCTCCCTCTCAGCTGCCATCCAATCAGGAACACCAAATACCTGGTACAGGTGTGCTGGGAGCTGAGAGGAAGCAAAAACATGGACTGTCCGGGGTTCCCCAAGGACTGGGTTGTATCTCTGAATCTATGACGTCTGAATGACAACATTAAGGTGCATTTGAACTTTATTCCCACCCAGGGGAATGAATACTTGATATGTAAGATACAAAATAAAAAAATATTTCATGTGAAAATGTGGAAATGTACTATATTTTTGGTAGGGCTGAATTCTTGCTGCTAATATGTTATTTATCAGTTTGGATTGTGATTTTACTGTTATACATGTAAATTATACTGCATAAATTACACTGCATTACTATATTTGACACTAAAGTTGCTTTTTTGCACATTATATTCACAAGTTCTAGATGTGTTTCACAGCTGATTCTGTGATAACTGTCAGTTTTCAGCTAGGTCAGTCTATTGCATGCAGTTGATGGCATACTCCTGTCCCTTGTCATTATTTGTGGTTATCTTGACAATGCCCATGCTGAGCAATCATTCATTCTCATGGTGCTCAGCTGAAATTATAGCTATCAAGCGAAAATAATCATGCAAAGAACTCCAGTTAGCCAACCAGTTGTGTGCCAAACAATTTCAATATTGCATTAATGTCACAGAGAATTTAGATGTCATTAAAGAAATTAATGCTTATAACATATTATTATATTGTATTGTCTCATAAAACTGCGTGTTGTATTGAGGTTCCACTATCCTGGCGCCTAGCGTCTGCACATAGAATAAGCATTGTCGAATGTTGACGGCAGAGTAAATTTCCTTCTCAGTGAAGCTTGTTGTCTTGTATAAAGGTTGTATACACTACAAAACCGTTTCCTTAGCAACTTCTTACTGTCCTGACAATCAGTACAGGAAACTCTGAGACAGATAGCGCATATGAGGAAAGTCTTTCACAAAAAGCACTTCATTAATATTTCATTTCATCACAGAGAAAGATCCTTTTGAGCAACATCTGAGCTTAAATAGAACTTACCTTGTAGTATGACTCTGGTTAAGCTGGGCCATTTCAAGACTTCATAACTTCATCTTGAGTTGAGTAAATTGCTTATTTAATGAAAAGCTGTGTATGTATGTTTTAAAAAGAAGGAGTGCAAGATGTACAGATGGCAAATGAAGCTTCATTTTATTTTATTTCATGTTCATAAATAATTATCACATTAATAGGGTTGTGTTGTCATAGAATTCCCTGGTAAAGTGGAAATCAAATGAATATCACATTAATCTCAGAGCACCCCCCTGTTTAAGCTGTGCTTATTATCTGTAACCTTTTTAACCTTTACTTCTGAACTCTTACAGTACATTAGCTGTGCATTTATATTTGTGATTGTTGCTTTGTTTTGCAGTTGAAAACCCAATTCACTGTGAATTTGCCCAACTGCGAGATTTCCTGATCAGGTGAGATGAAAAATTGTTTGTTTACCAAATGTTTATCTGGTGTACAAAGGTCTGATTGGAAACCAAACCATCTGGCATGGCAATAGAACGCTGAATGATAAGGAGATTCAATTGAGACTTCTGCATCGGGGAACCAATAAGTTGTGACGGTGTGAGGATAGGTGTCAGGGATGGTTGTGTGACTTAAGATGGTTGTATGGTTTAAGTGATGCCCTCTGTATTGCAGGTCTCACCTGCAAGACCTCAAAGAAGTGACTCACAATATCCACTATGAGACATATCGTGCCAAAAGGCTGAATGATAACGGAGGCCTTCACCCTATCGCTTCTGCTGCCCGTGGTGACACACAGGAGAGCAACTTGTGAGTGAGGGTGACAGAGAGCATGTAGTGCTGAGATACATAAGTGGTGATAGGAGGTTGTATTGGGAAACAATCACTGCATGCTTGGAGGATTTCATTTTGCTTATATGTTCTGTATCTACATTTTTACTACAATACACAATCTCTCCTCTCACAACCTTGCCAAATGCACATGAACTGACCTTTTAACAAAAACAGAGACAGATTGTGAAAAGGGACTATTTGGTACCCTCTCACATATTTATATTAACCAAATATAAGTATCTCCAACAATTCAATCTAACTCTCTTTATTAAGCCATGGAAATTTTTAAATACATAGATTTATAAGTCTTCCATTACTTACTGTAAGATACTGCAGCATAGTATAATTATTCCAATACATCTGTGAAGTATATTACTAATGTTTATCAATTAACTGGATGCACAAATAAATCTCAGATCTTATGTTATACTGCAGTATGCTGCACACATGGCAAAGGTAATTCAACAGTAACAGTGTTGAAATAAAAAAGAAACTCTGCTGATTTTTGTACAGATTGCCATAGTAAGTACTGGAATAAAACTATTATGAGCTCTGTATATGTACAGAAAATTGTTAAAGGTCAGCCCTGAAAGAATTCTTTCACAAAAATGGTTTTCTCCTAAGAATTTGTACAGTCAAATTATATGTATATATGAGAGTGAGTGTAAATCGTGTCCTTTGTGCCTGAGAAGTACTTTGTCATGTAACAGTAAGTTGTATAATTTATTTTGTTGAAAGTAATAGTAGTTTTTTTTTTGGACAATGGTTCAAGATGGTATTGATGATAATACAAGTTTGGGGAAATTGTACTTTATAGCTGATTGTCTGTATGTGTGCATGCACAAAAGTCAATGAATTGTTTCATTTTTGCTATTATTATTTTGTATATATTATATCTTACCACAAAACAGATTTTTATGAATCAGTTTAATGATTTGTAAATTTTCATTCTTTTCAATACATATTTGGTTTATATGAACACTTTGATAATTACATTAGTTCTGCATAACACTATCTATATATATTAATACAATATCAATATCTTAAGTTAGATGTAAGATAAGGATTTCTGTTTGTTTCAGTTACCGTTTCTTTGTTACTTTTCATACCAGATCGTGACTGTTGTTTGTAATTTACTGCATTGTAATTTCAGTATTATTTTTTCTTTATATATCGAGAAATAATTATATTTAAAAAAAAATGTTTGCTATTATTTCCATTCATTCAGCTCCTTCTATCAACTCAGTTGTCCTGTACTTGCCAAATACCACGTGCTAAATGAAAACCAAGAACTACAAGAAAAAAAGTTTTGTGTGTGAATGGTATTGCTATTGTTGCCATTAATGTTGGTATGATTATGATTTTTGTAAATGAAAAATAAATCTCGCACCTCTTTAATGACCTTTACTGTTCGAGAAACTGCTTAATTATTTCACTGTTCTAAGTAGAGGGCAGGCTCTACGATTCTTCTCATTAACAATTAATATAAAGTTTCGCATATGTAAAAAAAAAAAATAATATATATA
>JAODKK010081197.1:0-10842 GCA_026774405.1 Petrocephalus microphthalmus | reverse complement strand
AATTATGACTTGTGAAAGAACATTTTTGCAGTGTACGAAATTCAACGATGAAAATATATCTATCTATATATATATATATATAAATATATATATTTACACATATTATAAGTGCTTTTCATTAAAGGGTAAATTAGGTAGATTTATTACAAGAAATTGTTGATGTTTTTAAATGTCTGGCAGGTTTACATTTCGCGTCTTGCATTATCCTGATCAAAAATGGATGAAGTATTAGCTTTCTGTATTAGCATTGGTTTGTCCCATAGCTGTTCATGTGTGTATGAGCTAAAATAGAGTTTGGATTGTGGACTGACAAATGCAACATAGTGGTATTATAAATTAGGATGGGCTGAACAAAACAATGGAGATAACGACCTACATGTCACAAGCTTTGTATTCCCCATTCCCTGACAGCCTGGGCACATTGGCCAATTTACACAGGTTGCCGGTTAATGTTTTCTAAATGCTTCCTTTCTGAATTTTAGAAGTATGGTGCCCCAGAGATACACCACCCTCTGATAGGTAAACACAACGCAAGATGTTAATTTCTGTCGCAGACGTGTTGACGTGCCAGACTAGGAAGCACTGTTATTTGCTTTGTTCAAACATGTATTCAAGAGTCAAACCTCAGTCTTGCCTGTATTTATGCGGGACTGAAGAAGCTGGCTTATGACAGAACTGCTGCCCCTTCGTCGTATCACAGTGACACATTTGTCCCCAGTCAGCGAAAAGGTGACGTCCCTCATATTCCACCACAAAAAAAATTATATCTGTTGCTGCTCTTCGCTATGGTTGTCATTAACTGTAGACCACTATTAAAAAAATAATTATTAAAAAAAGGACTTTCAGTCTTGGGGACACCAGGCTGAAAAGTTGTGCACATCTCTGTATCTCAGATTGCTCGTTATCCATTAAGTAAGTAGCTGCTTCGTAGGTTCAAAGAGAAGAAGAACAAAGAGACATTGACCTGGTCTTTGACATTCAAAGCATGTGACGCCTCATAGGAATATTGCTTTTTTTTTTGGTTGTTGTATTATATATATTTTCTTTACTGTTTATTGCAACAGGACCTCGTAACAACACAACGCATCACCTCATTCATTTGTTTCTTACCAAAAACCTGGGGAGAAGAAACTACAATTTGCACAATTGCTTATTTAAGTAATTCAGCAAGCATTTGGTCTTGCGATCAAATGTGATGTATTTTATAATTCGGCAAAAACAAAAAAAAGAAAACTTAAAAAAAAAATAAAATAAAATAAAAAAAAAAAAAACGCCATTCACCGTGCACCAAAAGTGTTATACTTAAGCATAACTGTACTTGGTCTTAAGCAATATTATTTGACATACAGCATATTCACCTGAAACTGGAAAGTCTTTTAATAATTGCAATTGAAACCCAGTAACGTCATTCCTTTAGCTATCATCTCTGAAATACCTAGCAGTCATATTTTTGACTGCAAATGTACATATTTGTAGTAAGAGTTTGGAGATCAGAATATGAGAGAGATAGCCGACACACTGAGAGATTGGAGGGATACTCCAGTCGCAGAAAACAGCAGGCATTTCACTTACTTTTCTGTGCGTTGTTTACCTGACCAAAAAGATCTACTGGGGCTTCACTTTCAAATTTTTTCTTTGTCGATCAGAAAATCCGACACTTAGTACATCCATCCTGAATGATATTACGATTTAGGTGAAATATATATTTTTCTTCCCTATTTACAATGCAGCCCTAACATAATATAATGGATTAAACATGATTAATGAAAATGTAAACACAGTCCTGAGAAAAATCATGAGATCAAATTATTTTATATGAATGGTTTGTACTTTTGAATCAAATATAGTGCAGTATTTTGATTATTTTATTATATTTCCCAAAAAGAATATTTATTTAAGAAAAAAAAAGCTGTTGTCCTGTTGTTGGTCAGTTTTTCCTCCCTGGGTTTCTGTGAGCTTATCTGAATCTTAGCACTTTCAAACCTTTAAAAAGAGTATTTGTTTTTCTTATAAAATTCAATTGTGTTTATGTTTTAAATAGTGTAATTGATTTTGTTCATGTAATTGCCATTAGTTTGTGTAGATTTAATTAATCTTTGTATGTTTTAAGAATAACAGTATTTTGATAGACCTCACTAATATTTTTATTTGGTTCCCATGCAGCCACTCTGGAGAACATAGCTTCTCTGAATTAACCGTCAGAGCTCTAATAGTCGATAGCATGTTAGTGCCGCAAAAATCCGTGTGTTGTTACCCCAACATCTTCTACCGTGAAACACTTCTTTTAAAATGACTCATTCAATTTGCAGTATATATTGACTGCCATTTAAAAAAAAAAAACAAGAACCATGTTTACAGAAATATGCCTCCTCAAATATAAGAAGAGTATTTTTGATTTACAGATAAATATTTAAAAACGTTGCAGGGTATATTTCCACCCTCATTGACGTCCTTTTTTTTGTTGTCTTTGCTAGAGAGTGTAACACTGAAGGGAGGTGCATTTTCGTTGTACAGCTCAACACTGAAAGTGAAACTTTCACAGATTTTTTATTCTCTTCACTCTGTCCATCATAAAAAAAACCTTCCTTAATAAAAACTACTTTGACACTCCTGCAGCCTCCAGTGTTGCCCTGATGGGACAGAATAATGAAAAACCTGAGACTGAAGGACGTGTTGCGTGTAGCTTAAAGAAGTGTTTCGTCGCCTGTCATATTGATAGGTCAGAGTTTTTTTTTTTCTTTTAGTGGAGGAGGGGTCTCATCCCAGTACTCCCATAGCACTGAATTCTATGGCAGCATAAAACTTAGAGTGAAGTCAGTCTACAGAAGCTTGTACATTTCAGTCATGGTGCTGAGAGGGGCTGTATAATCAGAGCTGAGCCGTTACACTGTGCGGCCACTAGGTGCCCCCCTCGCGACTCAGGCAAAACTCGGTGTGACCACAGTGCCTGTCAGTCGAACTCTCGCCTGCCCTGACCTCTTGTGTTTCTTCTGGGGGGCGGGAAGCACCTCTGCATCTATCACCTCTCTCGCTTCTGCTCAGTTTCAAGTCACTGTGCCTCCTAGGCCCGCACTTATCTCCTCAGTTTTCAACATGCTAGTAGGTGTAAACTTAAGGGAATTATTAGCACGTGTGTCTGAAGAAGGATTAATGAAAGAAATCCATTTTTGCTTTACTGAGAAGCTGGGTACTGTCTAGTCAGGAAAACAAAAAAAATATCCATGAGTAGTTTTATATATTTTTAGCAAAATGTAAGTCTTGCATTCCAAGCTTTGTATGTATCTTTAGTAACATAGCCTTTTACTTTTAGTGTCCTCTTTATTACTGCCACAGCTGGAGAAAAGTGAAAAACAGAGAAATGGAATATTTGCATTCACCCCACACTATTTTTTTTATAGCATGAAGTTTATCAAGTACAGGGAGAATTGTACAAAAGTGCTTTGGTGACAAGATGTCTGCTTTTTGTTACAGTTCACATGCAATCAGTTGCTGCAATGTATAATGACAGATTTGTATATTGGTTAATCCAAAGAAAAGACCTTACAACAAACCTATTTACTTATTGTACAGTGCATTGTACCTTTGACTTGTAATGTGTTGTTAATGATTAAAAGACAACTACGGTTTCATAGTTTTGTCATATTTGACTGATACCCAAAAAGAGAAATGTTTTCCACATACACTTTCACAGGGAAGCTGATAATTTAGGGAACAGGACCGCAAATACTATTTATCGGCACTTTTATTGTTTCATACATTGTAGAACTGGACATTCTTAAAAGGGGGAAAGTTTAAAAAAAGAAAAAAAAAACATGCCGTTTGATATAAACAATGACGTGTTTTGGTACATACTGCACCTAAGAACAGCTAAATGCCATAATACAAAGCGTTATTTACATTAATACACGCATCCAGTGAACCACACACTCCCAGCAGGAAAAGTATGTCTGCATGATTTTCTCATTTCCGCATGTAATGTTACATTTGATTTATGAAGCTGGAGAGCCATTTTTCTAATCTTTGAATTAAGAGTGCCCGTACTTCTCAACTCCTACCTAAACAAATTCCACAAGTATACCACAACAGTGGTAAACTTAGAATGCTGGTTTTAACCATGCTTGTTAGAACCGATCAGAAGAAACGTGGTTTAAATGCAGATGTGATGCATGTCAAATTGTTTTAAACCTACTTACAGCTGTTGCAGTTCTTCTGCAGCACGCTAACTGGGATGCGGCGAAGGGCATATGTGGAGCAAAGCTGGCCCAGAGGGAATTGCAGATCATGTAGGTGATCATAAAGCATTCAAACACATTAGGCTTCATTCTGAGTGTCTTAAGGATATGCTAAATGCAGCACAAGGACACAGGCCTGCAATTCATTAAATACACTTGCAAACAATACTTTATGATAATTCACTGCTCACAAACAAAGCAGTTCCCTCACAGCATGTACCAGTTGAGTCTTTCCTTCGAGTCTGCTTTTAGGAGAGGGAAGGGCAATGACAGCAGCATACAACTGCATCAAATGTATGAAGAAAAAGAAAGCATCTGAAAACTAGAGATTACAGACTTAACATGGGTCACAAACCTGCCAGTACTAGTATCAGGAGGTCACTTCCACCTTCCATCCCACTCAAGGCAACCTCTGAGACCCCTGGCACAGTCACAGTTCTTAGCACTCAGCATTTTCAGTTGTCATGAGCACAGCAGAATGTTTGCAACCCAGAATGCTTTGCAATAGTGCCAACGGTCAGTGATAAACAGTCACAGAAACAGGGTCGGCCAGTTCTGCACCTCATTTGCTACTGACTGGCTGTGTGCTGGGCTTAGATATGGACTTCCCTAAAACACAACATGCAAACAGAGGGCTGGAGAACAATGCATGTGACTGTCGGCCAGGCGGCACAGCCTTGGGATTCTGTGAATTGTGCGCATCAAAGCTGAAGTGAATATGAATTCCACCACATCCACCGGGGGCCAAAAGAGGTTTACCCAAAAAAGCTCTGGAATAGGGCACATTGCGGTAGTGTTTTCTGGAATACAGCAAAAATAATTTACATCAAAATGCCATAAGAATTTAAATGTGTATAAACAACTTTGGTGATATCAAATGACTAGAGAAGGTTTGGGAGGTGGGGGAGGACTCAGCTTTAGGAAGAGTCCTTGTGATAACAGTCCAGTTTACAATAGATTTAAACAAAAAAAAACAATAATAAACTGAAATATGTTACAAAGTTTACTATCCAATCCAGCCAAGTAAACAATCCCTTTTAATTTGTAGGACAGGATACAATTCATCAAAGCCTGACTGTGTACTGTGTAGCATTGAGTCGATGTAATAGTGACTAAGACCAGCTTTCTGCCAGAGGAAAGGACCTACAATATAAAAGGACAACACCCATGCTATGCTAATGACCAGTGATCTGAGGTTAGAGTTCATAGTAGATGTAAAACAATACGGTATCAAAACATACTAGAAACATCAACATTCATTCAACATTAATTGCCATAGTATCTGATGTTAGGAGCTTGGCCTACAGAGCTGAACATACAGGCATGAATAATGAGTGTCAGTCCATTATATTTTTTGGCCTTCATTAATTCATTCATTGAAGAACTGCTTTCTTATTAATTACCAGACATCCACAGTGCTTCTGAGCAGAGCACTTCCTGCAGTAACACTATGAGGTCTACCTGACTGCAAATCCAAGTGGGGATGGTCAGTCTTCTCCATGTACCCGACATGGCAGAAAATTGTATAGTCACTAAAGTGTACATTATTGTCCCATTGATGTCAACTTATCCTTTAGCCATTATGAATAGCTGTTCTCCCTTCCTCATTAGGAAAAAAAAAAATGTTAATTCATCTAGGTTTAATATCAAAGTTTTCAACATGTGAAATGCTCAAATCAAAAAAAAAAAAAGACAAACCACACATAATCCGATTAACAAAATTAAGCACATTGCACAAATTCATAGTGCCCCTTGTATTTGGATCATTTACGTAACACAAAGAGTCCCACAGAGACTCCAAGAGACAAACAAAGTGTATCCACTGGTGGCGTACATAACGTTTTACATACTGTTGAAGTTAATGTGTTAAGACGAACAGCAAAAAACACATTTTCTTTCCCAAACGTAGTAGAGAAACTGTACAGCTGGAGAATTTCTTTATAGGTCAGCGGTCATTAGCCACTCAGGTGCTACAATACTTTGTGTCCATAGTAACAAATCTTTAAAAATGATTAACCTGGCTACCATAATATTGTCATGTATAATCTCGTTCATAATTACTCGCCACATCAAGACCACAAATTGTGCTCACAGCCAATTATCAGCTTCTAAACTATAAAGTCCTAAAAAGTTAACTTAATCTTTAAAGGAAACAGGTTCACAACAGGTATCCGAAATCAATGTCCAGCATAAAGATGGATTTAGAAAAGAAAAGTAAAATAAAAGGAAATTCTGACAATTTGGCCCATGATTTGTGAACACGGGAAACACAGAGGACAAAGTCTCTAGTCCAGAAGAACTCTCTGTGTTTCTGGAGTTGAAGAAAGGGTCAACTCATGTTCCACAAGACACTTCTGCTCTCCTTCCAGGGGCACTCCACCAAAGCATCCTCACTCATACCACAAACACACAAGTCAGTGCTTGCTTTAAAAATATATAACTGTAACCTGAAGACAAAGAAAAACCAAGAAGAGGGAAAAAAAAAATCTCAACATTGCCCTGGCCCTTGACAGCTTAGTCGATCTTCACAGCAGCATAGATCTTCCGAATGAACATGTAAGCAGCATAAAATCCGATCGTCCCGGTGAGGAGCCAGAAGGAGAGCACCATGAGGGTTGTGTAGCCAAAGTACAGCAAAGAGGGGATGAACTCCACAATGTCCAGCTGCAAAAGCCACCAAGAGAGACAAACCAGTCAGCATCCGAGCCCTCAGACTCCACTCAGACCAATACTTAAGCATGTTATCCCACCCTCAGCCAGCACCAGCAGCTAGAGGTCAACCGATATGGGTTTTTCATTAGCCGATGCCGATATTTAGAAGTCAGGGTCAGCTGATGGCTGACATATGCTGCAGATTTTTTCTGGCCTGTAATTGGACATTTTCCCCTCTATTTGCATGGTAAAATATCACACTAATATAGGATACACAACATTTCTCAAATTAACATTTATTGAATACTAACTTAGAACATAAGCGTAAATGTAAATATAAATAGGGTGACCAGATAGTCCATGTCATCCTGGACACTTTGAGCTACTTCAGGTTTTACAATTTGAATTTCGCGTTGCATTGTGGGAGCAAGTACACTCGCTAATGTCTGTAAATTTAACAAAAAAAAAAAATCCGTAAGAAAACGGGTTATGTCGTGACAGAAAATTACCAGTACATTATGCGTTTTTTATGGATTTCGTTTACAGTGTAGAGTTGGTTGACGGCTCGCTATCATTACGCCAGTTCCCGACTGTTCTGTAGGCTATTCGCGTTCTTTCAAAGCAACACTTCATAGCAAAACAGTCAAATATAGAGGTCTTTGAAAGATCAGGGGCTGGTTGCACAAAACACCTTAAGTTTTCCCTTTAAGTATGATACTGCCAATGACATTAAGCATATTTTGCACCTGACGAATATAAATAAAAGCCGCATTTCCACTGGTGGCAACTTCGAAGTTACGCGATAGTGTGGGGTAAAGAGAGAGAAGCAGGCGAGCAAAACCTGATTTATTTTTGTCTCAGTTACATTAAATGCATTCATGAATACCTTTTTCTGCACGTGTCTAAATATTTCTGCATCGAAAATTCGATCGAATAACCAGTATACTTCTGTCTCTGTCTTTTTGCTGGTGCCGGCGATGAAACTTAACAGTGTTAGCCAGATTAAATAAATGTATTATAAACATGTTGCAGGCCGTATAAATAAAATTATAAATTGACCGTCAGTCAAATCTATAATGCTAGATAAATTGATCATGATCGTATCCAGTCGCGGATTTCTCGGGATGAGTTTATTTTCTTCATTTACTGCATTAAACGGAGTGCTGCTGTTAAGGTACAGTCATGGTTACCATCATTTATTCATCTCATTTCGGTTATTAAAGTGTTTTGTGCAATCGCTAATCGACTTTTAAGGGATTCCTTAAGATTAGGAGATTATGAGAACTTAAATACTTACGTGTACATTTTAAGGAAACCTTAAGGAGGACATTTAAGGATGTTTTGTGCAACTGACTTGACTTTAAGGAAATCTTAACTTAAGGCGTTTTGTGCAACCGGCCCCAGACTTTAAGCCGTTCCGTTCTCTCCCAGGACTCTTATGAAAGTTCTGGCTGGGGTCCTGCACAGGCGGCAGAAGCACCTAAGATAAGAGTGCAGCTACCAGAGTAGGGCTGGGTACTGTGATGCAGATTTCGGTGCCACTTAAATGCCTGACCTTGCAATTGAAATATCTGCCCTTGAGTGCTAGGGGTAACAGAAGCATCACTAAACCTTATGTGCCATCGCTAGTTAATGTTACACTTGCTCTGATGTCAACAGATGCCAACAGTTAGCCTGTAGCTACCTTGAACATGGTTAAAATGCCCAAATTTAAAATGATCTGAAGTGTGGCTATTTTTCTCTGAAAAGCATTTCAACACTGGGACGTACAGCAAATGTTCGAAAACATGTGCGTGTAAAGGGGGGAACAGCAAATTTATTCATGTTTAAGGTGTCAATTCAATATATTCCAAATTAAATTTGCTTTAGAGATAAGACATTCTTTATGACTCGTTTTGTGCCTTGTATTTTTGTTAAATACTGGTGCAGGCACCATTTAGCAGTGGTATCAGAAAAAAACGCAAACGATACACAACCCTGTATCAGAGAGAATGTGTCTCACATGTAGAGTTGAGAACCCTGGAAGGACAACATGGGTTTTTAGACAATAAGGAGGAGTCACAGCCCTGGGCAAAACCCTTTATAGCTGTAAACACCTCCTCCCCACCACAATAACTGAGAGAAGATGCTGTGATCAAATTCTTGCCCAACCCCCATTTAAGACCCCCCCCCCAAACTCTGTATATTGGAAAAAGGGGGAAACCAAAACATTTCTGTACAGTGTGAATATGTATTTTTATTTTTGCCAAAGTAGTGTGCCTTTGTCACACCCAGTAAGGCTAAATTGAGGAAGAACAAGGCCTTACCAACCTGAGTTTCTTGCACGGCTTTCAGATGCTATTTTATATCCCCAAACAATAAAACATACGAACTGCCGTTTACCCAAACACAACATGACCAAAGAATGCTAAAATGACACCTAATTTAATGACAATGGCGTTCCAGAAGGAATTCTCAAGTAACTTTATATGTCAAAGAGATTTGCAAATCTTGTAAATACTGCATTTGCTCCTTCCTCATGCCCACTAGTAAAACAAAAGTAAATAACCCCATTGTAGGACTAGTCCCATAGGTTGTGTCACAGTACCTTATTCACAAAGTAGAATATTGCGTAGATAAGCACGTAGAAAGCTGATCCACCTGAGACCAGGAAGGTCCTCCACCACCAACGGTAATCCTAGAGAATGGAAGGGTGTAGCTTGTAATTACACCAGTCAGTCATTATATTTTTCATTAACTACCAGCGTTCACACTATTCTGGATTACAATACATGTCTTTCTGTGCTGAATTAGTGGCACTTAGGAGATGCAACAGGGTGGGAAGTGCTTTCAGCTTATCAAGGACTATGAATAAGGCTTTCAAAGAAAAGCTTCACGACGGAAGGAAACATAAGAGAGACTCATACGGCACTGTATCAAAGCAACATTGAAACGTGGTGGTATGAAAAGTCCTGGGGTGGTTTGAAAATTATTTTTTGTTCTGTAATTCAACAAGTAGAGCATTGTACTAACAACATAAAGGTCATGGGTTCAAATCCCAGGGAGCAAATATCCCTCTGCCATATGTCCCTTTGGATAAAGCTATTAGATAAATGTACGGTATAGGTAGACAACTGCACTGAAATGACCACACTCAGAAAAATACGCACTGGTTTGGATCATTGTGGAAATGATTTTGCAAGGAGTACCGACTGAACGACACAACCTCAATCCCATCAAACAGTCATGGCTCCTTTGCATAACGTCATTATATTTAAAAAAAAACAAAAAAAAAAAAATCAGGTTTATGCTGAATTGTTATGCTGATAATATAAGTGACTGAATGACCTCTGCGCACGACTGAGGGAATAAAAAGCCAAGCTGGTAGAACCTGCTTCTCCACACCAGACGGGGCTGAATGCAACCGCACCATGTTCTCCAATAAGTGCAGTGGTAGCAGTACGAAGACCAGCAGTACTCACCTCAGCACATAGCTGGAAGTAAACCATGACGATGCTAATCTGAGAGCAGGACACCACCAAGATGATGAAGACGAGAAACAGGAACCCGAACAAGTAGTAGAACTGGTTCTCCCATATAGCCTGTTGGGGAACAAAGATATGCATCTATATTACACATACACACGCAATAAGAGTCAGACGAACATTTAAATTAATCTACTTTCATAACTGATTCATTTTTCAGTCTCAGTCAGCCTGGAAACTATCCCAGAAAGGTCAGGGGCACACAGGAAGCACTAGACACAAAATTACAGATCACAGGGCACTCAAATTGCAATTTAGAGACTCCAGTTTTCCTTGCTCCATGTCTTGGGACTATGAGAGTCTACCAGCACAAGGGGAAAACATGCAAACCTCATACACACAGAGCAGGGACAACAAGTTTTGGGCAAGAGCAGAACTCACTGAGCCACTTATGTACCCATATATACTTACATATAAATATATATATATATATA
>JAODKK010081169.1:0-24178 GCA_026774405.1 Petrocephalus microphthalmus | reverse complement strand
TCCGGGATAGGCTCCGGACCCCCCGCGACCCTGAACAGGATAAGCGGGTTGGAAAATGGATGGATGGATGGATGTTGACGTTTATTTTCAATTCTGACTTTTATAAAACTGTCTAGCCTATGTGGCTAGAATGAATATAAAGAATATTGTGCAATAATGAGAATATGTTAATCGTTATGAGATTTCAGTTACCTAAATCACTAGCAGTTTAAATTAATTTTGTCTTTTACTGTTTGCTTTTACAGAAAAAAAATCAGTATGGTAGCTGGAACTGCCTTCATAATAAGCTGCAATTGTCATAGTGACAATGTTTTCCTGTGGGTTATGAATCAGTAGCTTAATATAGCTTTATTGTTTCACATAAGTTGGTATGTCTCCCATAGCTGAATCTCATCATGCTGGGTGCTTGGAGCCCACAAAAATATTGTTAAAAAGGCATCACTGCAAGAATTTTTGAATAGCTGTGAAATTCATTGCTGTCATTCGTTAATTAGAAGCTGCCCTGAAAGTGTCTCAGATGCTCCGTGGCTGGTGAGCAGAGCAAGTGCTGCTAGGAATCATTAAAATGCAGGCCTGACCCTACCTTACCATGTTTGCTTGTGTGTCTATACTGTTGTTTCATAGAACACAAATGGCAGCAAGTATTAAAGGGTGAAATGAAATTTACAGGCTGATTTACAACTCTTGACAGTCTTTAGTGACAAAGATTGCATAAATGTTGATTTACTTAACGTAAGGCAAACTTACCAAACCTGTCCATTGCCAAATTCTCTTCTGCTTTTTGTTATTACGTATATTTTTACAAAACTTTGCACAAACAGACTTAGTGACCTAATGTATGCACCCTTGAATATTATTGTCCTTTTTAATGTAAAGGAAGAAATCCCTGGTAGAGAAGTCTAGAGATGAATATTCTGATCTTTAGCAATCGGTTGTCCAGTTAGAAGTATAATTGTTACGAAGATTTAGAAAATGTGACGCAATGAAACCATAATGTTATGAAATTTCTAATTTGAATATTTAATTTCAGTTTAACCCCATGGTCTAGGCTAATTGCATACTATTGAAATGTCTCTAGACGATTGAACCATAGACCTAAGAGATGCAACTATTTGTTAGGCATCTGCAATTTAAAAAAAAAAAAATTCAATTTCTTAAGCCACTTTGCAAGTATAATAGTAAAAGTGTTTTTTATAAATATTGCAATGTAATATGTATATTTTGTGGTCTAAGCTAAAGAAGTTTCGCAATCACTTTTCACAATGAACCTGTTTTCTCCAGTCTAATATCCAGGAACATGCGCTAGCTTTTCACGCTCACACACACACAGTGCACAGTCACACGCAGCCTGATTACACACGCACGGACACTCGTTTCCTTGCCTTTCTGTCCACATTTCTTGCATTCCTCTGATTACGCTCTGCCTCCTCCTCCCCCTCTTTGTTTTACAGGCTGTTGCAACACGGTCTGACTGTTTCTTCTGACTGTAATGTCTCATCTTCCCCCGCTTTCTTTTTTTTTCTCTTCCCTTTGTGCTGTGGCTGTAGCTGGCTTCCTCCCTCCCATTTTCCCTCCCCCTTTCAGAGCAGGGAGGGAGAGACGGGGGAGGGGAGCGGAGTGGAGCGGGGGAGGAGCCAGTGAGCAAGATAGTCGTTTGCTTTCTATTCCCAGCTCTCCTTGCAGCGCACGAGAGACACTGCAGCACCTAGCTTGGCCAGGCTGCCATTAACTCCTTTTACACTCTCCAGATAGACATGTTAACGAAAACTCAATTATACATTTTTCTTGTATATGTGATAAAGAATATAGCCAAATATAGGCTTTGATTTCTGAGTCTTGAGTCTTATACCTTTTAAATTGAGTGTATTGGTTTTAGCCATGATTACTTGTTTTATGGGTTAAAATACGTTCAGTGGATACAAAGTATAAAACCCAGTTATTGACTCTTATTTTTATCTCCCAATAATTGTAATCCTTAAAAATAGTTTCAATTTTATCAAAGCATATCTTTATTGTATTTATGTCAAAAAGCCCTGAAGATGAAAACTGTGATGGCTGTCTAGTACTGTCAACTGATAATCTGTAATTACAGTTATAGTTGCAGTCGTAAAAGGGAAAATTTTACATGATAATGTAAATTGCTTTTATTTTTTGTAAGTCCTGGTGTGGAGCCATCTGTAGGCCAGTGATGGAACTCCAGGCAAAGTAGCAGACATTTTAGGTTCGTTGGGAGGTTTCAAGGGAAAGAGGCACACAAAATGGCTGGCCATGCTTTTTTTATTATAATTTGTTTTGTGCATTTACATGCATTTAATGAATCTGGTTGGTAATCTTATATACAATACAAAACTTCTTGTGCAGTCATCCATTATGTTTGTAATTAATTTATTTATTCACATTAGAAATTTTGCACTCCATAATCATGTAACTGGAAATGTAAGTGATAAGAATCAATAGAAATAGAAGACATAAATATAGACTAATCATTAAGGTGAATTATGGTTGTGTTTTATGTTTAAAATGTGGTGCTTTTTTACCTGAACAGTAATCAAAAATCATATGCCGTGCTCAGTAACTTCTCACTAGACAACCATTTAGCTGGACTAATGCAGGTCATTTGCAGTCATCTGTGAAAGCACCATATTTGCATCAGGCTAAAGTTTGCTTATGCAGAATCGTTGTGCCGACTCCTGCCACCACACTCCTTATAAGTGCCTCTGCTGGTTTTCGCTCCCCCCTAGTTCAGGTGTTTTGGTTTCTGTCCTCCGTCCTGTTTGCCATACCATGCCTTGTTTTCCCTCTCCTCCCACCCATCTCTGTGCCAGCCATTTACACTGCTCCTAGTTGAGTGGCAGTAGTGTGTTGAATGAATTCAGCTGTGTCCCAAGTGTGAATAAATTTCAGCCTGTGGTTCTAGGCATGAACTTTGGGAGGAATGCTGCTCTGGTTTTCCTTCCAAGCCATTTTGAAATGCCGCCCTTATTTACATGGATACTAAGGCCCAAGTCCATCTTTAAAAGTAGCGCAGCCTTTCGTTTGACCTTAAAGGCACTTCAGCAAACGTTAAACTAACAATGAAACGTACAAGACGGGAAAGGATTGTGATGTATGTATGTATGTATGTATGTACACAGGTTACCGGTGTCACATATATTGTCACATATTTTCACTTGCATTTTTTGTGATGTACTATTTGCAAGATACATACTAGTATAAACAGACTGTACCATTTTTGGTTGGGGGGGATGGACATGGGTGTTTACACTTAGAAACACACAAAAAAGTCACTGTCTGTGTTTTTACTCTGGTGTTCAAACACAGCGGAACAGATAGCATACAGATGACCCCTTTAAAACACAGGTGGCAGAAGCTGGAAGGCAGCAGGTAGCATAGTGGACTTCATACCTGAAGGGTGTTCGATTAAGTTCTGACAGGGATCTTACTGTACGGTTCCTAAACAGAGTACTTACCCTGACTAACTCCAGTCACCTTTATAAATGGGTAAAAGCTGCACGTTTTGTGGAGGCACTGGGCTTAGCCACTGAATGCAATTAGAGCAACAGGCTCACTTTCTTTGAAGAGCATGTGCATGACATGGCGAAAATGAGGCTGAGATCAAAAATAGAGGAGGAAGAGGAAGGTCTAAAACAGGGTGATGTGTAAAAAGGAGAACATGCTGTCCCATGAATTGGTAAGAACTTGATCTGTGAATTGAAAAATGTAACTGATGTTTCGCAGGTATATAGGGGTGTATGCATGTTTGAAATTCAGTCTGTTGTACTTCAATTTAAATTTCCTTTTATTGGTAGTTCAGTCTTTGTCTACGTTTTATGCTTAAATGATTAATTGGGGCATGACAGACAATCATTCTTCCACGAGATGGCAGGGGAGAGAGAGTTCAGAGAAGGAACGGAGGAGGGCTTTGAGAATGCTCTATCTGCAAAAAAAGAAAAAAGAATATTACACATATTATTCACTTACCAAATGACTCAAAACTAAAAATCCTGCCTCACCCTTGTAATGAAACGCATCTTTTTGCTGGTGTATCTTAAAGCTGCAACAAAATAATATGAAAGCCAACAGGCAGTACTTACAGGTATAAATCATCACATGTGCCTTAAATGTAAAATTTCCAGCCTGAAAGGGGAAAAGACCCAGTTAATTTGGTGTCTGGCTGTAGCGTGTTTGTAACATGAGACAGCTGGTGGGAGGTGCTTATTTGGTCTCTCCCTCGCGCGCATTCACTCCTCCCCACCCTTCCTCTCCCTCTAAGCCCTGCCCCCAACTGCCTTGCTGCTTTGTGCGGGAGAGAGGAAGAGAGGGGGAGAGTTAGTCTGACTGTTGGCTGCCCAGAGCGAAGGCGCGCTGACGGAGAGAGGCCTTGTGTTGTAGTTTCTGGCAACACCGTTCCTGTGTGTGTGACTGCATCACCATTGCGTTGATGGTACTTAGTCAGCTGACTGACTGAGCTGAACATACAGGCACAACGTGAAGCTAGCAAAACGTTACGAAATAAAGACAAAAGCGGATAATTCTCGCTTACTGGCTATTCGTGGCAGAACGGTGAGTTTCATGCGTTTTCTGCTTGATGTATAATAATAAAATTGAGGTTTTTGACTATTAGCATCGCTTCGTGTTCTCATGCTATCATTGGTTGTGAAGTGAGATGTCTGTTAGTAAATTTATTTTATTTTACTTTTTTTGGACACTTTTTTTTCTTCCTTGAATTCTGTTTCCCTGGGGATTTGGTCGTGGGACTAAAGGTGTGAAGAGAATATTACATTTTTTTTTTTTGTATATTTGTGTTTGTTTCTGTGGTGGCCTACTTAGATCAGTAGTTCGCCCATGGGTCCTAAGGTTTTGAAGCCTAGTTTGTGTTTCATATGGTTATTGGTTAATTATGCCTATGGTTATTGGTTAATAAATAACTATTTACACTTAGATTACTATTGTCCTTTATCTATTCTGTGAACATTTTTTGGGCCTTAGACATGTCTAAGACATGGCTGTGCGATGCGTCTTTTAAACTTTGTGTTTTATTTTTGTGTTTTTGAGAGTTTGAGTTCTTAATTTGCCAGTCTATAATGGTCAACATTCCTTGCTTCATGTTGGTCATCCATCGCAATACTTGATAGAAGAGATTTGTGAAAATGGCACGTGTTGTTATGCGTACAGCATAACAAGGACAGCATGTTGCTATGCCTACAGTCACTCTCTAAGTTGATTGGTTTACAGCGCCATGTATTCTGGAAGCAATGGAACCCAGACTACAACAATCCCGATTTTTCCTTCTTATCCTAAGAGTTTTTTTTAAAGTTAACTCTGACATTTTTTTTCCTTGGTCCACATCAAGCTTTACTTCCCTTTAGTATGTTTACCTACTTTATTCGTAGAGACTGATGTATGCTTCCGGTATAAAACTCAACTGATATTCATTTAGTGGAGAAATACTACACATTTTTTTTTATTTTATTTTCTTGATGACTGCAACCTCCTTTTCTAGCAATGGGGACAATGTTTGGGGTTCCTCGCACCTGATTGCAGTTCTCAATACCTTTGGACTTCACTGCTCTTCAGCTTTTTTCTACACCTAGGAATCAACACCTGAACATTATAGGATATAGCTGTCATACCTAACACATACAGAGCCTTGAACATTTTAAATTTAAGCTAGAAATATACCATGATTATAGTACAAATACATGAATATTATTTTGTCTTTGATGCACCACTGGAAGGTCAGTATTTGATCGTTGTTTGCCTGGTTCTTCTGCTCTACTTCAGTGACCTTCCTAGACATTAATTCATTATTTAATTCTTTAACACTTGATGCGTGGTACTCGTCTTGGTTTTTACTGGTGATTTCTATGTATACATAAACTATTTATTGACAAGTTATTTTAAATGTCTGCTTTAAGCATGATGGATTCAAGATCTACTAAGAATTGCCCCTCCCTCTAACCAACTTGCCTCGCTCATTTTACCCACAATTCCCAGGTCTGGGGGTGGGGGAGGTTTTAGGAGCCTAGGGCTTTGTGAAGCATTCCCACTGGATGCAGTGCGCACTGCATGACTCATCTAAATGCCAACCCAAAACTGAGAGCTCTGTTTTTTTCTCATCCCGGTTGTCGTGGTAACTGCTGACATCAGCACTGCTGTTCCAGTGGGCCTGGACTGCAGGGACATGGCTGCTGACATATTCCACTGCATTCAAATATGTGATACATATCATTTTGGCACCATTGGTAACTAATTACTTTTATTATACAGGACTTGTTTAAGGCTGTGCCCTACCTGATGCAGTTTCTTCTTTCAAAATTGAAATCTGTATGTGTGGCTTAGGATATAGTTTTGTCAGTATGTGTTACAGGGGTACAGCAGCAGGTTATTTGTGGCCAAAAGTGTTCCTTAACCACCACACTCCCTGCTGAATGAGTTGTCGGGTAATTAAATGAAGTAGTTCTCAGATGGACTTTGATACAGGCTCTGGTATTTGACTGATCATAGATCCCACCGGGTGAAATAGACAAGCATTACCAAATCATTTACAACATAATCTTGGCTTTTATAGATGTGAAAAATAAAAAGCTTGATTTCTATGTCATGATGGCTTGCATTTGTTAACGTTTACATGGTACTCTCCTCTGGTAGGTTGAAAATCACTCAAGTTTTCTAATTTATTTTTCAAATAAAAAAAAATACATCAGCCTTATAGAATTACCTTAATGCATTGTTATAAGGAGGCTTTTCAGTGGTGTTGCAGAGCAAGACAACTTTCCCTTCAGCTGTGCAGCAAATGGTTTGTTTTTTTTCCCTTTTTATGAAAGGGGTGAGTGTATGGATGGACTGGCTGCTAGGCCTACTGGACACAGGAGTGTCTCTTGCTGGTTAGCTGGCTACCATCACCGTGTTTGATGTCAGAGTTCTCATCTCATAGGTGTAAGTCATGCACACTGCTCAGGATGTAGTTCTCTGTCATGCTGCTTGTTACTTAGGAATACATGGAGTCTGTACAGTCTGTGGTGTGGATTAATCAGTTATGAGCTGGCATAAGAGGAGGGATTGTCAAAGAACTCTAGCAGAATAGCTACAGTTGTGGCGGTTGACTCAAAGGAACCTGGGAAATGTCTGCCCTCCCCTTGAGGACTGGTGATCACTTCACATCAGTGCATTTGCTTTAAGGGCCTGACTCAATTACAAGAAAATCAGCAGCGAATCCTGGGGATCCAAGATGGGCTTCGGTAAATACACGAAATGCTCCTTTTCATGAAATGAGTCTAGAATTAAGCAACTTATTAGTAAACCTACAAAAAGGGCCAATTTAGAGCATCTTTTTGTATTGAAATAAATAGATGTTATAGTCTACATATTGTTTTGGCTATATCTGGGGAACAAACCAGTTGTACAGAACCAAACACTGATGTTAAACAAAATATAACTCTGGTCTTCACACTTCTCCAGTGAACTGTATTGCGCTTGCCTTGCCAGTGGCTGAGCCCTTCAGTGCAGCGCGCAGCTGCTGCGGATCAAGCCTGGCTGCCTTCAGCAGCGCTGGTGGCCATTTTGAGTCTCTGCAGGGAATGAGTCCAGGTGCCGTCAGCCAGCGAAAACAGGGCTGGGGGATGGGCGCTGCTCTTGAGCGCTAAAATGGCAGTGCGGGGAAACATTTCTCCGCTAACCATTTGTGTTCACGTGCACACTTTACATTTGAAACATTGATTAAAACAGGCGTACAAGGAGATAAAACGGAAAAAGATGCAATGATTTAACAAAATGTGCTAATAGAGATCATCAACAACCAATCAAGTACTAACCTTTTTGAGGCACATTGGGGCTTTGTGAAAATCACGCTAAAATTTTCCTACCTTATTGGTTTGCTTCTTGATGCCCTTTCAAATGTTATTTTCAAGATCCTCTATTTGTAATGAAGGTTATCTATTCTTATTAGTGGATTCAGGTTGATATTTCACTTGCACTGCACTGGGTGACCAAATCATGTGAGGAATGTTGACCTGAATACATGTCCCATGACTACACTTTTTTGTTTGCTGCAGTAAATGTTTTTAATTCATTTATTTCTGTGCAAATCTAGAGGAAATGCATATGGAGTCTTTCCCCAGTCACACTAATGAGAAAATAAAATTACTGTTAATAATTGTGCTGTGTCACTAGTAGCATTGCTTGAGAGGGTAATAGGGTGATTAACACGTGGCTATTTATACCTTACTGCAATACTGCAACTGCAGTGTTTTCTAGCTGCAGTGCAGCAGTGATGCCGCTGCGGTTATAGCCGTTAAGCCTGTTTAAAAAAAAAATCACAACTGGCAACTATTACTATCAAAGAGTCATGGAAGCATTGTAAGCATAGACGTCAGCTTTTCATTTGCATAACATAACTGGCCACAACCACATTTGGGCATATCTCCAGAGCTGATAGTTTCTTTATTTTATTGCTATTTTATGTTTATAAATTTATTTTGAGGAACAACCATTATATAGAAAAGGCAGACATGGGTGAATAAAATCTCTTAAAATGTGTTGTTAAGAATTCCTGGCTAGCTATCTGACTAGTAAAGTACATTTCCTGGCGCTTTCATACATCCTTCAGAATTTTTTTTTTAATCAGTTTTTCTTGCATGGTTAAGAGGTTGGCTTCATTTGTATATTGTCAGTATTTGAAAGAGGTTCCTTAGTCTAAATGTTTGGGGTCACCTTTTGGTATAGGAGTACTATGTAATGTTTTTCTTATATAGAGTTTTGTTGTACACTACTATCCAAACTCTGTTTCTGACAATAGTTTGTGATTATATACCATATTAAAGTCACAGAACCCGCTAATACGGTGTTAAATTCTACTGAAATCTCAGAAAAATGTTTTGTGTAATAAATTCCAGCTATAGTAAATGCAATGTAAAGATTTAGTTTTGCACTGGTTGTTTCCCTCCTGTGGCTTTCAGCAGTTATTTCCTTTTTGTTTAGGAAGTCCTTAGTAAAATTACCATAAGTTTATTCTTTATTTAATCGGTTGTTTTTATATACAGATAGATATGTCTTCTGAAGTTTTCAATGGGCGAATGGCCTCCTCTCGTTTGTAAATTTCTTATGTTCTTATGTTCTTATTTAAGGAATACGTAAATAATAGGGTTGAGTGGTTTTTTAAATATACTTTTCTAATTTTGTTGGCATTTTATTTAAGCCTAAGAAAAAAATGAATATAGGAGAGTACCTTGAGAAAATTATACTGCAGTTCCCCCTCCCCCTCCCAGAAATGTGAGTAATGCAGCAGGCTTGGACAGGACTGAACTGGATTAAACCGGTTTACTTGCCCTTGCTTCCTGATTGGCTGACAGACACAATAAACAGGCTGGTAGTTCTTAGTGTTCAGGAGCAGATCTAAAACCTTAGTATAATGGAATCTTTTTTTGTCTGTACTGTAGCCACCTGTTTTCCAGATCAAATTGGTTGCAGTTGCATATGATATTAATATAGGATCAGAAAACTGGCATTTTGTATTGCACTATAGACCATGGATATAATGTCGTTAATGCCTCTCTTAACTATTGATTAATTTTAACTTATGTTAAATGATTGATTTAGGAAATATTCAAAGGTTTGTGTGTTTGAAGGGTTTTCTTTAAATTGGGCAAAGAAAAGCTTAAAGAATATTAGGCTACGCTTGCAGATGGCGAGATGTTTTTAGGTAATTGGACTGTAATTGCCCTGCTTCAGCTATGTTGGGGGTGTAATATATAACAGGCTCTGGGAAAGCTTATTAAAAAGTATATTTTTAATTTCTCTTTAACAAGCTTAATTTAAAAAGACATAACTGTTTCTCCTTAAGTGGCTGATATTAAAAGTAGATTTATAGCTACTGGTGTCCCATCTATGGTGCATCTTGGCCATGAACCATGTGTTGCCTGGGATGGACTCCTGGGCCCCTCCGAACCTGACCAGGATAAGTGGTTTCGAAACGGGGTGTATTTATAGATTTTGTGAGCTATGAGAGCGCCAGAATCTGGAGTACTGTTAGGGATTGTACTATCACTGCTACCACATGCAGCAGTATTTCCTCTCTAAATATCCTGCGGAAAACTAACTGGTCTGTTGTCTGAGTTCTCTGACTCTACAATACTATTACAGAGACAGTGCTGTCTGATTTGGTTTTGAATCCAAAAGGCTTTTGGGTCGGGGGTTAAATTCTTGCCTTGAGTGGTGTAATCAAAATAAACTGATGGTCCATTCCATGAGTTCTTTTTTGCTTTCCCAAAATAGTTGTATTTTAATTAATAAATTTAATTTTTCTGTTTTGGTTGCACATTTTGATGGCCATATAATTGCTAGTTTTCACGATTCACACATTTACGATATATTGATTAGAGATTAAGAAATTTGTTTGCTGCATTTGTAGACCAAATAAGACTTGGCTATACTAGATCTCTCTCAGAGCATGATTTGCCTCAGATTGGTACAGCCCAAAATTTTCCGCTGACTGGCTGTTGATGTATGGGCGTTTGGAACTGTTGTTAGTTGACTCAGTGTCAGTTCTTTGTAAGAAGGTTTTTGTTTTCATGTGCGTCTTTTTAAATAAAGAAAGTTGCTTGTCAACTTCTAGCTTAAGTCCATGTGTATTTGTTGAAATGCAAGGACTTATATTTTGATTGTGTGATCATTAGAGCTGTAGGGTTACTCCTATTTGGTACAGTCCTGATGTCCCCTCCCCCACAACACGCTTTTTCTCTCTGCAGTTGTCGTGTTTCTTTGTTCACATAGTCACACTTCCATTTTTTTTAGCTGAAAATTGAGAACGAATGACTCAGGGGCGCATACTTGCGCAGACTGCAAAACTCCGTCGATTACCTGTTTGCTTAGGGAATTTTACAAACATTTGTATCTCGTTTTGGATGGTTTACTCATAAGTCAAGAAACAGATCATTGTTCTTTATGTATGTGAAGCAGTGATTTTAATTTTTCACAGAGTTCATATTTTTTCATAAACGTCAAATTTGTTGACCTCGTATTGTTTTCAGCATATCTCAATTTTTTTTAATCTTATTCTTATTTCGTATTATTGTGTGTTTTGACTATTCCGTGTGAAACTAAAACCCTTATCAATATACAGAACTTGCGGAAATAAACAAGCTTGAGAAATTGCAGTTTTGAATTGCAATATGGTAGTTGGAGGCAAAATTATAGGTCTGACAGTGAAATTTGTAATATAATATATAATTATTTATTTTTATATATATATATAATACACACATTCTTTGACAATACAGCATATTAATTTGTTTTGCTAGCTATATTTAATTTTCATTAAGCTGTAACTAGACTCCTAAGCTTGAACCTGGTAAATAATTGAAATATTTTTGGTTTTCATTATTCTTGTTTGTATGATTCTAGATAATTTTATTTTAGTTTTTATTTACCATAGGAGTTTGGTATCTACGTTTCGGTTACAGCAGCTGTGGGAGAGGAGTCTGGAAGTTTTAGGCCATACGTCTAGTCTTAACTAGGACACAACAGTCTTTTATAATCGACATCAGTCTGCTTCCCATTTTGCCTGCTTTAGAATAGTTCTGGTTCCAAAATGCAGTGACTTTAGCAACACACCATAATGAAGGAACATTTAGGATCCACATGTCATGATTCAGGATCTTGTAGAATTCTTGTTTTGGTTGCCTTTGAATCAAGATGCACTTTTAAAAATCCATGTGAAACATACAAACGGGGGAAAAAGGCAAGATCGAATGTAGTTGACCATTGCTGCTTGTTTTTTTGTTCGGTTTCTCTGTTTGCAAAGAGACTGGAATTGGTTTGGAAGTTGGGAAGAGTGAGATTTGTTTCCTTCCTGGAGCATTAACTTTTAGCTTTTTTTTCCTCACACCCCACAAGTAACTGTCTGGTTATTGGATATCACTTGAGGAATAGAATTCATCTTGCATACGAAGCAGGATGGAATTGTTTTTGTAGATTTCTGGATATTTATATTATACTCTCATTACATACCAAAACAATTAAACAAGGAGTTCTGCTGGAATTCAGTCAGTCTGTTTCGATTTATTTTTTTTAAAGCAAGTTTTACCAGTGAAGGCTTGATTTGATATATGGGACTTGCTTATTAAAATCTTTCTGTTGGTCTGTGCTGGTTTAGGCAAATGTCCTTCACCGTCGGCATCTAGCAACACCATCAGTGTGTTACGTAAACCCTATTTGGAACATGAAAAAAATGTAGATGGCTACTCACCTTAAGAAATTGGCTTGACTAGTTGCCTAAGGTTATATAGCAGGGTTGAAAGACACTGTTCCAAGTGGTCTCTGTTCTGGATATCATTTACACCAGTTTTGCAAGCTTCATCATTAATCACAGGAAATGCATTTTTTTCAGTTTTTTGTAAGGAAATCTTGTGTACAAGGAATCTGGAATGTGCTGTTTGTGACTCCCATTCCTTGTGCTTGGTTTTGCTATGTTTTTTGTTTTTTGTTGCTTTAGCAATCTCTTCATCGTTACCGACGCAAAATGGCATCTCAGAATAATTTGGTAACAAAGCTACATTTGACAGTGGATCTGAGAAAGGGGAGTGCCGTTTGGGGTTCGGCGCTAACTATACTGGGGCAATTACACAGGACCTTATTTTGATTCTATTTTTGTGGTTATAATAAGGTGAGGTATATAAGCAGCCAGGGAGAAATTTCTGGAAATAAGCCACAGGAGTAGTAGCCGCTTCATGTTGAAGTGTTGTGCCTAGAGTAGCTGATGGCCGCTGAGAGTGTTGTGTGTTCTTTTGGAATGTGTTGGTGCTAGAAAAACGATTTAATGTCAAAGAACTAAATGAACTGCTGGGGATCTCATTGCTGGCAATTCTGAAAGCATATTCATGATGAAGAAACCAGAAGGCAGAAAGGGACTGTTTTCATTCATTCATCCATCCATCCATCCATTTTCTGTACCCATTTGTCCTATGCAGGTTTGCAGGGGTCAGGAGCTTATCCCGGAAGCTATCATATAAACGATAAAACTTCCATAAAATATTGATAAGGAACATAGACTGATATATGCCATCATGCAGTCACACTACAGAAATGAACACTGTTCCGACCAGTCTTAGGCTAGTCTTTTAAGAACGAACAGCCTATGTCCAGCAAATGCAGAGCATGTCACCTGCTACTGTTTTGGAATTATCATAAAGAGACGTGTGCTCCCTCAGAAGAAACTTTTGTGTAAAAAGTGTACTAATAACTCCAACTAAAACTGGAGATTAATGCAAACTTATTTCACCACTCAGCATTGCCATCCAGTAGAAGATACAGAATGCAAGTGCTTAATCGGATGCCATCACTTAGCGTTTCCACTTTCATTTTTCCAGAAGTGGGACAGATTGCTTCCATATTGGTGAGCAAGTGAGAGAAAATCCAGGAACAAACCATATGTCCTACATTTCCTCATGATATAGCCAATGGCAAAGTTTTTATTTTTCTGTTTTTTCTTTTTTATAATTCAAGTTTGCAGTCCATTCAAATTGTCATCTTTATTTTCTGAATCTAGTTAAGGGGAATCCTTAGGAAATTTTAAGCAAAAATGGAGCTGTCGAGTAAAACGGAATAACTTGTACGCTGATAATTGTTTTCATATCAGTCAAGATCGATAATTATCATGATAAATGTTTTCCCATATCGCACAGCACCAACCCGTTGCAGACATTTTTACTCAAGGAACATTTAAATGGCTTAGTCAAATACATTTGACCCTTTTCAAAAAAAAATTTAACCTCTTGTGGCCATTTATCACATTTATCAAATTACGGCAAATTGGTCATGTTTCATCAGTCACTCAAATGTTAGTTATGTAGACTAGGGTTGAATGATTTATCGATTTCAAATAGGGCTGCAACAACTAATCGATAAAATCGATAATCGATTATTAAAAGTGTTGGTGACTAATTTAATTGTCGATTCGTTGCGTCGTACTGTTAGTGTGCAACTCGCTGTGTTGCGGAGAAGTTAACTTGATTTTACCTGCAGACAGAGCTGAACGGGGCGCGGTCAAGGAAAGACTCGGAAGAGCGGAGGTGGTATTTTCCAAATAAAATGATACAAAAGAAACATGACAGAGGCGGAGAAAAGTCATCAAAAGTGTGGGAGCACTTTACATTACAAAAATGTGAAAGATGGTGTGTTTTACTCTTTTTAGTTTAATGTTTTTGTATAGCATAGTCAGTTTTAGCTGTGTTTAAATGTAAATAAACTTTACTTTGACATAAGGTCAGAGTGAAGACGCTGCAATGTGATGGATTAGCTCGTCAGGAGCGGCGTGCACAGTCAGGCTCGCACACACGTGCACACAATCGCACATACACACGCATCTGCGCACAAGATCGCACATACACACGCATACCCCGTTTGCCGAAACGAAACCTATTCCCCAACCCATTCTCCGTTTGCCCCTGTTCTTATTTCAACGGCGAAATGCCCTGTTAGGTAGCCAAGGGTGCACACTTGCCTGCCCAGATAGTCCCATCTTTTACCACGTGAGTGAGTTAGGATGAATTGCATTTAGACAGGGATGAAAGATCATGCAAGATCACTTTTGTGTACTACTGCAAATACAGAAAACAAGTGTTAATGTTGAAATTGTCACGTTGGGAGCGGGCAAGGGAACAGGCGAACACAGGACTTGAGGGAATCTCCAGGTTGGGAGCTTTATTTCGCGTAGAAAAAGAATGCAAATACGAGACGTCACGAGACTTCAAGTACAGGACTGGGGAAACGGACTTGAACGCGGACTGAATCAGATTATATCAGATAATGTTCTATTTCTGAAGAAATGGGTGGAAATTAAAAAAAATCCTTTTACCCGATTCATCGATTAATTGAAAAAATAATTGAGAGATTAATCGATTATCAAGATAATCATTAGTTGCAGCCCTAATTTCAAATCGAAAACGTGATTTTAAGCAATGTGATTAGCATTGTTAGGATATCCATTAGGAAATGCATTATTCAGCACATCTGACCCAGGGTTTAAAACTATTTTGAGAGTAGTTTCACAAATTCATTCCATCCAAATTAACATTCTTATCCTTGGAGTAATGTATAGCGCAGTTCAGATTTCAATTTATGGTTGTGCTCAATTACAGTTTTTATACACATATATAGCGAATACTGAGTTTAAAAAAAAATCGCAAATAAAATCGCAATCACAATATGTCAGATAAATCACAATTCGATATTTTCTTAAAATTGTTCAGCCCTAATGTAGACCAGACCTTAAGCTTATAGCTGTCATGATTACTCGATTTTAAACTCTCCTTCCTCATTACTTGGCAATATGGCAGAAGGAAGAGCGGAACCCTCAGTTATGTGGGAGCACTTAATATAAAAAGTGAATAAAAATGCAGCCATCACAGAACTTAAAGATCACAACCATTTGACTGCATTGCGGCAACATCTTTAAGATCCACGGACTCGCCCAATAATCCAAGGTTAGCTATAGATGGCTTACAGTTCTGTGCCTCTTGGAGTAGCCTGGCCTAACTTTGTCATCAGTCTCATATAAATTTAGTTAGTTTAATTGACATTCTACAATTTTTGTATCTCAAGATAATTGTCACAAAAATTATGCCTAGCTCTATTGCTTGGCTACATATTTGAACAATGTTGGAAAAAGGTAACGTTATGACATTTCAAAATTGTATTATAAATAATTCAACATTTATAAAAGTGGAAAAAATTTGAAATATTTACCCAAAACGAGATTTTGTACCCATAGTATTTGTCAAATATGTTGATTTGAGTTGAGTGGTACCAACAGACACAGAACACTGCTGACAAATTCTGAATGTCAAACAGACAATACTGAACAAAAGCAAGTAATATTTCCATACAGCGGAAGACAAATGTCTTTTGGCAACCTTCACTCATTTTTGTTTAAGTTCCCACAAATGTGACGTTATCAGTGACTGAATCTAACAGCAAGGATGTGAATGATTTTGATTTGTCTGAAGAGTGCATGCAGAGGTCATGCAAATAGTGGCGATTTTAAAATTTGACTTTTTTTTTTTTTTTTTTTTTTAATGTGTACCAGATAATATTGAAAAGGAACAAACATTAAATACAAAATTTTTTTTGTTTCTTGAGCCAAAGTAAGGATGTTTTGCCATAAAATCGATGGTCTCAACCCAACTGATTGTCGCGGTTCTTTCGATGTGACTATCGCATATGCAAAACATGTGTCGATATTAACATCGCACATTGTGCAAGCATAGTTTTGAGGATGGCAGCAGAGGCATAGTGGGTAGCACTTTGTGTGTGTGGAGTTTGTATGTCTTTCCCGTGTGCTGTGTGTGTGTGTGTGGGTTTATGTCACATTCTTCAGATTACTCCCACAGTCCAATAATATGCAACTGAAGTGATTACGGATGTCTAAATTGGCCATATGTGTCAGTGAGTGAGCGTTTACCCAGCGATGGACAGGTGTTCCATTCAGGGCTGGTTATCACTCTGACGAATTGCAAAATGTATTGTTTAAGCATTGTTTCATATATGTGTATATATCAATGATTAGTTGTCAGATCTGTAGATTACTTGATTTAATATAATCGGTAGTGACAGCCCTACCCTTAAACCAGACTACGAATTGAATGAGATTACTCTGCCTTCAGTATACCTTCTCACATTACCGCTGAGTGTTTAATACTCAACAAGATTTTTCTTTGTGAGAGTTTTGCAAACCCTTTGATTGATCAGTGCATATTTCATCAATTCCTGAAATCATGGATACCGACATGTAGCAGTTTAGGAGATGTGGAACACTGGGGGGAAAGGATGTTATTCTATTAATATTTTTTTGTTTATTTTTTGTCTTGAAAAGTTCTGGTAAGTGGGAATTGATGCTGACTTTAATTGGAAGAAGTGTAAACTTACAGCCCATTTTGTATTCTAGAAACATCTAGAAACGTGTTAATTGACAAATATCGTGAATGGCTTTTAGCAAGCTTATACATACATCTCAAGTAAAACTGGAAACATCTATGTGAATGTTGTGTGTGGGATCTTGTTCTTTACCTTTGAGTAATAATTAAAGAGTGACATATGAACCCCCCCCCCAAGCTTGGTCATAAATGGTACAGTCCGTTCTCAGCTGTAATTTTCCACTCTGTCTTTTACAAAGGGGGATGGGTGTGCGCTTGTGTGTTTTTAATAAAGGTATCCTTTACTGTGTTGTAACAAAGTAGGGGGGGTGTATATGTTTGTTTGGCAGCACTCAGGATAAGTTAGCAGTAAGTCCTGGTATTCAGTGTGATAGGCTTGAAGTGTGTCTATTTGTGTATGTTCACACTATCTTGTGTCTGTGTTGGAGGTGGACCAAATTCTGCTGTGTGTATGGGATTGTGTACACAAGCATGTATGTAAGATTTTCTGCATGGCTGTCTGCTCCGTACGAATGACTTTCTTGGAGGGTGCGCTTATTTTTACTTCCAATACATTTTGGATGGCTTCATCTTGAATCATTAGGAAGGGTTCTCCCACCATATAATAGTTGGTACAACCCTGTCTAACCTGTGCACTCCAGCTGTTCACCACAAGGCTTTTCACACTTGCCCCTTGTCTGTGTGCTGTATACTTTTCAACAGCAGTCAACAGACCTTACTGCCCCTACTGTTATATACAGCTCAGTGCATGGTGCCATATGAATATGTGGCTTTTGTCTTTGATAAAATTGCAATTCTCTTATCAGTTTTCAGTTATAGAATGCCTAATGACTGGAGGTTATTTTATCATCAGCTGCGCAATGTTATGTCTTATGATTTAATGTTAATACAGAAATGTAAGAATTCTTAGGCAAAAATTAGACACCTTTTGTTCTTTTAATTCAGATGAAAATGTTTACTAATTTAACTAGATGGAATCAGGGGTAGCTACTTCAGTCTTGTCTGAAAGTAAATGTGTTTCCTTTATTATAGTCATATGAGTACTTTGGACTTAACTTGTACTTGTTTTTGTTGGGGGTGTAGAAAGACCCAGAGGCTGCGTGTGATTTTGGGTAATTTTCAGTAGTATTCCATTTTCCTTGAACAATTGTTAATGGTAGTCGTAAAAAGTCCACTACTCGGAGCTATGTACTTCTATGTACTATGGCAAAATAAATACATGTTTCAACTGGGGTTAGAGAGACCAAATAAAATGAATGAAAGCTTTGCTTCCTTCCTGCAACAAGCTAAATCATAATATTTGTGTATTTGTTTCCACATTTACCTGTAAGTTAAATAGTCTTGAATGGTCAATTTTATAGGTCAGAACAATGGACTCTGACCTTTCATACAGTAAGAGCTACTTTTACAAAGAGAATAATCTGGAGAGCTACCAAGCTTGGAGGTTCCCCTCCAACGGGGGCAGGCGTAGTGAAGATAACTACCTCATTTTTGCAATGGACTAGGAATGTCTTAAAGATTGACCTGTCAATCACGATCGACCAGTTGGCAATTACTGATTTTGGAAAAGAGGAGAATGTAGGTTGGATGATTGATCTGGTCAGGTTTGGCAGAAAGATTCTGTGTCAGCAGGATAGGGTGTTTCTGGTTTACGAACAGCTAGCAGCTTCAGTTGGTGTCTCCGTTTTTGAACTGTTCTTTATTTGAGTTGCAACAATATTTTAATATGGATGGTCCTTGAATGTGCTTGGCCTTTCTTAGCATGGCGACCTTCACTTGTTCTGTCCTTCCCTACCCCCCCGCCCCCACACACACACACACACACGCACGCACACACTCTCTCACACAAACACACACACACGATGCGTACACACACAGACACACTACCTTGAAGGAGAAAGCCTGAGACAAATGTGCTAGAGGCTCCTGCCTTACATTGGCTCTGTGCTCTGAATCGTAATCACTATGCGGCCCGCATTTCGGTTACGGTTAGCTAGTATGTCCCATTTATCCTCCCAGCCTAATCTATACTACTGTAGCAATGCTACGTGTTCCTTACTGTGGTGACGATTTTGGTCACCACCACCCCCCTTCTACAGTGATAATTGGACCTATCATTGTGGTAAAATGATCTGCCCTCCCAGTGGATATAAATACAGGTGAGGTTTCAGGATACTTGAAAGTGTTGTATTTGTATAAGCAGCCAATTATTTTGGTTATAGCCCTAATTTATGTTGGCTAGTAGTTAATATTCAAGATGTTATATTGCAAAACAAAACCAATCCATTTCCACATTCAAAGTAACACCCCGGCTTTTCTCTGTTCTTCGGTTTGCCTGTTTTAATAGATGTTATGATGGCACTTCTGTTGAGATTTTCTTGAGTGAGATGCAAAAATGCTGCTGGGAAATTAAGGGAAACTGTACAGAGGGAACTACTGTCTGGGGTTTCTGGACTTGGGCGATCAGGCAGATGGGTTTATTTAAATTATTTTGATTTCTTACAGTTCATCCATTTCTGCAGTCATACCATTTGCCTGAATACAGGTTAGATGCGTTGCTAAAGTCCACGGCTCTTAACCCGGCAAACTTTTTGTTGTCGTATAGTTATACTTTTTGCTGTTCCTTATAATAGGCATGATGACTTTTGAGTTTTTCCAGGGGTGACTTACAGAAGAGTGCAATACAGTTTCACTTGGTTTAATATAGGAGGACTAAACAATGTATATAATTGATTAAATTGAGAAAAGGAGAGGCCATATTCACATTCAGTAGATTTTCCACTTGATCAATTAGAACTGTAGTTCATTCCCCTTGGCTTGTAGTAGCGGTTTTGCTTTAATTCTTGTCTGTGCTAATGCCTGTGTCCTGTGGGGAGACAAGTAATGTTTTTGGTGGCATAGCTAGCTAAACTCCTGAGTGCATTTCATTGTTACGAGAAGTGCTAACAATGTCCAAAACAGGACTGCTCAACTTGTGTCCTGTAAGACTGTGGTTCAACAGATTTTCTGGTTCGTCTATAAAATCTGTCTGGGGGGGTTAACAACTTTGATCAATTTGATTTAAGGGGATTTTATTTATCTTAAGCAGTGCCCTCAAGATGCCGTTGCTGTCTCGGACTACAGCTGACGAGTTCTGGTCTAGAGAACACACGTGAACATTACGTAATATCTATCCTTTGTTGCTGGGTGAATTTTGTAGCTAGCTCCTCTGATTTGCTGGAAAGAAATAACCAATGGGAGCCTAGGGGAATGTATAAAAGGGAGGAGTTGTGAGCTGTAGGTGTGGCTGCTCTGCAAGGCTTTCATATGTATTTAGCAGGGTTTTGAGTTCATGAGGCTTATTGATGGGCAATTTTTACGTTTGATTCTGACATGCACTTGAAGTAGAGTATAAACTTGATTTTCTCTAACCTGTTACGTATTCTCTGGCTAACCTTGAGTATGTTTAAACTGGATTCTGATGCTTGAGTAATTGAAATAATTTTTTAGTATGCTTTCTTACTAAATTCACTTATGTTGGGCTAATTCTGGGGCCCTTTTTGAAAAAGAAGTTTCTAGAAACACCCAGTGTAACATTTAAATGTATTTTGACTCCCCCTGGTGTTTGCAATCTAAAATTACAACAGTTTATTTATAAAATTTCTCTATATATCTTTTGGTTTATAAGTTGATCACCAAAACAACTGAACTTGGTTTGCCCTCTTGTTCCGTGCATAGTGCTGCTGTACAGTGTAAATTCTTGTTACATGGAATGACACACAACCTACTGTCTCCTTTCTACCAGGTGAAAAAAATGGATGTGGCAGCAGCAGAAGAGCCCCAAAAGAAAGTGTTTCGAGCAAGAAAAACAATGAAAATCAGCGACCGGCAGCAATTGGAATTCCTGCATAATTCCCTTTCTTCCTCTTCAACCGTTACTGCAAGCAGCTCCCCCCATCCCTCTCCTCCTCTGGTGAATGGAAACCACACTGGAGAAGAGCAGCCAGACTCTGAGAGAGAGGGACAGAGTCCCACTGACAATGGCCAAAAAAGAAGTCATGCTGCCTTCCCTACATCTCGCTCCCCCTCTCCCCTAGCACTCTCACTCTCCTTATCCCCCTCCCCACCCTGCCATTCTTCAGAGACGAAGGCCCAGTCTCCCCTGACCTCACCTCCACCACGGTCACTAAAAGATGGAGGGAAAGAGGAGCAGGTCAAAGGGACTCCCACTGTAAGCGAAAAAGTGAAGAAAGTCGAGAAAACTGAAAAAGGGGAGCTAAAGAAGGAAGAAGAATCGGCTACATTACATGTCAACAGCAAAAAGGTTTGTTGATGTTTTTAATAGAGGGGGGTGAAAACAGTCTGTTAGAATAATGACTTGTTGGGAAGGGCTGTGCAGATTTGTATTTTTATAGCATCATCTAATGAAGTTACTGTTCATTTCAGAATGGCCACCCCAAGCCTGATAAAGCATCATCTAAGGGTCCTTATGTAGGCCTCAAAGATTCAACTCGGAGGACTCGAGAAAAACAAACTACAAAGGACAAAAAATTATCCAAGAAGCCCATGGCTACTGACCCCCCCTTGGCAACAGATTCTCTTGAAGATGATAAAAGTGCCAGCCACCCTTTGAACACCCCCTCACCATCTTCATTCCACACACCCGAGTCTGACCAGGAGGTGAAGGAGGGATTTCTGGTCCTTAGTGAAGAGGATGAAAGCCAGGCAGGAAGGGATGAAGCCAAAGAGAAGGAAGTGACTGAAGAACAAAAAGTGGAGAAAATGGAGGTGGACACTGAGAAACGTGGCACAGAACAGAGTACTACTGCTGCCCCCGTTTCCTCGTCCTCTCCTACACTCCTGCCTTCAGGTATAGAAAAGTAGGGTTCATATCATTCAGTGGTTCATCTGTTAACCCTTTGAATATTTGACTTGAGCGCAGAAGGCTTTTGTAAGTAAGGCCAGTTCTGCGTAAGTTCTACCTGCTAGTTGCCTGTTTTCTCTATTTGAGAAGCTCAGATGTCATTCATCAGTGTTTCAGTCTATCAAAATTTGTGATGTGTGAAACAATGCTTGGAAGTGGATCCTTGCGTGTTCGTCTGTATGAGTGTCTGCTTCTGTTGCACGTCAATGGAACTCGGCTTCTAGAACTCTTGAATTTCTTGAATTGTCTAACATCAGTAGTCTGCCCGCTCAGTCCCATCATCATTCAACTGGCAGGTGGGGACTGCGAAGAAGTCCAAGTAGGATTGAAGCGTGTCTTGTCCAAAGACACATCAACAGATGGAAAGCTGGATGTGGTAGAAAGAGCAGGCAAGAGGCAGAAGGTCGATGAGGAAATTGAGGCCCAACTGGAGCTGAAAATCAGCGCAGATGCAGGCCGCCGACTCAAGCTTGAGAAGGTGTGTGTACTATTGGTAGAGGAGACTTCATTTGTTTCCATTTTCTTCTGTGTTATTTGTATTCCAGAGACCTGAAATATATCCTATAATTGTGGCCCTACCACATCTTTGCTGAAGCTGTCTCTTCATCCTGTATGCAGGTGGTGCAGCAGCTGGTGGAGGAACAGCTTCGAGTCTTGCAGCTCACTGTTTTTGACAGAAACCTGCAGGAGCTGAGAGAGAGGGTGGAGAAGCTGGACTGTGCCTCAAAGCATCAGCACACTCTCAACACGCTGCAGGTATCGGCAACATCTCGCTCACCTATATTGCTAAGACCTTAGGATAGGGCGAGCTTTTTAGAGAATCAGAGTGAGCACCCTGCCACCCTATGCAGTCTGCCAGTTAAAACCCTCATACAAACCATTACGCTGGCATCTTTTGTACTGTCAATTGGTTTGACACCCAAAAAGTTTGTTCGATAAATGGCCATGTTATGTGCCCCTTGAACTGAAAATTAAGTTTCTGTTCTGAAATAATTCACTTCTGGACTTCTATGCAGAGAAAAATACAATCTGCCTTGTATATAATCTTCTTATGTAATTTGGGCTTATTACAGTTACTATACTACCTGTGATCCACGTATGCTCGTATTTTTTATTTATTTTTTATTTTTTTAGGCCAAAATTGCCCGACTGGTCAAGAAATTTGGAGCTGCCAATCAAAGCAAAGAGAATGTCAAAAAACCTGAGGTGAGGCTGAGCGAAAACTGCCCATTTAGCTGGGTGTCACACTCATTATTTTATATTAGAGCTTTTTTTGTCCTTATTTTAAATTCTTTTGAAGTATGGCTGCAGTAGACAAGTGAGACATCTGTAACTGCAAAATGAAAACGGCAATAGCAAGTTTTATTTGAAATGGTAAAAAAGGAAACAAATCGTCCGTATGCTGATCAGCAAAATTACTAGGAAGTATTTTCTAGGAAAGTAAAGTCTGTGACAATGATAATTCCTGGAAGGGGAATAGATATGGTTTTGGAACCTGTCTACTGTTGCAGACAAAGAATTTGACAGCTCATTTTCAAACTTTGTTAGACACATTGTATGGGTGAAGATTTCGGACTGATCAAATCGCACCATAATTAAAATGTGCCATGTAGTGGTATCTAAGAGAATGGCAGCCTTATACACTTGAATTTTTAGCAGGAAAACTCAAAAAGTATTTGATGGATCCTTTTCAAACTTTTCAGACACATTTTGAGACACATGTTGCACTGAAATTTTTAAACAGTGCTACACAAGGGAAGAGATTACATTTATTACATTGTCTTGTGAAAGCAGTAACTCAAAGTATTTGATTACAATTTTTATAATTTTATAGAAATATATGAATGGCAAACTATAGGTTTTCATTTTAAAACTGTTTGCTTGAAAAGTGAAGCAGTGGTAGTGCCTGACAGGTCTGGTTTACCTGATTATCACTGAGACAAGTTGCACAAAGCTCGGCTTATTAAAATGGGAATAGGGCTGCAACGATTCATCGAGTAATTCGAATAACTCGATTACAAAAAATCCTCAATGCAAATTTGAGGATTCGATGCTTCGTTTAATCCACACGACTATATACTGCTCAGTGATCACCGTGTTTCACACAGAGGATTATTACTGTCACAGTGTGCTTATGCTGCATTACGTGTAGCAGAGCGGTAGAAACAGACAGGAAAGAAACAAGTGTAAGAAACAGAGTGGCGCGGCTGTACTGATTGGGTAGGGGCAGCCATACTCCTGTCTAAAAAAAATTGCGGAGACATTTTTGTCAAACTTCTGAGTCACGGAGACAGTGAATAGTTCCAAACACTGCATTCACGGCATTGAATCACGGCCATTTTCATTG